>CM065687.1:1239075-1286575 GCA_017654935.2 Phymorhynchus buccinoides
CTCTCTCTCTCTCTCTCTCTCTCTCTCTCTCTCTCTCTCTCTTTCTCTGCCCCCTCCTCTCTCTCTTGTTCACAAACCTATCCATTCGAGGCGACGGTCTAATGAATAATGAATAAACCATTCATTCATTTATTCTCTCTCTCTCTCTCTCTCTCTCTCTCTCTCTCTCTCTCTCTCTCTCTCTCTCTCTCTCTCTCTCTCTCTCTCTCTCTCTCTCTCTCTCTCTCTCTTCTCTCTCTCTCTCTCTCTCTCTCTCTCTCTCTCTCTCTCTCTCTCTCTCTCTCTCTCTCAGTCATTTCGGTGTCTCTGTTCTATCTGTCATTTGTCGCAGTCATTTTTCCCCCCAACTGTTTCCTCTCCTCTCCCTTTCCACTACGATTACTGTTGTCAGTATTTACTCTCTCTCTCTCTCTCTCTCTCTCTCTCTCTCTCTCTCTCTCCTCTCTCTCTCTCTCTCTCTCTCTCTCTCTCTCTCTCTCTCTCTCTCTCTCTCTCTCTCTCTCTTCTCTCTCTCCTCCTCTCCTCTCCCTCTGATGTCATGCTGTCTGTTTACCCCACCATTTCTCTCTCTAACGCGTGCATGCGAGTCCCCCGCCCCCACCTCTTCCACAAACACACGTGCACGCGTGCACATACACATTTGTATGCATGCGTCTGATACATCATATCCTTGTGGTTGATACGCACCTGATTCCCAGAAGAATCAGCTTCTTTTCACGAGAGAGAGAGAGAGAGAGAGAGAGAGAGAGAGAGAGAGAGAGAGAGAGAGAGAGAGAGAGAGAGAGAGAGAGAGAGAGAGAGAGAGAGAGAGAGAGAGAGAGAGAGAGAGAGAGAGAGAGAGAGAGAGAGAGAGAGAGAGAGAGAGAGAGAGAGAGAGAGAGAGAGAGAGAGAGAGAGAGAGAATACGAAATACGAAATACGAATGTTTTATTGAGGGTAAAAAGGATAAGCTACAATAGCTTCTTTGCACCTGGCCCTCTCACTCACACACTCACACCATGCATCAGGCAATGACAAAATGACATAAAAACAATCAAGTCAAGAAAATGAAACAAAAATTGGCACATAAAATAATTGACAGAGAATCAAATTGGGACATTAAACATATATACAGAGAGTCATAAAAATGTTACAAGAATCTTGGCATAAGTTGATATTTGTAGTAAAACTCATTAACATAACTGATGGACAAGATTGTCCATTATGAACTTGTGATAAGATTTGCGAAAGGAAGATACGCTAGTTTTATTTTTGAAATTATTAGGGATGTCGTTCCACAGTTTACCACCTGAGTCGACGAAAATGGTGTTTTACGTCCTCTTGGTCTGAATCAGACACATATGGGACATTTGTAAATACAAATATGGTGGGAACAATACTGGAGGCAATGCCCGGAGGCAGTACGAAACCAGTAAAGTCCCGATTTGTTTTATTAATACAGATAGGTGTAGCGGTAACCACGCCTCGGTTAAACTTCATCGGCTATGGCATCGCTACAAGTATTTGAGTATGTAAGGGATGCTTTATATAGATCTGTTCTGGGGCGGGGCATTATTAATTTGGTTTTGCTTCGAATTGCATGGACTTTAAATTTAGTAATAAGATATTTTGGTACTAACTTATTTATGATCTTGTACATAAGGGTACCTTTGTTTAGTAGACATTTCAAATCAAATGGTAGAATGTTGAGTTCTTTATAGTCAATGGTTTCAAGGGAGGACGATTTAAGGAGTATGAGTTTAAGAGAACGTTTATATAATCTTTCAACGTGTTTGAGTGTGTCTTTACGAGCTGAATCCCAAAATGTTTATGCATAATCAATGTCAGGCTGAATATAGGCATGGAAAAAAAGCTTACGGGTATGTTGATCCAAAAAGTGCTTTATTCTATTGAGCTGGAATACTTTTTTTGAGATTTTCTTGGCCAGTATTTGCGTGTGTTTTGACCATGATAAGTTGTTGTCAATGTATAGGCCGAGAGAGAGAGAGAGAGAGAGAGAGAGAGAGAGAGAGAGAGAGAGAGAGAGAGAGAGAGAGAGAGAGAGAGAGAGAGAGAGAGAGAGAGAGAGAGAGAGAGAGGGAGAGAGAGAGAGAGAGAGAGAGAGAGAGAGAGAGAGAGAGAGAGAGAGAGAGAGAGAGAGAGAGAGAGAGAGAGAGAGAGAGAGAGAGAGAGAGAGAACGTTTGTGTCTCTGTGTGTGTGTCTGTTTGCATGTGTGCATGTGTTACACAAAATTTGTGAAATTGCATGTTTCATGAAATGAACAAGATTTTGCTGTGAAATACGTAACAAAAAAACAAACGCACGTGTGCATGGCGTGTTTGTTTGTGCATGGCGTGTTTGTTTGTGCATGGCGTGTTTGTTTGTGCATGGCGTGTTTGTTTGTGCATGGCGTGTTTGTTTGTGCATGGCGTGTTTGTTTGTGCATGGCGTGTTTGTTTGTGCATGGCGTGTTTGTTTGTGCATGGCGTGTTTGTTTGTGCATGGCGTGTTTGTTTGTGCATGGCGTGTTTGTTTGTGCATGGCGTGTTTGTTTGTGCATGGCGTGTTTGTTTGTGCATGGCGTGTTTGTTTGTGCATGGCGTGTTTGTTTGTGCATGGCGTGTTTGTTTGTGCATGGCGTGTTTGTTTGTGCATGGCGTGTTTGTTTGTGCATGGCGTGTTTGTTTGTGCATGGCGTGTTTGTTTGTGCATGGCGTGTTTGTTTGTGCATGGCGTGTTTGTTTGTGCATGGCGTGTTTGTTTGTGCATGGCGTGTTTGTTTGTGCATGCGCTCTCATGTTTGTCACAGTGTGAGCGTGTGTGCGTTCCCGTGTGTGTGAGCGCGCATGTTTTTATGGGAGCGTGTGTGAGCGTGTGTGTGTGTGTGTGTGTGTGTGTGTGTGTGTGTGTGTGTGTGTGTGTGTGTGTGTGTGTGTGTGTGTGTGTGTGTGTGTGTGTGTGTGTGTCATTCCCCTCTTTACCTATCCAAGTCGGCATAGGCTGCAACTGATAGCAAGAAGAGTGGAATATTCCACTCTTCTTGCTGATAGGAACACATCGACGCAGTACACACACAACGTGAAACAGAGTTGTTGGACAAGTTTCGCATACTAAGTACTGTAGTCTAATCCGATTAATCATTGTCACTCACATCTGACACTACGAAACGAAACTTGAAAGAAACTACTGTGAAAATGAACGCTGAAAAAATATAAAGCTCTTCCAAAAGTTGTTTATAAATTTACAGAGGAACGCCGCAGTGTACAAATGCGCACACACGCGCGCGCCCGCACCCCCCCCCCCCCCCCCCCCCCCCCCCCCTCCCCAGTCTCTCTCTCTCTCTCTCTCTCTTTCTCTCATTTGAATCGCCCCCATTGTTATCAGAAGGCCATAATGCGTGGAAAAGCGCTCTCGATACGCGCAAACGAACAACCAAAGCGCGTGTTTATTCTTAATTGGGGGCGTGGCAACTTCTACTTTCGAAACTTGTAGATGCATTTCCGCCGGAAAGTTGCAGAATAACTTATGCATGCTGGGAAAACTATAGATAACAACCAATGAGAAAAGGCCAAGTACGACGCTCGCGCTGTACTTGGTTTTCATTGATTGGCCCAAAGTCTGTTCGTGGGCAGCAGCGATTGGTTATAACAACACAGCGGAAGGGATTCCCTTGAAATTGCCAGGACAGCAACGTGCGTAACGAAACGCTGATCGGCATCGATCATTTCTACAAATTAGCCTTCTTCGATAAGTTGAGCCGAGATCTGTGCTGCACCATGAAGACATTAATCATTATTGGAGCGCTTGGATTGCTGTTCTTTGCAAGTAAGTGACGACAGTCAGCATTTTTCACTGAAAGTTAGTTACGTTTCGTAAGGAAATTTGGAATGTTCTCGAGTTGAAACTGATCAAAAGTGATCATAAATTTCGGCAACAAAACAGTTTAAAACTCGAATAAATGAACTGGGATTTTATGGTGTATTGCTTTAGAATATTAACTACTAGTACTATGAAGAAATGAACTGTTCAATGGGGTATGATTTGTTTCCATTTATACCTTATTATACACTTATTATCATTTTAAGATAGAAAGACTCTTTGAAAGACTGGACCGTCACCAGTAGACGTTTTGACAAAAGTCGGTGGCTTGTTGAAGTTGTTCAGACGAACTTTGTTGTTTGCAGACAATATTAATTGTGTGGGACCTAATTGTGTCACCGTTTCCGGTCAATACTTCACTTGCATTTGGTTTGATTGATTTAATTTAAAGTCTGTTCACAACAAAAGGGGTGTGTCACAGTCACACAGACACATACACACACACACACACACACACACACACACACACACACACACACACACACACACACACCAGGGGTCGCGCTAACGCATGTTTCTTGCATATTTTTACGGCGTTTACGCGTAACCCGTACGCAAAATGACGTCCGCTCAAAATCGCATCTGAGTCTAGATAGATGGTGAATCAGACTTTAGAAGTCCTACGGTCCCTGCACATATAGTGGTTCTGCTACACCAAACATTGGAACAGACTATAGAAAAGTGCCACTTGCTTTCAAAGGAGGTAAGTATCCCATCCTTTCTCTTTCATTAGTTATCCAGATTTCGTCCAGTACTGCTGTGATGTAGGCGCAGTGCACTCGCAGTGTGGCGGGAAAATCACTAAGCTCCACCCCCCACCCCATCTCCCCACCCCTTTCCAGCCTTTGCTTCCTTTCATGGTGTTTGGCCACTGGATATCCAGATTCCAGTCAATTAACTGTGACGTAAATGAAGCGTTTGGCATGAAATCAGCGCGTTGTTGCACAATTGCCAGACTTCTATCTTTGAAAATGACTGGTTAGTGAATAAAAATGCATGTTTTTGTTGCTGGTATTGTTTTTAGCTTAGATTTATCATTTTGTTGACGCGATTTTTTTGCTTCCCTTACGCATTTTTTTGCTGACGTCGCGTAAGCAAAACGCGTTTTCAAAAACACTAGTGCGACCCCTGACACACACGTACCAGGGTCGGACAGTAATGGCTGCCCGACTGCCCGGGGCAGGTAGTTGTAAGTGTCGAGCAGGTGGTGAACTCGACGACCTGCCCGCCGGGCAAGTGCAAGTGCTTAGAAAAAAAAATCTAGAGCTGCCGTATTTTGCTACGCGACCTCAATAAAATACGGAAATATGGTCCAATACAAATTAATACGGCGACATACACGCCAAAATGTACGGTGGTGCGATGGAGTTGCACATGTTTTATTTCTGCTGAAGCCGAGTAACTCGCTCTTCGCACATGTTGATGCAGACAGACTAAGCTATTTTTAGTAACAACCCAGCAGAAACTGCCAAGTGAACCAATCGTAGCTCATGAGCGCCTGTGTTTTCATCCAATATTTGAAGGCCGTTTATGCGAACTGCACAGGTTTCTGAGAAAATTGCAAGTTGGAGCAACGTGCTTCTGGGCGAAAAATAACCATCGAGTCTGAGCCATCGAGCAGTGGTTAGAAGAAAAAATGACAACAATACTTTCTGCTGTCATATTCCGAGGTTGACACATGCATTATTGCTTCGAAAGGTCGAAGATGTGTCATTATCGCCGATAGTTTGGATAGTATCGCCATCGGCGTGCAGTGTGCGATTTTGACTTCCAAAAAAAAGTTCCATCACTTCGTGATCAGTCAGTCTAGGGCCTGAAAGTGGATTTAAATTTGATGAAGTTGGCAGTTTGGTTTGCTGGGCATGAGACAAAAGCACAAGCTATCCAGAAAACTGCAAACAATGACTTTTCTTTTTGCACACATACTCTGATGGAAAAGCTGTAGATAGACCCAGATACTGAGATAGAGCAGATTGGTGACAGTTGGACATTGTAACAATGATTGTTTGACTTGTCACTGTGTCAGTGTCATAAGGTAGCATTCTTCTTGAAGGCAAGTCTTTTTAAAAACTTTTATAGTGTATGTCTGTCTGTCACTCTGACTTTCTCTCTCTCCCCCCCCCTCTCTCTCTCTCTCTCTCTCTCTCTCTCTCTCTCTCTCTCTCTCTCTCTCTCTCTCTCTCTCTCTGATAGTCTGTCTCTGTGATTGTGTACAATGTACTTCTCTGTGTGTGTGTGTGTGATACTACTGTAGTATGTTATAATGTATGTTGTCACAGAATAACCCCCTATGCATATGATATGCTGATAGTTTGTTTAATCAATGTTACCACACACACGCGTGCGCACACACAGACGCACGCGCACATGAGAAACGTTAATAAAATTAAAAAAACTGAAAAATACTGAGATTAAATTATGTCATTCCCGAGGAGCTGTGTGACAAGATGGCCAATCATGAAGACTCTTTCTACTAGCTTTTTCACTCATGGCACATTCATTTATCGGGCAGACCTGTGGCTAAAACTGGGGGGCAGGTAACATTTTTGTCTAGGGACAGGTTGCAAAAAAACTTACTGTCCTACCCTGCACACCCACACACACAAAAAAGTTTTGTTTAGCTTATTCCTTTATCGTCATTAAAGATCATTTTGACTTTGACTTTGACACCCACACATATCAGTTGCAATAATGGTAAAAAATGACTATGGCGACTAAATGGAAGAATGATATTGATAAGCGTACAATGATAAGCGTCATGATAATCATGAACACACCAGAATTCGAAAATGAAATGGAAGAAGAAGAAGAAGCCTACAGGTAGCAGACATGACGTGCGAAGGCTGAAGTGACACCCCCCTTTTGCTTAAAACTGCATACTCCAAGACTGCTGTCCCAGAGAAAGAGCATTTGATGTACATCGTCAACAACATTCACCTTGACAGTGCTCAAGCACTGCACATATAAACGTCTCACTCCTTTTAAAAAAAAAATGCATGCATCATGTGGTACTTAACAGCATTGCATGATTCATACACATTTCCCCCTTGCATGCATCATGTGGGGCCTGGGTGTCCCTGGCTGAAGCAGGTTTGCTTAACGGTCATGCATGACTCAATATTCTTTTCTTCATGCATCATGTGGGGCCTGGGTGACCCCGGCTGAACCGGTGCACTAAACAGTTGTGCATGACTTACTCCTATCAAACGGTCGTGCATGACTTACTCCCGTCGTACTTCTATTTCACTTACATTTTACTCCACCCTCCTCCACCCACTTCAAGCCTACAAAATATGCAGCCAAATTCCTCTCCATATCTTTTAAATATTCTAAACAATGTATGCTTATGTAATATCTAATATCTGTCTCAACTTATAAAATACCCAACCAAATTCCTCTTCATATCTTTTAAATATTCTAAGCAATGTATGCTTATGTAATATCTAATATCTGTCTCAACTTATAAAATACCCAACCAAATTCCTCTTCATATCTTTTAAATATAATTCTAAATAACAAACGCTTATAAATCTATTATCTAATATCTTTCTGAAATCTCATTTCATGCCTTGCTGCACATCTTCGTCTGAACCCTTGTACATGTCAATAATCGCTTATAAACGGCAGGTGGACATTATTCATCATTATTGGAAGAAGAAGAAGAAGAAATGAAGTTTCATTTTCGATCTGTCCCTAGAGTTTGCTGATGGTGATTTGTCTGGTGTTGCAGCGGTGGCAGAGGCTGAGGATGCTGATGCTGGCACTGTGGACATGGACCTGGGCAAGTCCATGGAGGGCTCCAGGACCGACGATGAGACCGTGCAGAAGTGAGTCGTGGAAACCGCACTTGTAAACTGAACCGAAAGAAGGAGCTATGGGATGAATATCATTTTATAGCGATGACTTATTTTCATGCTATTATTAGTGAAATAGTAATGAAGCTTTATATACTGAAAATGATCATCTGCCCCAGTCTCGTGTACTGAGATGCGTGCACCATTTTGATTTACGTAAGATTATCGCCCTTGCCTCAATGCCTGTCATGAAATTCTAGTATAAAGCAACAAACACTTCTCTGCCCCTGACTCACTAGGTTAGTAGGTAGCATGGTCATTTTAGTCCTCACATTATTGCCCTTTGGTGTTGCTGGGAAGCAGTACAGTGGAACCTCCCTGATCACACCGTAAGGAAATCATCCAAAATGAGGTCTCAACCCCTTCAGCACTTCACGGAGAAATTATTATTGTTATTTGTATTACTATTAGTATTATTGCTGTGTTATGTGTTGTTCAGGGAGGAGGAAGCGATCAAGCTGGATGGACTGAACGTGGCCCAGATGAAGGAGCTGAGGGAGAAATTATTATTATTATTATTGCTGTGTTGTGTGTTGTTCAGGGAGGAGGAGGCAATCAAGCTGGATGGACTGAACGTGGCCCAGATGAAGGAGCTGAGGGAGAAGTTATTATTATTATTATTGCTGTGTTGTGTGTTGTTCAGGGAGGAGGAGGCAATCAAGCTGGATGGACTGAACGTGGCCCAGATGAAGGAGCTGAGGGAGAAATTATTATTATTATTATTGCTGTGTTGTGTGTTGTTCAGGGAGGAGGAGGCAATCAAGCTGGATGGACTGAACGTGGCCCAGATGAAGGAGCTGAGGGAGAAGTTATTATTATTATTATTGCTGTGTTGTGTGTTGTTCAGGGAGGAGGAGGCAATCAAGCTGGATGGACTGAACGTGGCCCAGATGAAGGAGCTGAGGGAGAAATTATTATTATTATTATTGCTGTGTTGTGTGTTGTTCAGGGAGGAGGAGGCAATCAAGCTGGATGGACTGAACATGGCCCAGATGAAGGAGCTGAGGGAGAAATTATTATTATTATTGCTGTGTTGTGTGTTGTTCAGGGAGGAGGAGGCAATCAAGCTGGATGGACTGAACGTGGCCCAGATGAAGGAGCTGATTATTATTATTATTATTATTATTATTATTGCTGTGTTGTGTGTTGTTCAGGGAGGAGGAGGCAATCAAGCTGGATGGACTGAACGTGGCCCAGATGAAGGAGCTGAGGGAGAAGTCGGAGAAGTTTGCCTTCCAGGCGGAGGTGAACCGCATGATGAAGCTCATCATCAACTCCCTCTACAAGAACAAGGAGGTCAGAAAGCACATTTTAGCTCTGCACACTTTTTCTTTCTTTCAATTTAACAGGTGTACTGTAACATTGAACTCGTAAATGTTGACACTTTACAACACCATGAGATTCATGTCTTGGTGTGATTATTTCAGTCAAAACAAATTTCAGTTTGTGTGATAATTTCAGTCAAAGCAAGCTTTTTAATAATTGTAATCATGTAAGTCAGGGGCTTAACTCTTCTACTACCAAGTATTACTTAGACTGTTTACTGTTGCGCACCAAGTAATTTTTGCCGCTGCACTGATTTTCGCACACTCACTTTAAAAATTCATTAAAAAAAAATACTCGCTCGAATCATCATGAAAATTACCTGTGTCGATTTGCTGATGCAAACCCAAGATCGTTTCAACACTTTCGATGCTCTTTTTTATTCGCCTAAGTTCAGATTCTGCCACTTCTTCCACAGTAAATGATTCGTCGTCACTGTCGCCATCTTGTAGAGGTTCACGCCAAAAGTCGTCAGTTTCCATCGTCGAAAACGCGACGAAAATCGATTGAAAATGACAAAATTTAGCCTACAAATGAAGATGGCGGAAGATTGTGCTTTCCCTGAGCGAACTGCGCATGTCACGGAAGTAAAGGATGTGATGTCACTTCATGTAAATAGCGCAAAGGGGGACACCGGGGTTTCCCTAGTATCTGGCGGTCAAACCCGCCCATGGCTAGCAATGGTATGCAGTAAACCGGGCTGTTCAACCCGCCCATGGCAGCAGAAGAGTTAAAAATATAGGATCTTTGCTAGTAAAAGTGTCCATTTTATTTTTGTCAGGTCTGTGGGAACAAAGATGGTAATAAAGTTTGCATCAGTTAGAAATTGAAAGCAAAGTGAGTACACTTATCAGCATTGACCTCAAGTTCATCTGTAGAAAATAACAGTTTGTCACCATGAATGTCTGGTGGTAACAGAACTTTACCACTGCTTGATGGTTGCTTTTGGGTGCAGATTTTCCTGAGAGAGTTGATCTCCAATGCTTCTGACGCTCTGGATAAGATCCGCTTCTTGTCCCTGACTGACAAGAGTGCCCTGAGTGCTACCGATGAAATGAGCATCAAGATCAAGGTAACTGATGCCTGTTAGTGTTGTTCATCTCTTACTATTTCATGTCCCTGACTGACAAGAGTGCCCTGAGTGCTACCGATGAAATGAGCATCAAGATCAAGGTAACTGATGCCTGTTAGTGTTGTTCATCTCTTACTATTTCATGTCCCTGACCGACAAGAGTGCCCTGAGTGCTACCGATGAAATGAGCATCAAGATCAAGGTAACTGATGCCTGTTAGTGTTGTTCATCTCTTACTATTTCATGTCCCTGACCGACAAGAGTGCCCTGAGTGCTACCGATGAAATGAGCATCAAGATCAAGGTAACTGATGCCTGTTAGTGTTGTTCATCTCTTACTATTTCATGTCCCTGACCGACAAGAGTGCCCTGAGTGCTACCGATGAACTGAGCATCAAGATCAAGGTAACTGATGCCTGTTACAGTGTTGATTCTAGAGTGCGGTCTTCCCACATTTTTTTCTAATTTGGATGCATAAAATTGCGGCCCAAGTCATGCAAAAAAAAACCCACCGAACGTGCTTTACTGTAATGAGCACGGATTCATGGCTGCTGTGTTTATAGTCTTCTCAATACTGAGTTACCAAGTATCCTTTCTGCTTTCCGGTAAACTACCAACCAAGCTTTTGTAAGGCACTGTGAGCATTGGCAGCAGTTGAGGACTTTGGCTCTGTCCAATCACACAAATTGTCAATCCGTATTGTCATTTCCGGTACAACTACCAACCAAGTTTCTTCAATTCTCGACAGCAGTTGTAAGGCACTGTGAGCAATTCTCGACAGCAGTTGTAAGGCACTGTGAGCAATTCTCGACAGCAGTTGTAAGGCACTGTGAGCAATTCTCGACAGCAGTTGTAAGGCACTGTGAGCAATTCTCGACGGCAGTTGTTGTAAGGCACTGTGAGCAATGCTCGACAGCAGTTGTTGTAAGGCACTGTGAGCAATGCTCGACAGCAGTTGTTGTAAGGCACTGTGAGCAATGCTTGACAGCAGTTGTTGTAAGGCACTGTGAGCAATGCTCGACAGCAGTTGTTGTAAGGCACTGTGAGCAATGCTCGACAGCAGTTGTTGTAAGGCACTGTGAGCAATGCTGACAGCAGTTGTAAGGCACTGTGAGCAATGCTCGACAGCAGTTGTAAGGCACTGTGAGCAATGCTCGACAGACACTGCAATGCTTGTTGTTGTAAGGCACTGTGAGCAATGCTCGACAGCAGTTGTTGTAAGGCACTGTGAGCAATGCTCGACAGCAGTTGTTGTAAGGCACTGTGAGCAATGCTCGACAGCAGTTGTTGTAAGGCACTGTGAGCAATGCTCGACAGCAGTTGTAAGGCACTGTGAGCAATGCTCGACAGCAGTTGTTGTAAGGCACTGTGAGCAATGCTCGACAGCAGTTGTTGTAAGGCACTGTGAGCAATGCTCGACAGCAGTTGTTGTGAAGGCACTGTGACTGTGAGCAATGCTCGACAGCAGTTGTAAGGCACTGTGAGCAATGCTCGACAGCAGTTGTAAGGCACTGTGAAGGCACTGTGAGCAATGCTCGACAGCAGTTGTAAGGCACTGTGAGCAATGCTCGACAGCAGTTGTTGTAAGGCACTGTGAGCAATGCTTGACAGCAGTTGTAAGGCACTGTGAGCAATGCTCGACAGCAGTTGTGTGAGCAATGGCACTGTGAGCAATGCTCGACAGCAGTTGTAAGGCACTGTGAGCAATGCTCGACAGCAGTCAATGCTCGACAGCAGTTGTTGTAAGGCACTGTGAGCAATGCTCGACAGCAGTTGTAAGGCACTGTGAGCAATGCTCGACAGCAGTTGTTGTAAGGCACTGTGAGCAATGCTCGACAGCAGTTGTTGTAAGGCACTGTGAGCAATGCTCGACAGCAGTTGTTGTAAGGCACTGTGAGCAATGCTCGACAGCAGTTGTAAGGCACTGTGAGCAATGCTCGACAGCAGTTGTTGTAAGGCACTGTGAGCAATGCTCGACAGCAGTTGTAAGGCACTGTGAGCAATGCTCGACAGCAGTTGTAAGGCACTGTGAGCAATGCTCGACAGCAGTTGTAAGGCACTGTGAGCAAAGAAAACAAAGCAGACTTGTTTGGTTTCGTGGACTATCAGCGAAGAATGCTTGCACAACCATCAAAAACGCTCAAGTCGATGGGTCAAGAAATGAAGAAGAAGAAGAAAAAATGGCACTTGCGACGCTGGCCATTTACGAAGCTATGTGTCAACCAAATCGGAGCTGCGCCTTGCAAAACGAGCTGGGCACAATGCCAACAACAGTCTTTCGAAATGGTTGGTTGTATTTCAAGAAAGAGGATGATGACATCCACGATTAGAGCCGTGATATGATCTTTGAATGAGATGTGACCCCCCCAACACGCACCAAAATCCTCACTGCATAGACTTCACTTTGCTGGTCCCAAATGTTGACAATGTATTTCTTTGCTTACCTTGCAGGCTGACCCTGAAAACCATGTGCTCCACGTGACTGACACGGGCATCGGCATGACGCACGACGACTTGGTGACGAACCTGGGCACCATCGCCAAGTCCGGCACTAGCGACTTCCTGGCCAAGATGGGGGAGGCCTCCCCCACGGAACTCACCGACCTCATCGGACAGTTCGGCGTCGGCTTCTACTCCTGCTTCCTGGGTGAGAGCAGTTACAGACGTTGATGAGGGTGCACAGCTGCCTACCGCCATAGCAGGCCTGCGTTTTGTCCAGGAAAATAACATTGCTTGTGCTGACCAGTCCAGAAGTTAAGATTTTCTGCTGCCTCTTCCGGCAGATAGAAAATTGCCACATAGTTCAATTTAAAACTGCAGAAATTTGTGGAGTGCAGTCATTATTTATGCAGCTTTTGACTGGCCGATGTTGTTTCTTGTCTCCAAAGATAGTAAATAGTGAAACTGAAGGCAAATAGCGTAATGAAAAAGCAATTTTCACTGGATATTGCTGATATTTTGGCAGAAGCCAGGTAACCCCCCCCCCCCCCCCCCCCCGGATCTGATGATGATGATGGTGATGATGACGATGTTAATGATTGATAATTATGATTGCAGTGGCTGACCGTATAGTGGTGACCAGTAAGCACAATGATGACCAGCAGTATGTGTGGGAGTCGGACGCTGAGTCTTTCTCCGTTGCCAAGGATCCTCGTGGAGACACTCTGGGCCGTGGAACAACCATCAGGTCAGACAGAGAAACTATTGTGATTGTTGAACATTGTATGGCTTTGTTACTGTGTCTCATTTCAGCAAGATTGTATGCAGTAGTGGAACAACCATCAGGTCAGACAGAGAAATTGTTGTGATTATTGAACATTGTATGGCTTTGTAGGCTTTGTTACCGTGTCTCATTTCAGCAAGACTGTATGCAGTAGTGGAACAACCATACAGACAGAGAAACTGTTGTGATTGTGGAACACTGTATGGCTTTGTTACCGTGTCTCATTTCAGCAAGACTATGCAGTAGTTTGGATGGGTTGTCAATGGTGTCTTTGTTACCGTGTCTCATTTCAGCAAGACTGTATGCAGTAGTTTGGATGAGGTGTCAATGGTGTCTTTGTAGGCTTTGTTACTGTGTCTCATTTCAGCAAGACTGTATGCAGTAGTTTTCATGAGGTGGGAATGGTGTACCTACTCAACTGAAAAATCGTAATCAGGCAGGAGAACTCTAGATCCAAGGATTTTATAGAAATATAGATATCCAGTAGATTGGAAAAAAACCTATAAAGCAGGCCAAAAAAATTGAGAGCAACCCTAAAAAAGAACATGCACAAAAACCCCCCAAACCATGAACAGGATCTCTTCTCTGTTAGTCATCGTGTGTAGCTGTCCATAGTTGATGTGGTGAAAGTGTGTACCATAACGTGCATTACTTACTGTGAACCATGAACAGGATCTCTTCTCTGTTAGTCATTGTGTTTAGCTGTCCATAGTTGATGTGGTGAAAGTGTGTACCATAACGTGCATTACTTACTGTGAACCATGAACAGGATCTCTTCTCTGTTAGTCATTGTGTTTAGCTGTCCATAGTTGATGTGGTGAAAGTGTGTACCATAACGTGCATTACTTACTGTGAACCATGAACAGGATCTCTTCTCTGTTAGTCATTGTGTTTAGCTGTCCATAGTTGATGTGGTGAAAGTGTGTACCATAACATGCATTACTTACTGTGAACCATGAACAGGATCTCTTCTCTGTTAGTCATTGTGTTTAGCTGTCCATAGTTGATGTGGTGAAAGTGTGTACCATAACGTGCATTACTTACTGTGTGAATTGTTGCTGGACCGTTTTAATGTCTGTGTATAGGAGTTCAGCCACACCCAATGTGGTTGTGCTTGTAGAGATGTTGGAGCTCATTTTGTCAGAGATTTCCCCTGTTTCTCCTTCCCCTGTAATTCTGTTGTCTCCCCAGCCAAGTGTCATGAAATGCACTCACTATTCTGTGTGGGCAGTGTGAAGGAGGTGGAAATGTGTGCTGACGCTGATTGAATACTGTGTGTGTGCTTTGCGTTTGTTGCTACGTGTTGTGTTGTGTAGTGCTGTGTTGTGTTTTGCGTTGTTGTGTTGTGTTGTGCATTGTTGTGACACGCTGTGTTGTGTTGTGTGTTCAGCCTGCACCTGAAGGAGGAGGCCCACGACTTCCTGGAGACGGGTACCCTGACCAACCTGGTGAAGAAATACAGCCAGTTCATCAACTTCAACATCTATCTCTGGACCTCCAAGGTAATTATCGTCATCATCACCATCGTCATCACCATCATCATGGAAAATCACCATCACCATCATCATCATCATCACCATCATCATGGCAAATTTTAAAGGAAGGCCAAACCAACAGTGCAGGCTAAGGTTGAATCCAAAGTCCTGTGTTTAAGATGAAATAGCCGTAGAGGGATTTTACGACCTGTAATAAAGCCACTGTACGGCCCAGCAGAGAACAACAGCAAGAGATTGATGACAAAGTGGGACAGCAGAGAACAACAGCAAGAGATTGATGACAAAGTGGGACAGCAGAGAACAACAGCAAGAGATTGATGACAAAGTGGGACAGCAGAGAACAACAGCAAGAGATTGATGACAAAGTGGGACAGCAGAGAACAACAGCAAGAGATTGATGACAAAGTGGGACAGCAGAGAACAACAGCAAGAGATTGATGACAAAGTGGGACAGCAGAGAACAACAGCAAGAGATTGATGACAAAGTGGGACAGCAGAGAACAACAGCAAGAGATTGATGACAAAGTGGGACAGCAGAGAACAACAGCAAGAGATTGATGACAAAGTGGGACAGCAGAGAACAACAGCAAGAGATTGATGACAAAGTGGGACAGCAGAGAACAACAGCAAGAGATTGATGACAAAGTGGGACAGCAGAGAACAACAGCAAGAGATTGATGACAAAGTGGGACAGCAGAGAACAACAGCAAGAGATTGATGACAAAGTGGGACAGCAGAGAACAACAGCAAGAGATTGATGACAAAGTGGGACAGCAGAGAACAACAGCAAGAGATTGATGACAAAGTGGGACAGCAGAGAACAACAGCAAGAGATTGATGACAAAGTGGGACAGCAGAGAACAACAGCAAGAGATTGATGACAAAGTGGGACAGCAGAGAACAACAGCAAGAGATTGATGACAAAGAAGACAGAAGCAGCGACCGGGTCTGTTGTCTGGAAGTCATAGTTGGAAACGGCTGAATGATGTGCCTACAGCTTTGATCAGAGTTGTTCCTGTTTTGAAGCTAATGGTCACTGTCTGTGTCTTGTTGCACAGTCTGTTGTCTGGAAGTCATAGTTGGAAACATCTGAATGACATGCCTACAGCTTTGCTCAGAGTTGTTCCTGTTTTGAAGCTAATGGTCACTGTCTGTGTCTTGTTGCACAGTCTGTGTCTGTTGTCTGGAAGTCATAGTTGGAAACATCTGAATGACATGCCTACAGCTTTGCTCAGAGTTGTTCCTGTTTTGAAGCTAATGGTCACTGTCTGTGTCTTGTTGCACAGACTGTCTGTTGTGTGTGTCCTGTTTGAAGCTAATGGTCACTGTCTGTGTCTTGTTGCACAGACTGTCTGTTGTGTGTGTCCTGTTTGAAGCTAATGGTCACTGTCTGTGTCTTGTTGCACAGACTGTCTGTTGTGTGTGTCCTGTTTGAAGCTAATGGTCACTGTCTGTGTCTTGTTGCACAGACTGTCTGTTGTGTGTGTCCTGTTTGAAGCTAATGGTCACTGTCTGTGTCTTGTTGCACAGACTGTCTGTTGTGTGTGTCCTGTTTGAAGCTAATGGTCACTGTCTGTGTCTTGTTGCACAGACTGTCTGTTGTGTGTGTCCTGTTTGAAGCTAATGGTCACTGTCTGTGTCTTGTTGCACAGACTGTCTGTTGTGTATGTCCTGTTTGAAGCTAATGGTCACTGTCTGTGTCTTGTTGCACAGACTGTCTGTTGTGTGTGTCCTGTTTGAAGCTAATGGTCACTGTCTGTGTCTTGTTGCACAGACTGTCTGTTGTGTGTGTCCTGTTTGAAGCTAATGGTCACTGTCTGTGTCTTGTTGCACAGACTGTCTGCTGTGTGTGTCCTGTTTGAAGCTAATGGTCACTGTCTGTGTCTTGTTGCACAGACTGTCTGTTGTGTATGTCCTGTTTGAAGCTAATGGTCAGTCTGTGTCTTGTTGCACAGACTGTCTGTTGTGTGTGCTGTTTGAAGCTAATGGTCACTGTCTGTGTCTTGTTGCACAGACTGTCTGCTGTGTGTGCTGTTTGAAGCTAATGGTCACTGTCTGTGTCTTGTTGCACAGACTGTCTGTTGTGTGTGTCCTGTTTGAAGCTAATGGTCAGTCTGTGTCTTGTTGCACAGACTGTGTCTGCTGTGTGTGCTGTTTGAAGCTAATGGTCACTGTCTGTGTCTTGTTGCACAGACTGTCTGTTGTGTGTGTCCTGTTTGAAGCTAATGGTCACTGTCTGTGTCTTGTTGCACAGACTGTGTCTGCTGTGTGTGCTGTTTGAAGCTAATGGTCACTGTCTGTGTCTTGTTGCACAGACTGTCTGCTGTGTGTGTCCTGTTTGAAGCTAATGGTCACTGTCTGTGTCTTGTTGCACAGACTGTGTCTGCTGTGTGTGCTGTTTGAAGCTAATGGTCACTGTCTGTGTCTTGTTGCACAGACTGTGTCTGCTGTGTGTGCTGTTTGAAGCTAATGGTCACTGTCTGTGTCTTGTTGCACAGACTGTGTCTGCTGTGTGTGCTGTTTGAAGCTAATGGTCATTGTCTGTGTCTGTTGCACAGACTGTGGAGGAGGAGGAGCCAGTGGAGGAGGACAGCACAGAGAAGGAAGCCGACACAGAGGAGGAGGAGGAGGAAGGGAAGGTGGAGGAGGAGGAGGAGGAAGACAAGGACAAGAAGAAAACCAAGAAGGTCTCCAAGACCGTGTGGGACTGGGAGCTCATGAACTCCATCAAACCCATCTGGACCAGAAAGTGAGTGTCTGTCTGCCTGCGTGTCTGTGTCCTGCCTGTCTCTTTGTCTGTGTCAGTGTCTGTCTGTGGGTGATTGCAGACCTGCCATTTGCCCCGATTTTGCCGGAGCAGCTCCACTATTTTGAGCTGAGCTCCGATCGCAGCCTCCCCAGCTCCAATATTTTGAAAACCGTCTGGCAAACATTTTCTAACTTTTGCAGTTCAGAAAAAAATGCTGGTTTTACTTTTCAGCAGGCTGAAAAAATCTGTTTGGGTCCAACAATTTGAGAGGAATTTGGTAAACTGTGGAAAATGGAAAACATTTCAATGACAAATAAAAGTATTGTTTGCTTGGAATCAGGTTGTTTCAGCAATCTTTATGTTTCCCCCTTTATCAGTGAATTAGCTCCCTTTGTGGAGGTAAATGTGGGAGACAGTGTACTTTAGCTACCCCCTTCACATGTTTCCCCCTTTATCAGTGAATTAGCTCCCTTTGTGGAGGTAAATGTGGGAGACAGTGTACTTTAGCTACCCCCTTCACATGTTTCCCCCTTTATCAGTGAATTAGCTCCCTTTGTGGAGGTAAATGTGGGAGACAGTGTACTTTAGCTACCCCCTTCACATGTTTCCCCCTTTATCAGTGAATTAGCTCCCTTTGTGGAGGTAAATGTGGGAGACAGTGTACTTTAGCTACCCCCTTCACATGTTTCCCCCTTTATCAGTGAATTAGCTCCCTTTGTGGAGGTAAATGTGGGAGACAGTGTACTTTAGCTACCCCCTTCACATGTTTCCCCCTTTATCAGTGAATTAGCTCCCTTTGTGGAGGTAAATGTGGGAGACAGTGTACTTTAGCTACCCCCTTCACATGTTTCCCCCTTTATCAGTGAATTAGCTCCCTTTGTGGAGGTAAATGTGGGAGACAGTGTACTTTAGCTACCCCCTTCACATGTTTCCCCCTTTATCAGTGAATTAGCTCCCTTTGTGGAGGTAAATGTGGGAGACAGTGTACTTTAGCTACCCCCTTCACATGTTTTTAGCCTTCAGTCTCAAGGTAACGCTCGTTCTATTTCAGAACACAAGTAATATTAAACCCATCCCTCATCCCAGCAAAGCAAAATGTTTCTTCTTAGTGAAGAATTTCCATGGAAACATTTGGTTGAAAGTAGCGAAACTACATTCCCCTTTTACGCTTTAGAATGAGTCAGTTCAAATCCTTGTAGTAGCCCCGCCCCTTCAACCCGCTGACCTACGTAAGAATGTGAACAGGGGCTTGATCTTAACGTTGATTTACCCTCTATGTTCAACCCACTGATGCTTTCACAGGCAGGCTGAAGTCAGTGACCAGGAGTACAATGAGTTCTCAGCAAGGAGAGCGAAGAACCCATGACCAAGATCCACTGTAACATCATCTATCCCATATAATACATTCCATTGATGCTTTCACAGGCAGGCTGAAGTCAGTGATGAGGATAACCCATGACCAAGATCCACTGTGACATCATCTATCCCATATAATACATTCCATTGATGCTTTCACAGGCAGGCTGAAGTCAGTAATGAGGATAACCCATGACCAAGATCCACTGAAAGTGAAATATCATCTATCCCATATAATACATTCCATTGATGCTTTCACAGGCAGGCTGAAGTCAGTGATGAGGATAACCCATGACCAAGATCAACTGTGACATCATCTATCCCATATAATACATTCCATTGATGGCTTCACAGGCAGGCTGAAGTCAGATGAGGATAACCCATGACCAAGATCCACTGTGACATCATCTATCCCATATAATACATTCCATTGATGCTTTCACAGGCAGGCTGAAGTCAGTGATGAGGATAACCCATGACCAAGATCCACTGTGACATCATCTATCCCATATAATACATTCCATTGATGGCTTCACAGGCAGGCTGAAGTCAGTGATGAGGATAACCCATGACCAAGATCCACTGTGACATCATCTATCCCATATAATACATTCCATTGATGGCTTCACAGGCAGGCTGAAGTCAGTGATGAGGAGTATAATGAGTTCTACAAGTCCATCAGCAAGGAGAGCGAGGAGCCCATGACCAAGATCCACTTTGTGGCTGAAGGGGAGGTCACCTTCAAGTCCATCCTGTTCGTCCCCAAACGCTCCCCCATGGACATGTTCAACAACTACGGCAAGAAGATGGACGCCATCAAGCTGTACGTCAGGAGAGTGTTCATCACCGACAACTTTGAGGACATGATGCCCAAATACCTGTCCTTTATCAAGGGGGTGGTACGTGTCTGTGTGTTGTTTGGTGTCATTATGTTGTGTTGTGTTGTACTGTGTTATGTTGTGTTGTGTTGTGAGGAGTGTTCCACTGACAACTTTGAGGACATGATGCCCAAATACCTGTCCTTTGTTAAGGGGGTGGTGTGTATCTGTGTGTTGTTTGGTGTCATTATGTTGTGTTGTGTTGTGAGGAGTGTTCCACTGACAACTTTGAGGACATGATGCCCAAATACCTGTCCTTTGTCAAGGGGGTGGTGCGTATCTGTGTTGCACACACCAATCAAAAGTTTGTATCCCTTCTTTTGTTGTAAGGTCTGTCCCTAACCCTGACCACAGTCATTGAAACAAATACTTGGCTCTGAAAAAAAATAACTTGAAGAAGGTGCATGGTCTCGGCTCTCAGTCTCGGGGGGGGGGGGGGGGGGGGGGGACTAAAAGCAGTCAGAATGTGGGGACTGTTTGCTGAGTGTATTGACTATGTTGTATTATTTGTCTTATGATGCAATGTTATCAGGTGGACAGTGATGACCTCCCCCTGAACGTCAGCCGTGAGACATTGCAGCAGAACAAGCTGCTCAAGGTCATCAAGAAGAAGCTGGTGCGGAAGACCCTGGACATGATCAAGAAGATCAGCAAGGAGGACTATGACGCCTTCTGGAAGGAGTACAGCACCAAGTGAGACATGGACATTGTAGTGTAGTGTGTTGTGTTGTGTTGTAACTTTGGACATGATCAAGAAGATCAGCAAGGAGGACTATGACGCCTTCTGGAAGGAGTACAGCACCAAGTGAGACATGGACATTGTAGTGTAGTGTGTTGTGTTGTGTTGTAACTTTGGACATGATCAAGAAGATCAGCAAGGAGGACTATGACGCCTTCTGGAAGGAGTACAGCACCAAGTGAGGAGACACGCACAGTGTATAGTTTAGGGCTGTTTTGTGCAATATAAACCTTTAGAGGCCTCTGTGGGAGGGAAGTTAATGTTGAGGGTAATGTCAGTTGTTGGGGTTTCTTGGAAACAGGAGGGTAGTGGGTGCTACTTTTGAGAATGTTACGGTATTTGGTATTAGTGCTACTTTGAGAATGTTACGGTATTAGGTATTAGTGCTACTTTGAGAATGTTACGGTATTGGGTATTAGTGCTACTTTGAGAATGTTACGGTATTAGGTATTAGTGCTACTTTGAGAATGTTACGGTATTTGGTATTAGTGCTACTTTGAGAATGTTACGGTATTAGGTATTAGTGCTACTTTGAGAATGTTACGGTATTTGGTATTAGTGCTACTTTGAGAATGTTACGGTATTTGGTATTAGTGCTACTTTGAGAATGTTACGGTATTAGGTATTAGTGCTACTTTGAGAATGTTACGGTATTAGGTATTAGTGCTACTTTGAGAATGTTACGGTATTACTGCTATTAGGTATTAGTGCTACTTTTGAGAATGTTAAGGTATTGGGTATTAGTGCTACTTTTGAAGGTATTGGGTATTAGTGCTACTTTTGAGAATGTTAAGGTATTGGGTATTAGTGCTACTTTTGAAGGTATTGGGTATTAGTGCTACTTTTGAGAATGTTAAGGTGTTAGGGGCTCTGGCCCAGTAAACACTTTGAGTACTTTGGTGATACCATTGGCTACTTTTTTGTTTTGGGTCCTTCACATCCCTGTAGTCTGAAAAAGTGGCTGCGGAATATTTGGGATTTGTTTATTTTTAGCTAATTTCCATTCTCAAAGAAAAAGCGTTTGTCAGGTCATAGGGTAGAGGGAAACCTGCTTGTCAGGTCATAGGGTAGAGGGAAACCTGCTTGTCAGGTCATAGGGTAGAGGGAAACCTGCTTGTCAGGTCATAGGGTAGAGGGAAACCTGCTTGTCAGGTCATAGGGTAGAGGGAAACCTGCTTGTCAGGTTATAGGGTAGAGGGAAACCTGCTTGTCAGGTTATAGGGTAGAGGGAAACCTGCTTGTCAGGTTATAGGGTAGAGGGAAACCTGCTTGCGTCAAGAGTTTTTGTCTGGTTGAGTTAAGAGTAAGAGTGACAGAGCAGGGTTTCTGAAAATGTGCAGATGTACGCACCAGAACTCTCAAATCACCCCCTAGAATATCAAACAATGCTTAAAATCTGTAGTAGGGGGTGAGATGATGCATTAGAATTATGATTTGTACGTAAACACTATTGTTACTTTTCAGTAGGCTAACGACGTTGCTCAGTTGTCTGCTAGGCAGGCCCATCTAGACTTCTGCCACAAACTGGAGTCAGTAGCCTAGATATCAAATCATCATGAAGATCGTGCAAAAAGCCCTAATTGTTGAAAGCTCATTGCTTATTGGCAGAGCTTTTCCTCAGCATCTAATACAATCGTTTCATGCACTTGATGTTCCCTTGATCAGCACCGCTATGGCAAGTGCAGAGGAAAAGTTGAAGACAAAGAAGAAGAAACAGGTTGTTCCACAAGCCAAAAAGCAGTGATCAAGCTCCAGCAAATGGAAGATGGCCCATGTTGTTTGGATCAGAACGGCTGGACAGGTTCAGCTGGCTGATACCTTGTTTCCTGAATGCAAAACAGAAATATGAGATCAAACCTCTCATGCAAGTTTAGCGTGTATGTGTGTGTGTCTGCATATGGTGTGCGTCTGCGTATGTGTACGTGTACATGGGCGGAAAGAGAGGCGAGTTTCTCCCATCTTTGGTCTTGACCCTTTATAATTTATAACTGAGGGTGAAAATACCCCTTAAGCCTGTAATTGGGGGGTGAGCGTAGCCCTTAGGAGAGGAATAAATCATGAACCCTGCAGAGGACGTTTCTATGCCTCCTTAGATCATGCTTTACGTCCTCCCGCTCTGAAAAAGAACATATGGGACATAAACCTCTATGCCTCCTTTTCCTGTTGTGTCCTTTATGCATTCATCTTTTATCGTGTTCTTTCAGCATCAAGCTGGGAGTGATCGAGGACACGTCCAACCGTACCCGGCTGGCCAAGCTGCTCAAGTTTTATTCCTCCAACTCGGACACCGAGCAGACATCGCTGACCGACTACATAGAGAGAATGAAGGAGAAACAGGAGGCCATCTACTTTGTGGCTGGAACCAGCAAAGATGAGGTGTGTGTGTTGTCTGTGTGTGTGTGTTGTCTGTGCGTGTGTGTGTTGTCTGTGTGTGTGTGTTTGTGTGTTGTCTGTGTGTGCGTGTGTTGTCTGTGTGTGTGTGTGTGTGTTGTCTGTGTGTGTGTGTGTTGTCTGTGTTTGTGTGTTGTCTGTGTGTGTGTGTGTTGTGTTTGTGTGTGTGTGTTGTCTGTGTGTGTGTGTGTTGTCTGTCTGTGTGTGTGTTGTCTGTCTGTGTGTGCGTGCATGCAAGTGATTTTTGCGTGGCATGTTTTGGTAGGGAACCATGCTGAGAAGGAGTGACATTTGTGGGTTCCATGTATAAGCTAGCTGTTCTCTTACATGTTGTCTATCTGATGTCTGAATAAACTGAGCTGATGAGTGGTTTTACCAGCCATGCAAGCGAAGCTGATAATGTTTTCTATAGTGACGTTTGTCTGTTCCTGGCTGACTGTATGTATTTGTGTATGTATGTACCCGATATGTATGTTAACACGATAACGTTCAAACAGAGGGACTTAGGATTTTCAAATTTTGCATGTGGATAGGTAATTAGGATATCTAGGTCAAGTTCGAAAATGGATGTCAACGGTCAAGGTCACTTGAGCAGAAAATGTGTGGCGCAGCTTGAAATAGTGTCTTCACGCTGTAGTTTTATATTGTTTCTGTCTGTAGGGGTCCAAGTCTCCCTTCGTGGAGAGCCTGCTGAAGAAGGGCTTCGAGGTGCTGACAGAGCCTGTATTGTTTCTGTCTGTAGGGGTCCAAGTCTCCCTTCGTGGAGAGCCTGCTGAAGAAGGGCTTCGAGGTGCTCTACCTGACAGAGCCTGTATTGTTTCTGTCTGTAGGGGTCCAAGTCTCCCTTCGTGGAGAGCCTGCTGAAGAAGGGCTTCGAGGTGCTCTACCTGACAGAGCCGGTGGATGAGTACTGCATCCAGTCCCTGCCAGAGTTTGAGGGCAAGAAGTTCCAGAACGTGGCCAAGGAAGGCCTCAAGGTGCACCAGTCTGAGAAGGCCAAGGAGTACAAGGAGCAGCAGGAGAAGGACTATGAGCCCCTGCTGAAATGGCTGAAGGAGGACGCCCTCAAAGACAAGGTAGGGATGTGTGGTGGTGTTTTAGTGTTAAGGATGACTAAGGCCTAGGAGTACAAGGAGCAGCATTCAAAGACAAGGTAGGGATGTGTGGTGGTGTTTTAGTGTTAAGGATGACCAAGGCCTAGGAGTACAAGGAGCAGCATTCAAAGACAAGGTAGGGATGTGTGGTGGTGTTTTAGTGTTAAGGATGACTAAGGCCTAGGAGTACAAGGAGCAGCATTCAAAGACAAGGTAGGGATGTGTGGTGGTGTTTTAGTGTTAAGGATGACTAAGGCCTAGGAGTACAAGGAGCAGCATTCAAAGACAAGGTAGGGATGTGTGGTGGTGTTTTAGTGAAAGCATAGATGACCTATTGTAATACTTGACGAAATGACTTGAAATGTTGGCTGTGTTGAATTGTTCTGTATGCTTGACTTTCAGTGAAAGCATTGATGACCTATTGTAATACTTATAAAAACCAGACTTGAAATGTTGGCTGTGATGAATTCTTCTGTATACTTGACTTTCAGTGAAAGCATTGATGACCTATTGTAATACTTATAAAAACCAGACTTGAAATGTTGGCTGTGATGAATTCTTCTGTATGCTTGACTTTCAGTGAAAGCATTGATGACCTATTGTAATACTTAGAAAAACCAGACTTGAAATGTTGGCTGTGATGAATTCTGTATGCTTGACTTTCAGTGAAAGCATTGATGACCTATTGTAATACTTAGAAAAACCAGACTTGAAATGTTGGCTGTGATGAATTCTTCTGTATGCTTGACTTTCAGTGAAAGCATATTTACGAACCCTGATTCTGAGCCATATGATCTTAATTTTAGAAAAATTATTGCTAAATTTTCTTCTACCCGCCTTTTTAAAATTTAAATTTAAAGAGCCAACTCTTTTTTTTGTTGCTACATTTGTTCCGAGGATAGTCCATCTTTCCTTTTGAACCACACTATTGGACTACACATTTTCTGAAGCCCACTGTTTAGAATGTGACAGTCTGTTGTATCGATGGAATAGATTTAGTTTCCTTGTATTATGGTTGTGCCTGTTGAGAGGATTTTTGTCTAAGATTGGTTACGTGTGTCTTATGTCTCTATGAGCTTGGTTTGGTTTAGCGTCGTCAAGGTGAGGCCCCTCTCCCACACAGATTAAAGGAATCGTACTCCCCACACTGTGTGTGTGTTGACAGATTGAGAAGGCCACCATCTCTGAGCGTCTGACCGACTCCCCCTGTGCCTTGGTGGCCAGTCAGTACGGGTGGTCAGGGAACATGGAGAGAATCCAGAGGGCTCAGGCCTACGCCAAGGCCAACGACGCATCACAGTCGTAAGTCATGGGCTGTTGTGCCGTCATTATCAGTCAGTACGGGTGGTCAGGGAACATGGAGAGAATCCAGAGGGCTCAGGCCTACGCCAAGGCCAATGACGCATCACAGTCGTAAGTCATGGGCTGTTGTAGCATCATTATCAGTCAGTATGGGTGGTCAGGGAACATGGAGAGAATCCAGAGGGCTCAGGCCAACGACGCATCACAGTCGTAAGTCATGGGCTATTGTAGCATCATTATCAGTCAGTATGGGTGGTCAGGGAACATGGAGAGAATCCAGAGGGCTCAGGCCAACGACGCATCACAGTCGTAAGTCATGGGCTGTTGTAGCATCATTATCAGTCAGTATGGGTGGTCAGGGAACATGGAGAGAATCCAGAGGGCTCAGGCCAACGACGCATCACAGTCGTAAGTTATGGGCTATTGTAGCGTCATTAAAAAAACCCAGCTGTCGGTAATATTATTTACATAGATATTATCAGTCAATGTGGATGATCCAGAATTGGCCCTGCACAGACCAAAGACAAATCACAGCAAACTTCATTGCTGCTGGTAGACGATTGGTTTCTGGTGGTAGAGGCTATTCTTTTCATTTGTTGGTTTGTTTTGCTTCCTTTTATAGGTTTATTTTGAAATGACACGAGAGCATCAGTGATGCCAACTACACAATGAACAGACTTTGAATTACTCTCATACAGTGTCCAGTGTCTTGTGGACACTAACGGGGCAGTGGGTGGATGCCTCGTGCCTCCATATAGGGAGCTGGATGCCCCCTACCACTCGAGTCTCCCCGTAGGGATACTGGGGAGTCTTTTCTTCTGGAAGTTCTGTGCTTGTAACTTCCTCTAATCTGTCATTGTCTTTGTCTCTGTCATTGTCTTTTCCCTTTGCTTTCTGTCATCTATTATCTTTCTGACTTATTGGCCCATTCTACCTTTTTCCCCCAAAAAGTCTTCCAAATAATTTTCTCCTTTGAGTTCCTCTGAAATTGGAATGTGTCGGCTGGATGCAGCGGGGAGACCAGTGAAGACTGAAAACTGGACGCATACGTACTTAACTCATTATGTCCATATGGCCCGGGGATGTGGAAGAAGAAGGATCACTGTAAACTTTGAGCACTGACTTTCCCCGCCGTGTGTTGACAGATTCTATGCCACTCAGAAGAAGACGCTGGAAATCAACCCCCGCCACCCCCTGATGAAGAAACTCAAGGCCCAGGTGGAGGTAGGTGATCATCATGGACGGACGCCTATCCGGCTGTCTGTCACCAAGCTGTCTGTCCGTCACCAAACTGTCTGTCTGTCTGTCCGTCACCAAACTGTCTGTCTGTCACCAAACTGTCTGTCCGTCACCAAACTGTCTGTCTGTCTGTCCGTCACCAAACTGTCTGTCTGTCACCAAACTGTGTCTGTCACCAAACTGTCTGTCTGTCTGTCACCAAACTGTCTGTCTGTGTCTGTCACCAAACTGTCTGTCTGTCTGTCACCAAACTGTCTGTCTGTGTCTGTCACCAAACTGTCTGTCTGTCTGTCACCAAACTGTCTGTCTGTCTGTCTGTCACCAAGCTGTCTGCATGAACCACCACAGCCGACCCTCTTGGACCTAATTCGCCGTGTGTGGCCTGTACTCTTTTCAACTTCCCATATGCAATTCAAAAGAAAATAGATCTGCAACTTCAAGCAAAAACTGAAGCTGCATATTTTATTCTTTCTTTTACAACGAGGTGTAGAAGTAATGGTGATGATTACAAAAAATGAGGAAGATGATGATGGTGATGATAACAATGATGATTTACTCACAGAGTGATGCAGAGGACCAGACAGACAAGGACCTAGCTGTGGTGATGTTTGGTGATGTTTGAGGCATCCACCCTGCGCTCTGGATACATGGGATGATGATGGTGATGATGATAACAATGATGATTTACTCACAGAGCGATGCTGAGGACCAGACAGACAAGGACCTAGCTGTGGTGATGTTTGAGGCATCCACCCTGCGCTCTGGATACATGGGATGATGATGGTGATGATGATAACAATGATGATTTACTCACAGAGTGATGCTGAGGACCAGACAGCCAAGGACCTAGCTGTGGTGATGTTTGAGGCAGCCACCCTGCGCTCTGGATACATGGGATGATGATGATGATGGTGATGATGATGATTTACTCACAGAATGATGCTGAGGACCAGACAGCCAAGGACCTAGCTGTGGTGATGTTTGAGGCAGCCACCCTGCGCTCTGGATACATGGGATGATGATGGTGATGATGATGATGGTGATGATGATGATTTACTCACAGAGTGATGCTGAGGACCAGACAGCCAAGGACCTAGCTGTGGTGATGTTTGAGGCAGCCACCCTTCGCTCTGGATACACGCTACCAGACAGTGCTGCTTTTGCCGACCGCATCGACCGCATGCTGAGGCTGAGCATGGACGTTTCCCTGGATGAAAAGGTAACCACACCACACCACCCTGCTTTTCTTTCCTCCATTTATCAGGGGCTTCCTGGAGTTCAGTACCTGGGTGTGGCTTGGGTGTGTAAGGAGTTCAGTACCTGGGTGTGTAAGGAGTTCAGCACCTGGGTGTGGCTTGGGTGTGTAAGGAGTTCAGTACCTGGGTGTGTAAGTTCAGTACCTGGGTGTGGCTTGGGTGTGTAAGGAGTTCAGTACCTGGGTGTGGTTTGGGTGTGTAAGGAGTTCAGTACCTGGGTGTGGTTTGGGTGTGTAAGGAGTTCAGTACCTGGGTGTGTAAGGTGTTCAGTACCTGGGTGTGTAAGGAGTTCAGTACCTGGGTGTGTAAGGAGTTCAGTACCTGGGTGTGGCTTGGGTGTGTAAGGAGTTCAGTACCTGGGTGTGTAAGGAGTTCAGTACCTGGGTGTGGCTTGGGTGTGTAAAGTGTTCAGTACCTGGGTGTATGAGTTCAGTACCTGGGTGTGGCTTGGGTGTGTAAGGAGTTCAGTACCTGGGTGTGGCTTGGGTGTGTAAGGAGTTCAGTACCTGGGTGTGTAAGGAGTTCAGTACCTGGGTGTGGCTTGGGTGTGTAAGGAGTTCAGTACCTGGGTGTGTAAGGAGTTCAGTACCTGGGTGTGGCTTGGGTGTGTAAGGAGTTGAGGGCTGAAACAACCTGTGCGGATACCGGGGAGTCCTGTATAAATTGTTCCCCCATCTTTTAGTAGTTCTGTGCTTGCAACTTCCTCTATCACTCTCTTTGACTCTGCCTTTTCACTTTGCTTTCTGTTATCTACTATCTTTCTGCCTTATTGGCCCGTTCTCCGGCCTTTTCACTTTGCTTTCTGTTATCTATCTTTCTGCCTTATTGGCCCGTTCTCCGGCCTTTTTTCCCTTGAAAACATCATCCTAATAATGTTCTTCTCTGAGCTCCTCCGAAATCGGAATGTGTTGGCTGACTGCAGCGGGGAGACCAGTGAAAAGTGAAAACCAGACGCATATGTACCTCACTCATTATGGCCATATGGCCTGGGAACGCTGAAGAAGAAGAAGTTCTGAAAGCGGGAGTTGACTTTTTTGTAAGAGTTTCTGCTGTCTATCTCTTTCTAGAGTTTCCTATACAACTGTCTGGGTGAATGTGGGGGCCATTTCGTACCAGTATAATAGATTTCAGGGAAACGAGAGAACACACTTTAAATGTAACCAAATTTTTTTTATATATTAGAAATATTAGCTTTACTGGTTTGCATCTCCACTCAACTTATTTCTTGAATTCATCATGAGTAACTACTGTCCAATCTGTAAATAAAACTCGTTTATAATTTGGAAGTGAATCATATGACACAGATGCCGCAATTGTAGACAAGTGAAATTCCACAGCTAGCAATGAAGTCCAGAAAGGTGAAGTGTTGTTTGTGTTAACCCTAATGCAAAGCAAATCACATAGCTGCCAACCATTCCAATGAAGTCCAGAAAGGTGAAGCGTTGTTTGTGTTAACCCTAATGCAAAGCAAATCACATAGCTGCCAACCATTCCAATGAAGTCCAGAAAGGTGAAGCGTTGTTTGTGTTAACCCTAATGCAAAGCAAATCACATAGCTGCCAACCATTCCGAATCTCACATAAATTTTCCGTTTTCCAATCGCAATTTCCGATTATGACAATAAAATTCTGGTTTCCGAAATCACAAAGGAAAAAAACAAAAAAAAGGAATGTCAAATCCACGTTGAAGTCAATGTGCGTGCCAGTTCTACAGCCATTCCACGTGCCAATCCAACATTTATAACCCGTAATATGCGCAGTAGGCCTAAGTTTCTCCGCTGTGCATCAAACAAAACCCCGAGTTTAGTGAATCTAGTTTACCGAAGTTTGTTCTTGGGAATAGAGGAGTTTGCCATCACTGATGTGTCCGTCCAAGAGGATAGTGACGCTTTCTGCAGTGTGCCAGTGCAACTTGGAGATTTCTTTCGAGAATCTAAACTAACGCCGCTGTCCACGAGAAGCTTGCACCGTGAAACTGAAATTAGAAGTCCTCAGCTGACATGAAAACCTCACGATGAGATAGTCGTGATAGCGCTTTGTTGATAAAACAGACAATAGGACAATCAGTGGAGCTTTATTGGTCTTGTTGTCAGGAGATGAAGAGTTTGCTTCTTTAAAAAAAAAAATGCTTGCGCCCCCTCCCGAACCCATCCCCCATCATTCCGGTTTTTGATTCTGGAAAGTTGGCAGCTAGAAAATGATGTGCTCCGTATAAAATTTGATTATTTTCTTTATCTTCACCCCCCCCCCCCCCCCCCCCCCCCCCCCCCCAGGTGGAGGAGGAGCCAGTGTTTGAGGATGACGAGGAGGAAGCTGGTGAAGAGGAGGAGGGGGAGGACGGGGAGGAGGTGAGCGCTGAGGACGAGGAAGAGGGGGCAGAGGTGAGGGCACTTTGGTTTACTCTGTGTGTGTGTAAAGGTGTGCGTACTAACATTCTCTTTATACCCAGGCATGTAAGACTTCCGCTTTCGGCGGAAAATCTGCCGATTTTGTTCAAAACATCCGCCCCAAAAAAAAAAAAGTTCCGCCGAAAAGATATTTTTCCAAAAATGTTTGTATTGTAGGAAATCTTGCCGTATTCTTATTTCAACAAGTCTATCTGGCGATTCTCAAACTGGTTTACCGGAAGTAGCTTTAGCTCACTCTCCACATCCTAACTTCCGCGCAGTTTACAGTGTCGACGGCTGCGCTTCCAACGTGTCAAGAATAATTGGCAGTGGAACTGGATAGACAGTTGCGGACGTTAGCAGAAAATTAAAGGAGGGACGGTCACGATGGATTTGCGTTTTGTCAGCTAGGCCCTATGTGGAGCACGATTAAACTACGTAGCTGTAGTGGTAAAACAGTAATAATAGTCAACGTGTTGATTGTGGCCATGCACATTCAAGAAGAAAAAGCATATTTATAGCGCAGTCCTCCACCCATTGTGGAGCTCTATGCGAAAAAAGACAATCGCTCACGCATGCATGCATGACACACACACACACACACACACACACACACACACACACAAGCACACATTACACCACCATCACCACCACTCATCCCACCTAAAACACAATACAGTTATGCAAAGCATAAGCTCGCTCTCTCTCTCTCTCTCTCTCTCTCTCTCTCCTCTCTCTCTCTCTCTCTCTCTCTCTCTCTCTCTCTCTCTCTCTCTCTCTCTCTCTCTCTCTCTCTCTCTCTCTCTCTCTCTCTCTCTCTCTCTCTCTCTCTCTCTCTCTCTCTCTCTCTCTCTCTCTCTCTCTCTCTCTCTCTCTCTCTCTCTCTCTCTCTCTCTCTCTCTCTCTCTCTCTCTCTCTCTCTCTCTCTCTCTCTCTCTCTCTCTCTCTCTCTCTCTCTCTCTCTCTCTCTCTCTCTCTCTCTCTCTCTCTCTCTCTCTCTCTCTCTCTCTCTCTCTCTCTCTCTCTCTCTCTCTCTCTCTCTCTCTCTCTCTCTCTCTCTCTCTCTCTCTCTCTCTCTCTCTCTCTCTCTCTCTCTCTCTCTCTCTCTCTCTCTCTCTCTCTCTCTCTCTCTCTCTCTCTCTCTCTCTCTCTCTCTCTCTCTCTCTCTCTCTCTCTCTCTCTCTCTCTCTCTCTCTCTCTCTCTCTCTCTCTCTCTCTCTCTCTCTCTCTCTCTCTCTCTCTCTCTCTCGTCACATGCACACAGCCAAACACCAGCGAAGGAAAAATACCATTACTAGTAAGTGTGATTTAACTTTTTTTTCTTTTTTAAAGAACTCAATACCACCATTGTTAATAGGTGAGAGTTCAGTTGTTGCATTGGTCTTTTCTTAAGTGAAAGTTCAGTGGGTTTTTTTTTAATACCACTGTTTTCAGGATTAGATGGGTGGGTTATTAAATGCCTACCCCCACCCCATTTTTTTTCTCACACACAGTCCCACAGACCCTCTTTATTTTCTGTCCACTCTCTGTGTCTGTGTGTCCTCTCCCTCTTTAGGCAGTGAGGCAGGGCATCATGACTAATTAGTGTGAACACTGAAAAACTGCCTGTAGGCATGGAAGATAAGACAGCACCCCACAGAGTTATAACTTCAGTACTATCACCAGCATGGTAAATCAATTACCTCCACTTGCAGAAGGGGAAGGAGATGTGGTATTAGGAGGGGGGGGGGGGTAAAGATGAAAGGAAGGTTATAGTAAAGGAGTGGTGGTCCTTTTCAGAGTATTAATAGGCCGGCATAGTAAGAGACCACATTTTAAAGTTATGATGCAGTCAGGAAAGTGAGAGAAAACATAGATTTAATTATTAATCACGCTCACACACACACGCACGCACGCACGCACGCACACACACACACACACACACACATAGTGCATCACCAAATTTCTTGGAGGAAGGAAAATGTTGAAAGGGGACAAACTTGTCATTGTCACAATAAAGCAGGACTGACTAGTGTGTTTTTTCTGCAACTGCTCAGCATCTTTAGTTATCTGACACCTATGTGGGTCAACTCTGTGAGGCAACACAGCAGAGGCTACCAGTTTCTTGAAAATTAAGACTGACTTTGTGGGAATATTACTGAAAATGTATTGAGTTCTAACTTCTATGCCTGATGAACTGGACGGATCAGAGGAAGGTTGAACTGAACATAAGAAAGCCATAGCACTAACAGAGCTGCATCTGAGCAAAGTAAAGTGTGTCTGTCCTTCACTGCTTCATGTTTGGGAATGTGATCTTACATGTGATGTAAATGTTCTTTATGTTTGTGAATGTAATCTTACATGTTATGTTCTTTATGTTTGGGAATGTGATCTTACATGTTATGTTCTTTATGTTTGGGAATGTAATCTTACATGTGATGTTCTTTATGTTTGGGAATGTGATCTTACATGTGATGTAAATGTTCTTTATGTTTGTGAATGTAATCTTACATGTTATGTTCTTTATGTTTGGGAATGTGATCTTACATGTGATGTTCTTTATGTTTGTGAATGTGATCTTACATGTGATGTAAATGTTCTTTATGTTTGGGAATGTAATCTTACATGTGATGTTCTTTATGTTTGGGAATGTGATCTTACATGTGATGTAAATGTTCTTTATGTTTGTGAATGTGATCTTATATGTTATGTTCTTTATGTTTGGGAATGTGATCTTACATGTGATGTAAATGTTCTTTATGTTTGGGAATGTAATCTTACATGTGATGTTCTTTATGTTTGGGAATGTGATCTTACATGTTATGTTCTTTATGTTTGGGAATGTGATCTTACATGTGATGTTCTTTATGTTTGGGAATGTGATCTTACATGTGATGTAAATGTTCTTTATGTTTGGGAATGTGATCTTACATGTTATGTTCTTTATGTTTGGGAATGTGATCTTACATGTGATGTAAATGTTCTTTATGTTTGGGAATGTGATCTTACATGTGATGTTCTTTATGTTTGGGAATGTAATCTTACATGTGATGTTCTTTATGTTTGGGAATGTGATCTTACATGTTATGTTCTTTATGTTTGGGAATGTGATCTTACATGTGATGTTCTTTATGTTTGGGAATGTGATCTTACATGTGATGTAAATGTTCTTTATGTTTGGGAATGTGATCTTACATGTTATGTTCTTTATGTTTGGGAATGTAATCTTACATGTGATGTTCTTTATGTTTGGGAATGTGATCTTACATGTTATGTTCTTTATGTTTGGGAATGTGATCTTACATGTGATGTTCTTTATGTTTGGGAATGTGATCTTACATGTGATGTTCTTTATGTTTGGGAATGTAATCTTACATGTGATGTTCTTTATGTTTGGGAATGTGATCTTACATGTTATGTTCTTTATGTTTGGGAATGTGATCTTACATGTGATGTTCTTTATGTTTGGGAATGTGATCTTACATGTGATGTAAATGTTCTTTATGTTTGGGAATGTGATCTTACATGTGATGTTCTTTATGTTTGGGAATGTGATCTTACATGTGATGTAAATGTTCTTTATGTTTGGGAATGTGATCTTACATGTTATGTTCTTTATGTTTGGGAATGTGATCTTACATGTGATGTTCTTTATGTTTGGGAATGTAATCTTACATGTGATGTTCTTTATGTTTGTGAATGTGATCTTACATGTGATGTTCTTTATGTTTGTGAATGTGATCTTACATGTGATGTTCTTTATGTTTGGGAATGTGATCTTACATGTGATGTTCTTTATGTTTGTGAATGTGATCTTACATGTGATGTAAATGTTCTTTATGTTTGGGAATGTAATCTTACATGTTATGTTCTTTATGTTTGGGAATGTGATCTTACATGTGATGTTCTTTATGTTTGGATGAGAGGAGCGTGGGTACTAATTTAAGTGTTTAACCCTCTTGTGCCTGACGCTCTGTGCTCTCAATCACCTCTGAAATCCTAACCCAAGGGACGTCACTCCGTACAAAAGGCGGGGTAGCGTCGGAAAAATAATAAAATAAAATATACCCTATCAGATTTTGTGGGTTTTTTTGCTTTGAATGTGTTGCCGAGATGTCTGTCTGAGTTGCAAAAGGAATTCCAAGATGTTATGGGGATGCATGGCTCCACAAAAAAAATCAAAATGCCAAAGTGTATTCGCAAACTGCATTCACTAGTCATTCACTGCCTACTTTTGCAGACTGTTGAAGCCTAAGATGACTGAAATGGAAATGTAGATCAAAACCATTCGCTTACCCTTTCACTTCACGATCTTATAATTCCTATCTTTCACAAAAAAAGGAATTTTCATCGCTGTCATCACTCAGTGGATGCAATAACGACTCATCATCCATGATGTAAAAGTCGGGAAAATGCCGATGTCAGTAACACGACTTCAAAAATTTGCATCGATCGAACAAACACAAGCTCGCTGCCGAAATAGGGCAGAATACACTCCTTACTCATCACTTCGCGATCTCATAAGTCCCATCTTTCACAAAAATAGGACTATTCATCGCTTTCCTCAGTCAATGGACGCCATAACTGTTCGTCATCCATATTGGAAAAATCGCGAAAATGCCGAAGTCGGTCACTAATTTTCAAAAATTCATATCTTTCAAACCAATCGGCCTAGAAGCCATTGCAAGCAACAGGACGGAAGTGTAATCTGTAGCGAAAGCGAGGCTGAAGTGCTCACGTGACTGCCATGTGATAGAAACAAAATGGAAGCGCCCAAACCGGCCACGTGGAATCCGTACGTTCTAGACGTTTCCGACATTTTTTTTGGAACGTTCACGACCGTTCACCGCACAAGAGAGTTAAGTGTGTTTTTCAAACTGTGTGCAAATAACTTTTTTAAGTTCAGTAAGACATTGATTATAACCATTTGTACCCAATTTATGACAGACATACATTTCTACGTCCATTTTAGGGCTCAAATTGCTATGCGTTACTCAGCTTCAGGGGGCCTCCTGACCCCCACCGGGGCGTTGCCCCTGGACCCCACTGGGGGCCTACAGCGGCCCCCAGACCCCCACTCATTTTTCTTCTTTTTTTATCTTCCCCCACTTTCATGCCTGATACCCTTGCTCCCTCTGGCATTTATTCCGCCCAAAAACGTCCAGCTGCAAGTTGCCTCTGTGTGTTCAAGCCACTGTAGCTTGCCCCCAGTCTGAGACCCCCTCTGATGTATTTTCATCACGCACTAAGTTCTGGCTTGTTATGCACACACTGTGAAGAAGCTTCTCACATGCAGTGATGCGATGGTAACTGTATGGCTGGCTTGTTATGCACACACTGTGAAGAAGCTTCTCACATGCAGTGATGCGATGGTAACTGTATGGCTGGCTTGTTATGCACACACTGTGAAGAAGCTTCTCACATGCAGTGATGCGATGGTAACTGTATGGCTGGCTTGTTATGCACACACTGTGAAGAAGCTTCTCACATGCAGTGATGCGATGGTAACTGTATGGCTGGCTTGTTATGCACACACTGTGAAGAAGCTTCTCACATGCAGTGATGCGATGGTAACTGTATGGCTGGCTTGTTATGCACACACTGTGAAGAAGCTTCTCACATGCAGTGATGCGATGGTAACTGTATGGCTGGCTTGTTATGCACACACTGTGAAGAAGCTTCTCACATGCAGTGATGCGATGGTAACTGTATGGCTGGCTTGTTATGCACACACTGTGAAGAAGCTTCTCACATGCAGTGATGCGATGGTAACTGTATGGCTGGCTTGTTATGCACACACTGTGAAGAAGCTTCTCACATGCAGTGATGCGATGGTAACTGTATGGCTGGCTTGTTATGCACACACTGTGAAGAAGCTTCTCACATGCAGTGATGCGATGGTAACTGTATGGCTGGCTTGTTATGCACACACTGTGAAGAAGCTTCTCACATGCAGTGATGCGATGGTAACTGTATGGCGCTCTGTGTGCTTCAAAAGACAGATTTTCCCCCAGATGTGTGAAAGAATGTGAGCAGTAGAGGTTTTCTGTAACAAATGTGACTACAAGAAGGTGAAAGAAACAACGTTGGGCGATGCTGCAGTCCAGTGTTGCACATAGTGGATTAATTGTAACTCATTCAAGTTGTTCCGTCTAAATGTATGTAGAAGAAATACAAAGCTGTCAGTTTGATGAATTTGCTTCAAGGGAAGTAAATCTGTGTGCAAGCCATACTTTGGTCACTTCTAAACTCGCTTCTTTCCCTTAGACCACATTTTTGCCTCTTACTTTGCGTTTGTAGCGGGGACCCATATTGCTGTAGAGAGTCTATATAAAGTCTTTCTATAAAAAGTCTGATCTACCACTTCCCTATGTCTAAACCTGAAGTAAAAACCTGTAATCTTCTTTCATTTCTCTTTTTGTTGTCCGTCTGTAAGTACACAGGAAGCAACACAAACCTTCCAAAATCAAAGCAGAAATGGCGTAGATCATATGGATCATGACATGAAATTAGCAAAACATTGGACATTCCATGGCATGATCTAATGCTGTTTATGCTTTGATGTTGGCGCGATATGTGAGCAGACCAATAGGCGGGAAAAGGCAGGTATGTGAGCAGACCAATAGGCGGGAAAAGGCAGGTTTGTGAGCAGACCAATAGGCGGGAAAAGGCAGGTTTGTGAGCAGACCAATAGGCGGGAAAAGGCAGGTTTGTGAGCAGACCAATAGGCGGGAAAAGGCAGGTTTGTGAGCAGACCAATAGGCGGGAAAAGGCAGGTTTGTGAGCAGACCAATAGGCGGGAAAAGGCAGGTTTGTGAGCAGACCAATAGGCGGGAAAAGGCAGGTTTGTGAGCAGACCAATAGGCGGGAAAAGGCAGGTATGTGAGCAGACCAATAGGCGGGAAAAGGCAGGTTTGTGAGCAGACCAATAGGCGGGAAAAGGCAGGTTTGTGAGCAGACCAATAGGCGGGAAAAGGCAGGTTTGTGAGCAGACCAATAGGCGGGAAAAGGCAGGTTTGTGAGCAGACCAATAGGCGGGAAAAGGCAGGTTTGTGAGCAGACCAATAGGCGGGAAAAGGCAGGTTTGTGAGCAGACCAATAGGCGGGAAAAGGCAGGTTTGTGAGCAGACCAATAGGCGGGAAAAGGCAGGTTTGTGAGCAGACCAATAGGCGGGAAAAGGCAGGTTTGTGAGCAGACCAATAGGCGGGAAAAGGCAGGTTTGTTAGCAGACCAATAGGCGGGAAAAGGCAGGTTTGTGAGCAGACCAATAGGCGGGAAAAGGCAGGTTTTCATAAAGTAATAAAAAGATTATAGTCTCTGTCAATTGAAAGGCGCTTGATGAGTTAGACAGCAGTGACTCGCGCCTGCTGTTGGCAATGTTGGTTGCAGGCACTCTGGCTTGGGCTACAGCAATACTTGGCTTTGCATACAGATGTAGGTTGGAGCTATGCTTTGCATACAGATGTGGGTTGGAGCGATACTTTGCATACAGATGTGGGTTTGAGCAATACTTGGCTTTGCATACAGATGTGGGTTTGAGCAATACTTGGCTTTGCAAACAGATGTGGGTTGGAGCAATACTTGGCTTTGCATACAGATGTGGGTTTGAGCAATGCTTGGCTTTGCAAACAGATGTGGGTTTGAGCAATACTTGGCTTTGCATACAGATGTGGGTTTGAGCAATACTTGGCTTTGCATACAGATGTGGGTTTGAGCAATACTTGGCTTTGCATACAGATGTGGGTTTGAGCAATACTTGGCTTTGCATACAGATGTGGGTTTGAGCAATGCTCGGCTTTGCATACAGATGTGGGTTGGAGCAATACTTGGCTTTGCATACAGATATGGGTTTGAGCAATACTTGGCTTTGCATACAGATGTGGGTTTGAGCAATGCTCGGCTTTGCATACAGATGTGGGTTGGAGCAATACTTGGCTTTGCATACAGATGTGGGTTTGATAAATACTTGGCTTTGCATACAGATGTGGGTTGGAGAAATAATTGGCTTTGCATACAGATGTGGGTTGGAGAAATAATTGGCTTTGCATACAGAAGCAGTGTGAACATACATACGTGCAAGTGAAATTTAAAACAGGCCGTGCTTATAAAAACACAACCCCCATGAATATGATGGCTGAATTGTTGTCGATTGGTGTAGCGCATCAATGAAAGCCGTGTTGCGTCATGTTGCAGGGTGAGGGTAATTGTTGTCGATTGGTGTAGCGCATCAATGAACGCCGTGTTGCGTCATGTTGCAGGGTGAGGGTAATTGTTGTCGATTGGTGTAGCGCATCAATGAACGCCGTGTTGCGTCATGTTGCAGGGTGAGGGTAATTGTTGTCGATTGGTGTAGCGCATCAATGAACGCCGTGTTGCGTCATGTTGCAGGGTGAGGGTAATTGTTGTCGATTGGTGTAGCGCATCAATGAAAGCCGTGTTGCGTCATGTTGCAGGGTGAGGGTGATAAAACTCAGGAGGACCATGACGAACTTTGAGGAGCCATGGAAAACAGCTGGGGTGAATGAGGCAGCGATGAACGACTGAGCGAATGAATAAAGGCATGGAGTGAGCGACGAAGAGAGAGCGGATGAAGAGAGAGAGAGAAGGACGAAGAGTAACTGTGACTGACTGTTATCAGGGACCCGTCATGTTAGGTACTTACACCGCTTGCCTCCACATTTCATTAGTAGGATTAGACAATTACTGCCCCCTGAATGGGCCCCACTGGGTTATCTTGATAAATAATCATAATACTAACACGACAAATTAAATCATACATTGTGAGGGATTTTGATGTCGATTCAAGATGCAATTTTATTGTTTTCCTTTTAGTTCATTTTGTTGGCATTAGCTGTGCTTATCCGTTATTTAAAGCACTTTTTTCCCCCTAAAGCAATAAGTTCATTTTGGTTTGTTACCATTTCACACTGCTTTATATTTGATTGCCGTAGATTTTGTTTACATTTTATTTTCAGTTCAGTTTTTGTTCTCCTGTGAATTTGTTGTGGTTTTATTGATTTCAAAACGTTGCACTCTGAGAAGCCAAAATTGTACATGTTTTGATAGAAATGTGTCGTCAAAAGTTTTCCACAAGAATTGTTTATTTATTTAATAAAACAAACAGAAACTTTTTAGCTGAACACAACATTGTGGACATTTAAATAGCAATAAAAAGCTGGTCATGGGAATAATGAAATGAAATAAAGAAACATTGATCTATTGATGCAAAATCACCGCTAATGAGAGCAAAAGGCGTATAGCCTATTCCCTTATGTGACGTGAAATGATGGCTGAACATTTGTGTCCACCACTTTACATTGAATTAGTCATGATGCTTTTAACGAAAGCAATATCAATTGTTAATGATTTGTTATTTATTGATAAGTTTTAATCACAAATTGTTGATTATAGGAAATATTGGTAAAAATTATATATAAATATTTTAAAGTATTTCTCTGATTAGTCTGAAGATGAAATGATTTTTTTTTTTAAATTGCTAAATAATTTGAACTATTTCAAACTAGTTAAATTTAACCCTGCTCAGAATATTATGGGATGGGAAAGTTGATTTAAAACAAGATTGTTATAGTTTCTGAACACATTTCCTTTTGGGGAAACTGTTAAAAAAAGAAAAAATGTTACACATGTTTTACTATTGAGGAGATTGTATTGTTTTGAACATAGTTCTATGAAAACTAAAACTATTTGTTAAAGGCATTAAAACATACAGCGATGGATTGATTCTCAGTAATTTATTGTCATTTAGCCCAACATGATTTCATATTTGAAGTTCTCATTTTTATTGTTGCTTTTTGGGGGGAGGGGGGGGTATGTATATTTTATCTAGCGAACTTTTGTCATATATTTAAATTATTAATTGTTTACTTTTGTGTTGCCTTTTCTTTGAGTTATTTTATGGTGTCTTTTATTTCATTATTTTGGTTATTGTGATGCACGGGGTCTGCTGATTTATCGGATGAAAGCTTTTGGTTCTGCTGTGATTATATTGTTCCTAACTGCAATAAATATGAATAATAGATAAACCAGTAAGTCAACACTTGACACTTGAAATATCGCTTGTCAGAGCACTTGCTTTTGCTCTCACACACTGCTCAGATGTTTGTTGTTGAAGACACCTGTCGCTGATCACTTTAATATTGTATAAATAAATTATTCTTATCTCGTCTTTTCTGTGTTCATTGTAGTATTTTGAGACAATTAGAAGTTCATACTTGGAAATTGTTCTTCCCACTACTAAATTAGAATTTTAAGATTTTGGGCAGTAACACAATTTGCCGTAAAGCACAACACAAGAGTTACAGCATGTAAGACAAACGAAAACTGCCCTTGGTAGCTTGTTGCTTGCAATTTTTTCATGAAATAATTTATCATAATTTACAAACTTCATGAGAAAAAATACCTGCCCATTTTTCCTCAAAGTCTAGAACAGTGAAGAAGGAAGGTTGTAGAGTAGAGAGACTGGTATAATGTGCCACGAGTGTGAATGCAAGGGACATTGTATGTAAGACCACTAGTTTTCTGTCATATCGTTTCACTACTTTATGGAATGTTCCCATCAATCTTTCCTCAAAGTCTAGAACAGTGAAGAAGGAAGGTTGTAGAGTAGAGAGACTGATATAATGTGCCACGAGTGTGAATGCAAGGGACATTGTATGTAAGATCACCAGTTTTCTGTCATATCGTTTCACTACTTTATGGAATGTTCCCATCAATTTTTCATCTGTAAACTATGACATTGTTCTCGATTCACATTTTGAAGAATATGCGGTCAAACATTAATTTTTTTGTTCATGTTTGTTTGATGTTTGTGTGGTGCTGAACCGAAGACATCAGACCCAAAGAATGTTCCTTGGCTCGTTTCTTACTGTTCCGGGGGTTATTTCATGTTTTCTGAGTGTAAATCGGTGTGTGCGTTTGAAAACTTGCATGCTAAAAGTGTGGCTGCTGAGTGCGGTGTGACTGTAGCAAAACATTCTGCTGTAAAAAGTGACATACTTTTTTTCCTTTTGGTTGGTTGGTGGAATCAATACAAGCATTTGGAAGATCATTGGTTTGGAAATATGACAATTTGTGTTGTGTATTGTTGGTTGGTCAGATATTAAAATGTTTACATTGATTGAGGGTTTGTGGATGCTGTGGTGTGTGTGCGCGCTTTGATTTGATTTCTATCAATATTCAGTGCCGTATAAATACTGTATGTTGTTGTTGTGTGTGAAAGTTATGTGTTGGCTGAATTGTGCTATACATGCGCAAGCAAATCCTGTACTCATATTCTTGTTCACATGTACGCATGAATGCACATTCATATGCGTAAACATACACACTCTGAATCTGAGAATCTCTGTTTCACACATTTTTTAATCTTCCCCAGTTCTCCCAGTTCTTACAGAACGGGAGTACATTGGAACTCAAACTCAAAATTATTAATGAGGATAAACTGAGTAAGCATAAATAACTGCTTCTTTTCATCAGGTCCTCTAAAATAATGACATATGAAGTGAATAAATAAATAAATTACAAAACAGACTCAAATGGTTCAAAAGTAAACAATGTAACAATCAAATGTAACAAATCCAAAGAACAAGGACAACATGAAATATAAATCAACATTCTCACAATTCCTTTCACACACATAAATCATAGTTAGACAAGTAATCAATTGACAATTTTACAATATCAGATAATACAGACATGCGCATTTACTAGAATTATAACATGCACAATAGATAAGTTTAGAAAAGGGGAGAAATGAACTGTTATAACATTTCGAATAAATATTTATTGAAGCATCTTTTAAATGACAGCAATGTACTTTTAGTTTTTATGCACTCAGGGATTTCATTCCACAACCTTCCACCTGAGTGTGTCAACGATGACATGTCATAGTCTCTTCTAGGTCGGGGGAGGAGTATGGTTTCTTTATTCCGCACTTGGAGTGGGAACGAGAGCTGTGCGTTGCCTGTCCGTGTGTGTGTGTGTTTGTCCGTGCGCAGTCGAAATGTGTTCCAGTCCATAGCGCCTAAATCACTGAACCGATCGTAATGAACCTTGGTACAATGGTTCCTAAAGGGCCAGCCACACGTCCACTAAGATGGCACGACTGTATGATACGATTCGATCACGTGGTCTCCAAGAACAATTGCATGGGTGCAACTTTTCCTGGTTTCCAAGGATTTCCTGTTTTTGAATTTGACCAGAAAAGGAAGTTCCTTTTCTTAAAATTTGTCAAACAAGATCTTTGTTTGTGTGTCTACTGTATTTTTCAAACACTTTAAAATAAGCATTTGTTTTAATTGTGGACAAAGCAAACTGCAATGCCTTCATACATCAATTTTTGCTTCAGCTGCAGGGGGACACTAACCCTGGACCCCGGCCTTTCAGGGTTTTTTCATTTTGTGTAGTTGCATCCATGCAAATGTGATTGGCCGCATCGAGATCACGTGATCGAATCGTATCGTACAGTCGTGTGATTTTAGTGGACGTGTGGCTGGCCCTTTAGACCTTGCTGCACATGATGTCAGATTAACAGAATGACAAGCCATAGCAACGCAATAGCAGTGAGAAAAAATTGAATAATAAAAAGATACTGATTATTTAAAAGACTATGGAAACAATGACATTGAAATTGCGATTCAAGCGGTTTTGGACATCGAAATGGCTTTTTCTGAAAATAGGGTATCATGGAAACTATTATTTTCTGGAGCACACAGACAAGTCTAGGAAAAGCAAATTGTTGTAATCTAATTATCTTTTATGCATTGAATCTTCTTTAAACACCTCAAACATCAAACTGATAGCTGGATTATTAAACTTTTTATTACCAATTTTGTGGGTTGCATTTTGTTAGCCCCCCTGTACTAGCAGCCTTTCTTAGTCGTTTTGCCATACGACCTTGCAATCTTCTGCCATATAAACCTCCAATTCTATTCCTTTTGCCATACGACCTTCTTGCAATCTTCTGCCATATAAACCTCCAATTCTATTCCTTTTGCCATACGACCTTCTTGCAATTTTCTGCCATATAAACCTCCAATTCTATTCCTTTTGCCATACGACCTTCTTGCAATCTTCTGCCATACGACCTTCTTGCAATCTTATAAACCTCCAATTCTATTCCTTTTGCCATACGGCCTTCTTGCAATCTTCTGCCATATAAACCTCCAATTCTATTCCTTTTGCCATACGACCTTCTTGCAATCTTCTGCCATATAAACCTCCAATTCTATTCCTTTTGCCATACGACCTTCTTGCAATCTTCTGCCATATAAACCTCCAATTCTATTCCTTTTGCCATACGACCTTCTTGCAATCTTCTGCCATATAAACCTCCAATTCTATTCCTTTTGCCATACGACCTTCTTGCAATCTTCTGCCATATAAACCTCCAATTCTATTCCTTTTGCCTTCTGCCATATAAACCTCCAATTCTATTCCTTTTGCCATACCACCTTCTTGCAATCTTCTGCCATATAAACCTCCAATTCTATTCCTTTTGCCATACGACCTTCTTGCAATCTTCTGCCATATAAACCTCCAATTCTATTCCTTTTGCCATACGGCCTTCTTGCAATCTTCTGCCATATAAACCTCCAATTCTATTCCTTTTGCCATACGACCTTCTTGCAATCTTCTGCCATATAAACCTCCAATTCTATTCCTTTTGCCATACGACCTTGCAATCTTCTGCCATATAAACCTCCAATTCTATTCCTTTTGCCATACGACCTTCTTGCAATCTTCTGCCATATAAACCTCCAATTCTATTCCTTTTGCCATACGACCTTGCAATCTTCTGCCATATAAACCTCCAATTCTATTCCTTTTGCCATACGACCTTCTTGCAATCTTCTGCCATATAAACCTCCAATTCTATTCCTTTTGCCATACGACCTTCTTGCAATCTTCTGCCAATTCTATTCCTTTTGCCATACCCTCCATATTCTATTCCTTTTGCCATACGACCTTCTTGCAATCTTCTGCCATATAAACCTCCAATTCTATTCCTTTTGCCATACGACCTTCTTGCAATCTTCTGCCATATAAACCTCCAATTCTATTCCTTTTGCCATACGACCTTCTTGCAATCTTCTGCCATATAAACCTCCAATTCTATTCCTTTTGCCATACGACCTTCTTGCAATCTTCTGCCATATAAACCTCCAATTCTATTCCTTTTGCCATACGACCTTGCAATCTTCTGCCATATAAACCTCCAATTCTATTCCTTTTGCCATACGACCTTCTTGCAATTTTCTGCCATATAAACCTCCAATTCTATTCCTTTTGCCATACGACCTTCTTGCAATCTTCTGCCATATAAACCTCCAATTCTATTCCTTTTGCCATACGACCTTCTTGCAATCTTCTGCCATATAAACCTCCAATTCTATTCCTTTTGCCATACGACCTTGCAATCTTCTGCCATATAAACCTCCAATTCTATTCCTTTTGCCATACGACCTTCTTGCAATCTTCTGCCATATAAACCTCCAATTCTATTCCTTTTGCCATACGACCTTGCAATCTTCTGCCATATAAACCTCCAATTCTATTCCTTTTGCCATACGACCTTGCAATCTTCTGCCATATAAACCTCCAATTCTATTCCTTTTGCCATACGACCTTCTTGCAATCTTCTGCCATATAAACCTCCAATTCTATTCCTTTTGCCATACGACCTTCTTGCAATCTTCTGCCATATAAACCTCCAATTCTATTCCTTTTGCCATACGACCTTGCAATCTTCTGCCATATAAACCTCCAATTCTATTCCTTTTGCCATACGACCTTCTTGCAATTTTCTGCCATATAAACCTCCAATTCTATTCCTTTTGCCATACGACCTTCTTGCAATCTTCTGCCATATAAACCTCCAATTCTATTCCTTTTGCCATACGACCTTCTTGCAATTTTCTGCCATATAAACCTCCAATTCTATTCCTTTTGCCATACGACCTTCTTGCAATCTTCTGCCATATAAACCTCCAATTCTATTCCTTTTGCCATACGACCTTCTTGCAATCTTCTGCCATATAAACCTCCAATTCTATTCCTTTTGCCATACGACCTTGCAATCTTCTGCCATATAAACCTCCAATTCTATTCCTTTTGCCATACGACCTTCTTGCAATCTTCTGCCATATAAACCTCCAATTCTATTCCTTTTGCCATACGACCTTCTTGCAATCTTCTGCCATATAAACCTCCAATTCTATTCCTTTTGCCATACGACCTTGCAATCTTCTGCCATATAAACCTCCAATTCTATTCCTTTTGCCATACGACCTTCTTGCAATCTTCTGCCATATAAACCTCCAATTCTATTCCTTTTGCCATACGACCTTGCAATCTTCTGCCATATAAACCTCCAATTCTATTCCTTTTGCCATACGACCTTCTTGCAATCTTCTGCCATATAAACCTCCAATTCTATTCCTTTTGCCATACGACCTTGCAATCTTCTGCCATATAAACCTCCAATTCTATTCCTTTTGCCATACGACCTTCTTGCAATCTTCTGCCATATAAACCTCCAATTCTATTCCTTTTGCCATACGACCTTCTTGCAATCTTCTGCCATATAAACCTCCAATTCTATTCCTTTTGCCATACGACCTTGCAATCTTCTGCCATATAAACCTCCAATTCTATTCCTTTTGCCATACGACCTTCTTGCAATCTTCTGCCATATAAACCTCCAATTCTATTCCTTTTGCCATACGACCTTCTTGCAATCTTCTGCCATATAAACCTCCAATTCTATTCCTTTTGCCATACGACCTTCTTGCAATCTTCTGCCATATAAACCTCCTATTCTATTCCTTTTGCCATACGACCTTCTTGCAATCTTCTGCCATATAAACCTCCAATTCTATTCCTTTTGCCATACGACCTTCTTGCAATCTTCTGCCATATAAACCTCCAATTCTATTCCTTTTGTCATACGACCTTGCAATCTTCTGCCATATAAACCTCCAATTCTATTCCTTTTGCCATACGACCTTCTTGCAATCTTCTGCCATATAAACCTCCAATTCTATTCCTTTTGCCATACGACCTTGCAATCTTCTGCCATATAAACCTCCAATTCTATTCCTTTTGCCATACGACCTTCTTGCAATCTTCTGCCATATAAACCTCCAATTCTATTCCTTTTGCCATACGACCTTGCAATCTTCTGCCATATAAACCTCCTATTCTATTCCTTTTGCCATACGACCTTCTTGCAATCTTCTGCCATATAAACCTCCAATTCTATTCCTTTTGCCACACGACCTTCTTGCAATCTTCTGCCATATAAACCTCCAATTCTATTCCTTTTGCCACACGACCTTCTTGCAATCTTCTGCCATATAAACCTCCAATTCTATTCCTTTTGCCACACGACCTTCTTGCAATCACCCGGAAAACAACTGATGCAACCATCCGTAGCTGATGCGCTTGTACCACAGTGTTCAAGTGCTCCCGCTATTGGGATGACCCCTGGAGTCTTTTAGCCATGGTAAGCAAGCCAAACAATCTCCACGGAAAACAAGCAACCCTTTTATTATTATGGATACTGCAAACTAAAGTGGTGAGCAGCAGGCGTTAAAAGGAAGTGAGAAAACTAGAGTGTGAAGACGCTAGACCACCAGCCATGCGGTACATTTTCTGCTCCAGTGACCTTGACCATTGACCATCATTTTCAAACTTGGCCTAGATATCCTAACTACCTATCCTCATGCAAAATGTGAGGGTCCTAGGTCTGTTCAAACGTTATCAGTCGTGTTAAACGTTATCAAACGTATACATAGACAGCCAGGGACAGACATCACTGAAAAGTGAAAACATTACCAGATTTTCTCACGGCTGGTAAACAAACAAACAAAACTTTCAACTTTCAAAAAATTACTCAACCCCTCCCCCACCCATTTCAAGCCTACAAAATACTCAGCCAAGTTCATCTTTTCATATAGTTTTAAAACAACAAACGATTATGTAATATTTAAATACCTATCTGAACTTATAAAATAAATACCCAACCAAATTACTCTTCATATCCTGTCAATATCATTGTAAACAACAAACGCTTTTCTATCAGTTATCTAATATATTTCTCAAATCCTAGATATCTCATCCCGTGCTGCGCATCTTCGTCTTTGAACCCCATATAATATGTTAATAATTGCCGATAAACGGAAGGTGGACATTACTGGAAGAAGAATAAAAGTACTGGAAGAAGATTTGTCAGAAAGCTGTCAAGTCACAGGGGGGGCGAGACGTCAACAAACAAAACCAGCAGAG
>CM065687.1:1301575-1304075 GCA_017654935.2 Phymorhynchus buccinoides
ACACCGCATTGTATTGTATCTATATTGTATGTCATTCCAATACACCGCATTGTATTGAATCTATATTGTATGGCATTCCAACACACCGCATTGTATTGTATCTATATTGTATGGCATTCCAACACACCGCATTGTATTGTATCTATATTGTATGTCATTCCAACACACCGCATTGTATTGAATCTATATTGTATGGCATTCCAACACACCGCATTGTATTGAATCTATATTGTATGTCATTCCAACACACCGCATTGTATTGTATCTATATTGTATGTCATTCCAATACACCGCATTGTATTGAATCTATATTGTATGTCATTCCAATACACCGCATTGTATTGTATCTATATTGTATGTCATTCCAACACACCGCATTGTATTGAATCTATATTGTATGTCATTCCAATACACCGCATTGTATTGAATCTATATTGTATGTCATTCCAATACACCGCATTGTATTGAATCTATATTGTATGTCATTCCAATACACCGCATTGTATTGTATCTATATTGTATGTCATTCCAATACACCGCATTGTATTGTATCTATATTGTATGTCATTCCAATACACCGCATTGTATTGTATCTATATTGTATGTCATTCCAATACACCGCATTGTATTGTATCTATATTGTATGTCATTCCAACACACCGCATTGTATTGTATCTATATTGTATGTCATTCCAATACACCGCATTGTATTGTATCAATATTGTATGTCATTCCAATACACCGCATTGTATTGTATCTATATTGTATGTCATTCCAATACACCGCATTGTATTGTATCAATATTGTATGTCATTCCAACACACCGCATTGTATTGAATCTATATTGTATGTCATTCCAATACACCGCATTGTATTGAATCTATATTGTATGTCATTCCAATACACCGCATTGTATTGAATCTATATTGTATGTCATTCCAATACACCGCATTGTATTGAATCTATATTGTATGTCATTCCAAGACACCGCATTGTATTGTATCTATATTGTATGTCATTCCAATACACCGCATTGTATTGTATCAATATTGTATGTCATTCCAATACACCGCATTGTATTGTATCTATATTGTATGTCATTCCAATACACCGCATTGTATTGTATCTATATTGTATGTCATTCCAACACACCGCATTGTATTGAATCTATATTGTATGTCATTCCAATACACCGCATTGTATTGAATCTATATTGTATGTCATTCCAATACACCGCATTGTATTGAATCTATATTGTATGTCATTCCAATACACCGCATTGTATTGAATCTATATTGTATGTCATTCCAATACACCGCATTGTATTGAATCTATATTGTATGTCATTCCAATACACCGCATTGTATTGAATCTATATTGTATGTCATTCCAATACACCGCATTGTATTGAATCTATATTGTATGTCATTCCAATACACCGCATTGTATTGAATCTATATTGTATGTCATTCCAATACACCGCATTGTATTGAATCTATATTGTATGTCATTCCAATACACCGCATTGTATTGAATCTATATTGTATGTCATTCCAATACACCGCATTGTATTGAATCTATATTGTATGTCATTCCAATACACCGCATTGTATTGAATCTATATTGTATGTCATTCCAATACACCGCATTGTATTGAATCTATATTGTATGTCATTCCAATACACCGCATTGTATTGAATCTATATTGTATGTCATTCCAATACACCGCATTGTATTGTATCAATATTGTATGTCATTCCAATACACCGCATTGTATTGTATCTATATTGTATGTCATTCCAATACACCGCATTGTATTGAATCTATATTGTATGTCATTCCAACACACCGCATTGTATTGTATCAATATTGTATGTCATTCCAACACACCGCATTGTATTGTATCAATATTGTATGTCATTCCAATACACCGCATTGTATTGTATCAATATTGTATGTCATTCCAATACACCGCATTGTATTGTATCAATATTGTATGTCATTCCAACACACCGCATTGTATTGTATCTATATTGTATGTCATTCCAATACACCGCATTGTATTGTATCAATATTGTATGTCATTCCAACACACCGCATTGTATTGTATCTATATTGTATGTCATTCCAATACACCGCATTGTATTGTATCTATATTGTATGGCATTCCAACACACCGCATTGTATTGTATCTATATTGTATGTCATTCCAATACACCGCATTGTATTGAATCTATATTGTATGGCATTCCAATACACCGCATTGTATTGAATCTATATTGTATGTCATTCCAATACACCGCATTGTATTGTATCTATATTGTATGTCATTCCAATACACCGCATTGTATTGAATCTATATTGTATGTCATTCCAATACACCGCATTGTATTGAATCTATATTGTATGGCATTCCAATACACCGCATTGTATTGTATCTATATTGTATGGCATTCCAACACACCGCATTGTATTGTATCAATATTGTATGTCATTCCAA
>CM065687.1:1309075-1319075 GCA_017654935.2 Phymorhynchus buccinoides
GTTCAATGTAGAAAACTATAGAGGTTTAAGCGCTCAATCTGCAGTGAGGAAGGTGAGACTTACAAAACGGAAAGAGCCGAGAAAATGGAGGGAGGTGGGGTGTGTGTTGATCTGCACCTACTCCTGTCTACATTTTTGTTGTGGATGCGTGTGTCAATAAAGCATTGGTTTAAACCAGCAGTATTTTAGCAACTTAAAAACAACAAGAGGCAAAGCCTTCAAGGCTCACGTCTGATTTTTATTACTATAGCAGGCATGGGAATTCCCATGACAATTCCCATGCCTGTATAGAGAGAATACTGTTATGTAGACACTTGTGCATCTGAAAACAGAATTAATTTTTATTTTACTGTGTAAATTAAATTATTTCTATGCATTAAAATGTAATTATATGTATGCTTATATATGCGCATGTAACATAGGGAGTATTTTTATTTTTGGCAAACAAGGACACATGTACCAAGTAGGCCATAGCGACCAATCCCTACAGTCTTTGCCTGTAGGTCTAAGCCTCTTACTCTTAGAAAATTAATAATTGAAGTTGCGTAATTCGTAAGGCCATACTCCTGATCTGTTACTGTTTTAAACTGATTGTTCATGCGATGAAAACTTGTTCCACATCATCTACATTTCTGTAAGATATTTTATATTAGTCTTAATATTTTATTTTCGTTTCGTTAATCCTCCCCCCCCCCCCCCCCCCCCTCTGCCACAAAGCAAAGGTCAAGGTCACAGCCAGCAAGCTCATCCATGTTTATCTTCCCCTGTACAGTCTTTGCACATGGTGATCAATCGTCTAGGCCTAACAAAGGATTCGTACGTCGAAGGCAGTGAAATCGACGAACCCTGGATTTTCCGTATATTTTTTTTCAAGACTGAAATGAATGTGGGCTAAATGTTAAGTACGTCGTCTTGATTATGAGGTAAGGCGTGATATCTTATTATCTAGGCCTAGGCCTTGTTGCCGGAAGTGCGGTAGGCTAAGTATTGCATGCGCAGAGATGATGTGCGAATGAACACGAACAACCGTTGTCAAACTCAAACGCGCAAATATAAAACGAAACAACCGGGCCGTCAACGCACACACTCGGTACATCCATTTGTTACAGAAAATATAAGTTAATGACGTTAAAATGTACCTATTTGTACACACCTGAAGTCTTGTGTTTCTTTTTAAAGAGCGTTTTTGTATATCTAATGCAGTCTTCTTTCCAGTATCTCCTACTCGGTACAACACAACAGTAATCTCTGCAACAAATGATTTTCTTTCTTTTGTTCCTTACCGATGTATCTGACTGCTTTGATCGTCATGACTTGAAGGCTCACGTCAAAATCAAGTATCCTGCTAACTTTAACCCTCTAACGCCTTATATGCTTAGAGAAAATGACAACGTTAAGGTTTGAGTCAAGGTTAAAGGTCGGGCCACGGACGCAACACACACACACATACACACAGACACACAACCGAACATGTACGATACTATAGACTCACTTTGTTTTAAAAAACGACGTGAGCCAAAAAGGGTTGGACGAGCTCTGAAGAGGTGAGAGACACGTTTCCAGTCATAGAATTTCAACACAAAAAGGGTACGAAAAGGGTGACTGTCCCCTACTACTTGGACAACCAAAACGGGCACGCTCAAAGGCGATGCCAGTTTGTCTGGCGTTTCTAAACGTTAGACTCTGGAGAATAGCTCTCCCCCTTCCCCCCCCCCCCCCCCTCTTCTCTGAGCGACAGGTTGGCACAATGCCTAGTGACCCATCTTCACCCGCTTCTTACAGCACACTCTCCGGGTTGCTTCCCTTGGGGAAAGTTGGAACTGCCATCCAATTTACCTCCCCTCACGATTAGCGCTAAACGTTTGAGTTGTCAATGTACCGACAGCAGTGGAACCATATTGTAAGTAAGAATTAAGCGTCTATTTTAGACTACGATAAAATGTCTCGAAATAGACCCGAGACAATGTTTCTTGAAAATCATCTCCAACCAATTTTTTTTAAAAAGAAGCAGCCAGTGTTGTGTAGTAGATTTACAAACTGTTTTTTAAACATTAGTTAGAAACGCATGGATCTGCTGCTTGAACAAGTTGAAGGCTGATGTGATACAGGCCTACTGGCTTAGTTAGACAAGGAGTTCGCCCTGGATTAAGGCTGTCAGACATAGGCTAGAACACCGAGGCTACATCAAAATGTTATGCTCTGCATAGTTATGCGGGGATTGCCTTTAGCCATGACAAGCTCCTAGCATAACATAATCAGTCTCCAAATCCCCCGAAGACGGAGTGTGGCTACCCATGTGGCGGGGTAATGACGAAACATTAAAGTGCATCACGATGTTCTACAACTGTAGAACATATTCTATTATAGAGCTCGCTTTAGTCTTGGCCCGAAATATGGCAAATGTCTGCCAATGAAAAGAAGCCATTCTGTGCGAAGGGCTTGACAGAAAACAGTATGACACTTCACGTACTGTACAAGACAACACCCTGACCAGCTGTAGGGCACTGTGTGGCTGCCAGGCCGAAGGGCTTGACAGGAAACAAAGTATGACACTTCACGTACTGTACAAGACAACACCCTGACCAGCTGTAGGGCACTGTGTGGCTGCCAGGCCGAAGGGCTTGACAGGAAACAAAGTATGACTCTTCACGTACTGGACAAGACAACACCCTAACCAGCTGTAGGGCACTGTGTGGCTGCCAGGCCGAAGGCCACCACTCAGTGTGTGGCGGTATTGAGCGAGCTAAGGGGCGGAACAGTCAGGTCAGAGGGGGTGGTTCCAGTGGGTAGAATGGGGGGTATATCCGTGACCGACGGGATGGTATGCTAACTGTGATCAAGACCAGCCGTGGTACATCCCCAGTCGCTGACGATGACTCGAATGTAAAAGATGCAAAGAAGGCCTCTCCTGCAAGAATATGGTAAAATTCTGGCATGAAATTATAGGAGGGTATAGGATTTACCTTTGTATCTTTCTTTATCTTTTTAATATTTATTAGTTTAGGGGAGAAGGGCTGGGTGGTGTTCTGCACCCCCCCCCCCCCCCTTCGATCCGCCCCTGTCTCTTCTCATCCGACTGTTTGATATTAATTCACTTTGTTTCCTGTTGTTGGAATCTGTTCCTCGTGAGTCCTGTCTGTTTCTGTGACTTTCTTCTTCATCTTCGGTCGCTCAGTTTCCTGTCAATTATGAGCGCTGATGCGTCATGCTGCCGTTATGCGCCTAACTAAGAAATAGTTAGGCCCAGTAAGTCCGACTTCGGCTGGAGGAAATCTTTTTGAAAGCGTTTCGTGAAAAAAGGCAGGAGAATGGACAGGTAAGGCAGGTAGAGGCAGAAAGATAGCAGAGTCCAAAGAGAGTGACAGATGAGAGGAAGTTACAAGCACAGATGACAGCCAAGGTATCCCCGTGTTTCTGTGACAAAGGGAAAAGGCAGGAGAATGGACCGGTAATTATTTGAAAGATGAGTAGATGACAGCAAGCAAAGGGAAAAGGCAGGAGAATGGACCAAGTAAGGCAGAAAGATAGCAGATGACAGCTGCGGGGAAAAGGCAGGAGAATGGACCGGTAAGGCAGAAAGACAGTAGATGACAGCAAGCAAAGGAAAAAGGCAGGAGAATGGACTGGTGGTAAGGCAGAAAGATAGTAGATGACAGTAAGCAAAGGAAAAAGCAGATCAGAGTCAAAGAGAGTGACAGATGAGAGGAAGTCACAAGCACATAACTTCCAGAAGGTGGGGGACTTATTTCTACCAAAGGCCCCCCGGTATCCCCCCGGGGGTGTTTCTGTGACCGTGACCATGGTATTGCAGTCTCTGATGGGTCAAATGGACTGCTGCCAACACTTGTATTCCTTATTTGTCTTGGATGATCATGGATATGTGGCGTGTCATGCACCCCACTCCTCTACTCCATGTGGGTTTCTGCTTCGCTTTCTCTGTGTCTTAGAATTTATGTAGACATTTCATTCTTCCTTCCTTCCTTCCTTCCTTCCTTTCTTTAAAAATTGTGTCTGTGTTTTTACCCACCGAACTGAGTGATTTCACAGCTGCCTTTGAAAACCAGTTCATGCCAACACAACTTCACTGCTTGGAAAAGGAAAATAATTAACAAATGTTAATAAAAAATAAAAAAAAGACTGAAGAAAGAGGAAAAGTCGGGCAATCACACACACACACACACACACACACACACACACACACACACACACACTCACACACACGCACACGCACACATACGCACGCACACGCACACATGCACACACACACACACACGCACGCACGCACAAATGCACACACACACAATGTAAAATACGCGCGCGCGCACACTCGCACGCATACACGCACGCACGCGCTCACGTTTCCCACCCACATACACACAAACGCACAAACTGTTTGTTTAACATTAGTTAGAAACGCATGGATCTGCTGCTTGAACCAGTTGAAGGCTGATACAGCCCTACTGGCTTAGTTAGACAAGGAGTTCGCCCTGGATTAAGGCTGTCAGACATAGGCTAGAACACCGAGGCTACTCCATGTGGGTTTCTGGTTCTCTTTCTCTGTGTCTTAGAATTTATGTAGACATTTCATTATTCCTTCCTTCCTTCCTTTCTTTAAAAAATAAAAACATCACAGAATCCCATACACTAGTGTGTCTGTGTGTTTTACCCACCGAACTGAGTGATTTCACAGCTGCCTTTGAAACACACACACACACACACACACACACACACACACACACACACACACACACACACACACACACACACACACACACACACGCACACGCACGCACGTGCGCACACGCACACGCACACATGCTCACACACACGCACACGCACATGCACACAAACACACACGCACGCACGCACACATGCATACACGCACGCACGCACTCACGTTTCCCACCCACATACACACAAACGCACGCTCACATGCACCTGTTTCTTTTTAGTACACTGACTTGAACTTCCAACATCACTGGAGCGATGGAGGGTGGCAGCCTTTGTTGTGCTGGTCTATTTTGTAACATCGCACACATACACGTAAACAAACACGCACGCACGCGCGCACACACACAAGTACGCGCGCGCGCACACACAGAGACTCGCACACACATATACACACTCACATATGACCCCTGCTTACAGAAACTGATGGGTCAATCTCCAGAATAGTGGGCCTTTAATGTGTCACTATAGTATTACACTAATGTTGTTACAAACTTGATGGGTGCGCAACATGAGGGATCCATTGCCAAGCACCGTCAGTACGGGCCAATGGCCCGGGCCAGCCAACAATGTGAAGCTATGCTGCTTATTTCTGACTTTAGTTTACTTTTTCGCGGATAATCACATGAGGTTCCGCGTGTAGTGTGCGCAGCCTCTAAGTATAAACTCATGTTGCAATCAACTGGCGCACACGATACACATAAATGATATAATATTAAGTTAAAAATAATAAAAACCACAAATGGGCTCCCTTGCAAAACTAATATATAATATTATAATAGCGTGACCAAGACAGGGGGGCTACAAATTGGGTGGCCCTGGAGTCCGTCCCGACCATACTTAAAATAATAATAAAATATAAATTTGATAGTTTTCAATTTCATTGGCCGCCGAACGGCGGCCGCTCCACACATTTTATTTTAGTATAGAATATATATATATAGGTAACTTTAAATTTTGAAGGCCGGAACTTTCGGCGTCATTTTGACATTATTTAAATGGTGGGGGTGGGGTACCTCCGGTCCGTGGGCCGGACACCTGTCTACACTCCAGCTCCCCTTCCCCCCCTTTTTTCTTCCTTTTTAATTAAGAGTGTGCCCGAGGGGCTGAAGTGGCTTTTTTGAGCCCACTTTCTTTTAATTCCCTCTCACCCCAGTAGACACGTGTCCGGCGTGCGCACCGGAGGCCACTTTCGTAGTCGTCTCGCTATTGCGTAGGTGCTCCCCCCCCCCCCCCTTTTTGGGACTACTTAAGCGACGCCTTTCCACTGCTCGGGGCGGGGAGGAGGGGCCCCTCTCCCTCCCTCCCTCCGCCTCGAGTATGTAAGAATCGTTAGCTACCCCCACCATATTACACCATATTATATCATATTATACCATATTATAACAGATTATCATAACAGATTATCATAACAGATTATATCATATTATATCATAATTTTCATTATATTATATTATTTTACAGATTACAACCTATTTAATTTATGCTCCCAAATTACAAACAATTGTTTGTTAAATAAAAGTTTGTGGGAATAGTTTAAATCTAATTAATAATTACCTGACCGGTTTGCTAGAACGCTGGCCGGGGGTCTATTAGTGCGTTTTTGTCGCACTCTGTATACACTGCAAAGGATAGTTTTTCTCTTATTTACCTTTTTAATCACAAGACTTTTACAAATTACATATTTCTAAGTGCATCAAAAAACAAAGAAATTTTATTGCTGCAAATGTTGACTAATAATTATACAAATTTTACCAATACTCTTATTTTTCCACATGACTAAATGTGAGGGTTCTTCCCCCTTAAATTAAAGATCCGTGAGTTGGACCTCCGCATCGGGTGGCCCGCCCCCCGGGGAGGTGACGTAGGGATGTCTTGCGTGTCCTTCCCCGGGAGGTGCGTCCCCCGCCATGTCGCTGATACACTCCGGGTCCCCCCCCCCCCCCCCCCCCCCCCCCCCCCCCCCCCAACCCTCATACCCCAACCCTCTTCTAAATAAAATAAATTATAAAAAGGACCCTTCCATAAATTAAAAATACCCCCCCAAATATTATCACTCCTAAATAAGAAAAGAAATCTGTACATATTTTGTCCTTGATGTAAATATTTCCCCTGTCACTTTAGACAGGGAAGTCCCGGTGGAGAAGTTTGCTCCCCCCCGGCTGGACATAAACTTTTTTTCTCAATCTTTTGTAAATAAAAGAAATAATGTATATTTTTGTTAATAAAAGTAAATATTTGTATAAAACGTTTGTTTTAACATAATATAAGGGCCATATTTGGTTTTTAATAATAAAATAAAAACTTGAATTTTAACTCATAGCCCTGAAGCTTTAATCAACTTGGGAGGGTTGGTTTCTTTCACCTCAGGCCAAAATACCAAAGTAATATTTAACGCAACACTTTTATACCTCCATAGCTATTTTATCAAACATTAATAATAAATTAAACTTTTTATAAATTTTACATATTTTCAAAATAACTTGACTTGTGCTTTTTTAATTCTCCCACTACCCCATTTTCATATTTACTGTTTGTCCACGTCTTGAATCGTCCACCTTTGTTGTGTTTGTTTTATTTTATTTTCAAACAACTAATCAATTACAAATGTCCCATATGTGCCCTGCCGGGCCGAGAGGACGTAAAACACTATATTTCATTCTGGCGCACACGACTTCCGCCCAGTCCAGACCAGCCATCCAGATGATGAGAGGCACTGCGTGTAGGGATCTTTGATCGCTACCCCCCCCCCCCCCCCCCAATCACCCCGACCACCACCAAGCAGACAAGACAAGACAACTAGGTGCTGTGGGGGTGCCTGGTTCCCCCAAGCATCCTGGTTCACCGGACCTGACCCAAGGAAAATCAGATGCTGTGGGGGCGCTGTGACATCATTCATAGGGGGTATGCAAGCAAATAGGGAAAAGGTCAAGCTTTTATTTGACATCTTACTTTTTTATGTACACTTGTCAGATGCAATATGGCAGGCCAACTGTCAAGACTTTTGGATCACCCCACGTATCTTAGTGCCTTGCTATTGATTGAAGCGGTCTGCTGTATGCACAACACAATGCGCTACTGATCAGCGGGTCATGTATGTTTTAACACCACGCACATGGGACTATGTAAACAGCATCTCTCTGTCTGTCTGTCTCTGTCTGTCCGTCTGTCTGTGTCTGTCTCTCTCTCTCTCTCTTTGTCTCTCTCTCTCTCTCTCTCTCTCTCTCTCTCTCTCTCTCTCTCTCTCTCTCTCTCTCTCTCTCTCTCTCTCTCTCTCTCTCTCTCTCCTCTCTCTCTCTCTCTCTCTCTCGCTGCACATGTGTGTTCGAACACACCACAAGAGACTAGGTTTGCATGATTTGGTATAGTTATAGGATATACTGTATGTTTTTGTGTGTGTGCGAGTACGTAGTACGTCAACGAGCTCTTCGTTTGAGCTTGAATGTTTTTTCGCATGTTCTTCAATTTACTGTGAACATGCCTGTTGTTATTTTCTATTTTTTAATGCATTTTTTACTTTCTTTTTGTTTTCCTTTTCTTGTTATTTGGCTTTTCTTTTTCCCCTCGAGGGCATGGTGTAAAGAAGCTTGAGCTTATCCGTTTACCCTCATTCGTATTCGTACTCTCTCTCTCTCTCTCTCTCTCTCTCTCTCTCTCTCTCTCTCTCTCTCTCTCTCTCTCTCTCTCTCTCTCTCTCTCTCTCTCTCTCTCTCTCTCTCTCTCTCTCTCTCTCTCTCTCTCTCTCTCTCCCCCTCTCTCTCTCCCTCTCTCTCTCTCTCTCTCTCTCCCCCTCTCTCTCTCTCTCTCCTCTCTCTCTCTCTCTCTCTCTCTCTCTCTCTCTCTCTCTCTCTCTCTCTCTCTCTCTCTCTCTCTCTCTCTCTCTCTCTCTCTCTCTGTTGCTGCCTGTCTGCCTACCTGTCTGTATTTTCCATGAGGCAGATTTACAAAACCAATTCACTTACTACATGTTCTGCTTTTTGTGTTTTTTCGTGCGTCATCCGACTTATAGTAGGTAAACCTACTTTCAGTCTAATATACACGGCATCATGAAAATGACACCAACTAAACAAGAAACAAAAGAAGCACACAGAGGTTAGTAACGGGAAAAGAAAAAGAAAACCATTATTCAGCAGTGTATGTGCTGCCGATATAGGAGACCCCCCCCCAACACACACATGTGTTTATTACAAGGTGCAGGAGAGAAGTAAGCAGGTCTGGGATTCGTCAGTCAAACGATGCAGCAATGCGGAATGCACATGTCTTCTTTCATCCATTCACAAAATCATTCATCAGAAAACACGCGCGCCCACGTGCGCACGCACGCACGCCCCCCTCCCCCACACTCTCTCCCTCTTGTATCTCATTCTCTCTCTCTCTCTCTCCCAATCTCTCACACACATTTCTCTCTCTCTCTCTCTCTCTCTCTCTCTCTCTCTCTCTCACACACACACACACACACGCGCGCGCGCACGCACACTCTCCCTCTCTCTCTCTCTCTCTCTCTCTCTCTCTCTCTCTCTCTCTCTCTCTCTCTCTCTCTCTCTCTCTCTCTCACCTCTCACCTCTCTCTCCCACTCTCTCACACACACACACACACACACACACACACACACAGATGTGTTCACACACACCCCGGCTCACACACCACACCACACACACCCCACACACCTATCCACCTACCCATACCCTCCCACTGATTCAACCAGCCACCCAGCCCCATCTGACATGATCACTGAGCAGTGATCTTCCTCCCTACAGATGTGTTCCTCAGCCATTCAGAAAACCCCGGCTCAGCAAATCCAAGGGTCCGTATGGTCCTTCATCACATGACCTCACAATGTCCAGTGCACTATGATAACCAGGGGAACCTTGTCTGGACCTTCATCACATGACCTCACACTGTCCAGTGCACTATGATGACCAGGGGAACATTGTCCTTCATCACATGACCTCACACTGTCCAGTGCACTATGATAACCAGGGGAACCTTGTCTGGACCTTCATCACATGACCTCACACTGTCCAGTGCACAATGATAACCAGGGGAACCTTGTCTGGACCTTCATCACATGACCTCACACTGTCCAGTGCACTATGATAACCAGGGGAACCTTGTCTGGACCTTCATCACATGACCTCACAATGTCCAGTGCACTATGATAACCAGGGGAACCTTGTCTGGACCTTCATCACATGACCTCACACTGTCCAGTGCACTATGATAACCAGGGGAACCTTGTCTGGACCTTCATCACATGACCTCACACTGTCC
>CM065687.1:1329075-1331575 GCA_017654935.2 Phymorhynchus buccinoides
GCTGAGGTTCCTCCTTACTACTGAGAAAGCAGTCAACTGTCAGGCCAGAGTAACAGCTGAGGTTCCTTGTTACCACTGAGAAAGCAGTCAACTGTCAGGCCAGAGTAACAGCTGAGGTTCCTCCTTACTACTGAGAAAGCAGTCAACTGTCAGGCCAGAGTAACAGCTGAGGTTCCTTGTTACCACTGAGAAAGCAGTCAACTGTCAGGCCAGAGTAACAGCTGAGGTTCCTTGTTGCCACTGAGAAAGCAGTCAACTGTCAGGCCAGAGTAACAGCTGAGGTTCCTTGTTGCCACTGAGAAAGCAGTCAACTGTCAGGCCAGAGTAACAGCTGAGGTTCCTTGTTGCCACTGAGAAAGCAGTCAACTGTCAGGCCAGAGTAACAGCTGAGGTTCCTTGTTACCACTGAGAAAGCAGTCAACTGTCAGGCCAGAGTAACAGCTGAGGTTCCTTGTTGCCACTGAGAAAGCAGTCAACTGTCAGGCCAGAGTAACAGCTGAGGTTCCTCCTTACTACTGAGAAAGCAGTCAACTGTCAGGCCAGAGTAACAGCTGAGGTTCCTTGTTGCCACTGAGAAAGCAGTCAACTGTCAGGCCAGAGTAACAGCTGAGGTTCCTTGTTACCACTGAGAAAGCAGTCAACTGTCAGGCCAGAGTAACAGCTGAGGTTGCTTGTTGCCACTGAGAAAGCAGTCAACTGTCAGGCCAGAGTAACAGCTGAGGTTCCTTGTTGCCACTAAGAAAGCAGTCAACTGTCAGGCCAGAGTAACAGCTGAGGTTCCTTGTTACCACTGAGAAAGCAGTCAACTGTCAGGCCAGAGTAACAGCTGAGGTCGCTTGTTGCCACTGAGAAAGCAGTCAACTGTCAGGCCAGAGTAACAGCTGAGGTTGCTTGTTGCCACTGAGAAAGCAGTCAACTGTCAGGCCAGAGTAACAGCTGAGGTTGCTTGTTGCCACTGAGAAAGCAGTCAACTGTCAGGCCAGAGTAACAGCTGAGGTTCCTTGTTACCACTGAGAAAGCAGTCAACTGTCAGGCCAGAGTAACAGCTGAGGTTCCTTGTTGCCACTGAGAAAGCAGTCAACTGTCAGGCCAGAGTAACAGCTGAGGTTCCTTGTTACCACTGAGAAAGCAGTCAACTGTCAGGCCAGAGTAACAGCTGAGGTTCCTTGTTGCCACTAAGAAAGCAGTCAACTGTCAGGCCAGAGTAACAGCTGAGGTTCCTTGTTACCACTGAGAAAGCAGTCAACTGTCAGGCCAGAGTAACAGCTGAGGTTGCTTGTTGCCACTGAGAAAGCAGTCAACTGTCAGGCCAGAGTAACAGCTGAGGTTCCTTGTTGCCACTGAGAAAGCAGTCAACTGTCAGGCCAGAGTAACAGCTGAGGTCGCTTGTTGCCACTGAGAAAGCAGTCAACTGTCAGGCCAGAGTAACAGCTGAGGTTCCTTGTTACCACTGAGAAAGCAGTCAACTGTCAGGCCAGAGTAACAGCTGAGGTTCCTTGTTGCCACTGAGAAAGCAGTCAACTGTCAGGCCAGAGTAACAGCTGAGGTTCCTTGTTACCACTGAGAAAGCAGTCAACTGTACAAGATCGCTTCATACATTTTAATGCGCATTCTCTTGGTTTGTGTTCAGATGCTGTGTGTATAGTCAGCATCTGTTCTTCTTCTTCTTCGTTTGATCTTCCACCTTCATCATACTGAAGATTCTGAAGATTAACTTGGAAAAAGGCTTCTGCGCTTAGGTTAGGCTTCTGGTTTAAAGTCTTGGCTTAGTATGATGGGTAGAGAGGGAGTCGTGGATGAGGGTGGAGGGGGGGAGGTAAGGAGATGAGGAGGAAGAAGGGACGGGAGGGAGGGAGAGGGGGGGGTTAGATCTGGCTTTTGAAGGCTCCCACTGTGGCTGATGACACTGCCACAGAAGGGAGCGGGTTCCACTCGGCAATGGTCCGAGGGAAGAAGGACTGCTGACGGTACAGAGTCCTGCATGCTGGCAGTTGGTACGCCTCTATGACAGCGCAAATTGTAACTGCGCAAAATGTAGCAATTGTTACATTTTGCGCTAGGCGCCCACCTTTTGACGAAATTAGCACACACAAAAAAGGCAGTTTTTCGTCATTACAGATCAAATCGAAGTAAAATCTTCAAGGAGTTGAAGAGATTCGAAGGAAAATAATGATGAATACAGTTCAGAAAAGATCGTAGCTGTGATTTGTTACATTCATTATAAACACAACACTAATTCGGCATTGTTCAGGCGAAAACAAACGCTATACCCAAGAAGAAAGCAAGAAAGAAATAACATACGAGAGAAAAAAAATCAATAAAACAGCCTGCATACTTTGCACCTTGTAATAATAAGTAATAATGCTAAATCGAATGAAGAACGAGTGAAACAAACAAGCAATCAAACAAACATTTGGAAATTTAGATGTAGACTTTGTTTTTCGATTTGATATATTATGATGAAGACAAATTCATCATTATTAACAAAATCCAATATACA
>CM065687.1:1339075-1344075 GCA_017654935.2 Phymorhynchus buccinoides
AATGGGATACCTGACGATCAGGAAATCGATACCGATGGCGATGGTATCCCTGATTATCTAGATGACGACGACGACAATGATGGAATCCCCGACCATTTAGATGACGATGCAGATGGCGATGGAATCCCGGATTATCAAGAAATCGACACTGATGGGGATGGAATTCCGGATTATTTAGATGATGATGACGATAATGATGGTATTCCGGATGATGAAGACGATGACGATGATGGAAATGGAATCCCTGACGATCAGGAAATCGATACCGATGGCGACGGTATCCCAGATTATCTTGATGATGATGACGATAATGATGGAATTCCGGATCATCTTGATGCTGATTCTGACGGAAACGGAATCCCGGATTATCAAGAAATCGACACTGACGGGGATGGAATTCCTGATTATCTAGATGATGATGACGACAATGATGGAATCCCCGATGACGAAGATGATGATGATGATGGTAATGGTATCCCAGATGATCAAGAACTGGATACGGATGGAGATGGAATTCCTGATTATCTAGACGATGATGACGACAATGACGGAATACCGGATCATCTAGATGACGATGCCGACGGAGATGGGATTCCGGATTATCAGGAAATTGACACGGATGGGGACGGAATCCCGGATTATCTCGATGATGACGATGATAATGATGGTATCCCTGACGATGAAGACGATGATGATGATGGTGATGGGATACCTGACGATCAAGAAGACTCAGACGGCGATGGAATTCCGGATCATCTGGACGATGACGACGACAATGATGGTATTCCCGACGACAAAGAAAAGGACACGGATGGCGATGGTATTCCTGACTACCTCGACGATGACGACGATAACGATGGTATCCCTGATGATTTAGACGATGATGCCGATGGCAATGGAATCCCTGATGATCAGGAGGTGGATACAGATGGTGATGGTATCCCGGATTATCTGGACGATGATGACGATAACGATGGAATACCTGATGAATTAGATGATGATGCCGATGGAGACGGGATACCGGATGATCAGGAGGTGGACACAGACGGAGATGGCATACCTGATTATCTGGACGACGATGACGATAACGATGGCATCCCTGATGAATTAGATGACGATGATGATGGCAATGGTATCCCCGACGACCAAGAAATCGACACAGATGGGGATGGAATTCCGGATTATTTAGATGACGACGATGACAACGATGGAATCCCTGATGATTTAGACGATGACGATGATGGCGATGGCATACCGGACAGTCTGGAAGGCGATAACAACAATAACGGAATCCCGGATTATCTTGAAATTGACACGGATGGAGACGGTGTTCCGGATTATCTCGACAACGATGATGATGGTGATGGAATATCCGACGCTCAAGAAGATGATGATGACGACGATGTTCCTGACGATATAGGGAAAATCGATTTAGATGAAAACGGTGTTCCCGATTACAAACAAATCGACACGGATGGAGACGGCATTCCTGACTACATCGACGAAGATGATGATAATGATGGAATCCCCGATGATGAAGATGATGACGATGATGGTGACGGGATTCCGGATGTGCAGCAGATTGATACGGATGGGGACGGAATCCCGGATTATCTCGACGACGATGACGACGGTGATGGAATTCCGGACAGTGAAGACGAAGATGCGGATGGGGATGGGGTGCCGGATGACGAAGAAGACGATACAGATGGCGATGGTATCCCCGATTATCTCGACGACGATGACGATAATGATGGCATCCCCGACTCCAAAGACACTGACAAGGACGGTAACGGAATCCCGGACTTCATGGAGAAAGACACCGACGGAGACGGAATTCCCGATTACCTCGATGACGACGATGATAATGACGGGATTCCGGACATCATAGATAATGATGATGATGGCGATGGAATCCCCGACGACAAAGAAGACTTTGACGGTGACGGAATCCCGGATTATCTCGACACAGATGCGGATGGGGACGGAATTCCGGACAAACTCCCAGACTCCGACGGCGATGGAATTCCCGACCAATTCGACGATGACGACGACAACGACGGAATTCCGGACCTGGAAGAAGACACGGACGGAGACGGAATTCCGGATTACCTGGACCCAGATGCGGATGGCGATGGAATTCCGGACAAACAGCAGGACAAAGACGGGGACGGAATCCCGGATTATTTAGATGATGATGACGATGGGGACGGCATAGCGGACGGGCAGGAAGGACACTGCACCAAGGACAAATGTCCGACCGTGGCCAAGAAGAAGAGGAAGACTCGGGACATCACGTTCTGGAGTCGGGTGACCAACGTTCTTCGTCGCATGATCCAAGCCGCCATGACGCTGAAAGAGGAGAAGAAATCTGCATCCAGCTCTCCGACTACTGTCCAGAAACCCCACGAAGAGGAGTATGATCTCTTCGACCTCATCAAGTCTAAATTCTTCGGGGGAGATGATGATAATAAAGATGATGACGACGACGACGACGACGATGATGATGATGATGATAAAAAAGGGAAAGGTTCCCAACCCAAAGCTGGCTCAACAGTTAAACCCGCTGCTCAACAAGCTCAGAAAGTGAAGTCTCCTCAGCAGAAAACTCAACCCCGAGTCAAACCTCAGGCCAGCAGCCAGCAGCAAGTCAACACTCCGCAGCAAAAGGTGATGCTGAAGCAGCAGCAACAACTGCAAGCCGCTAAGCTGCAAGCCGCTGCCAAAGCCAAACAGCAGCAAGCCGCCGCAGGGAAGAAACCACCTCAGAAACCGGTCCAGCCAAAGAAACCGGTCCCCGTCCAGAAACCAGTCGTGGGAAAGAAACTGGTTGCTACACCAAAAGCGGCAGGTGGAAATCAGAAACCGATCCCCAAACTGGCGATTAAGAAACCGGTGCAAAAACCGGTGACGGGTCAAAAACCGGTGACGCCACCAAAACCAGGTCATAAACCTGTGGTAGCAGCAGCAGGAAAGAAACCGGTTGTAGCCTCAGCGGCAGGAATGAAGAAACCGGTGCAAAAACCAACAGGAAAACAGGGTGGGAAAGTAACCGGAGGCGCGGGAAAGGGAGCGTAATAAGACAGGGCGGGAAAGGGAGCGCAATAAAACAGGGCGGGAAAGTAACCGGAGGCATGGGAAAGGGAGCGTAATAAAACAGGGCGGGAAAGTAACCGGAGGCATGGGAAAGGGAGCGTAATAAAACAGGGCGGGAAAGTAACCAGGGGCACGGGAAAGGGAGCGCAATGAAACAGGGCGGGAAAGTAACCAGGGGCGCAATGGGAAAGGGAGCGCAATGAAACAGGGCGGGAAAGGGAGCGGGGTGTGGGAAAGGGAGTGCAATGAAACAGGGCGGGAAAGTAACCAGGGGTGTGGGAAAGGGAGCGCAATAAAACAGGGCGGGAAAGGGAGCGCAATGAAACAGGGCGGGAAAGGGAGCGCAATGAAACAGGGCGGGAAAGTAACCAGGGGTGTGGGAAAGGGAGCGCAATGAAACAGGGCGGGAAAGTAACCAGGGGTGTGGGAAAGGGAGCGCAATGAAACAGGGCGGGAAAGTAACCAGGGGTGTGGGAAAGGGAGTGCAATGGGGCGGGAAAGTAACCAGGGGCGCGGGAAAGGGAGCGCAATGAAACAGGGCGGGAAAGTAACCGGGGGCGGGGAAAGGGAGCGCAATGAAACAGGGCGGGAAAGTAACCAGGGGTGTGGGAAAGGGAGTGCAATGAAACAGGGCGGGAAAGTAACCGCAATGAAACAGGGCGGGAAAGTAACCAGGGGCGCGGGAAAGGGAGCGTAATAAAACAGGGCGGGAAAGTAACCGGGGGCGCGGGAAAGGGAGCGTAATAAAACAGGGCGGGAAAGTAACCGGGGGCGCGGGAAAGGGAGCGCAATGAAACAGGGCGGGAAAGTAACCAGGGGCGCGGGAAAGGGAGCGCAATGAAACAGGGCGGGAAAGTAACCAGGGGCGCGGGAAAGGGAGCCCTATAAAACAGCGAAGAGGGAATTTTGACGACACCTTGAAGACCAGAGAACTCTTGGCAGAGAGAGAGAGAAGGGAGGGTGAGAAAAGCAGATGGTAATCTCTGGTTAAAGTCGTGAAGGAGCGATGCAGAGGGTTAGAAAGAGGAAGAAAGAGACAAATCGTCGTCGTCATCATCGTCGTTTCGTCGGTTGATGATAGCACCGGGTGAACATTCCTGTTCCAGAGTTCGACTTTCTCCAACTGTGCCTTATGCCCAGTAGTCGTCTTTGTATTTTCTGTTACTTTCTTTGGTTTCTCCCCCCCACCCCCCCCCCCCCCCCCCCCCCCCCCTTTCCATGTCCCCGAAAATGGTACAACATTCACAACATAATAGCACCAGAAACCTGGTACAACATTCACAACATGTCGCCGCCACCAGAAAATTTTTAGCAACATTCAACAACAATATAGCACCAGAAAACCCTGGTAGCATTCACGTACATTATAGCCCCGCAGTAAATGGTATTACATTCACAACAATATAGCACCAGAAAATGGTACAACATTCACAAACAATATAGCAATCAAACATGTACACACATTTTTACAACAATACTAGCACCATTCACTTCTTCTCCCTTATATCACTGTGTTGCCATGGGGAAAGAGTGAAAAGTGTTCCAAATATTTGTCCCTTTCCATGTCAAATTGCTCAGTAGAACGTAAGGTCTCAACACAGGTTCACATTTTTCACTCTTTCCCCACCAGAAAATGGTACAACATTCACAACAATATAGCACCAGAAAATGGCAACACAGTGGTAGCCACTCATAATATGACTTACTTATATCACCGTGTTGCCATGGGGAAAGAGTGAAAAGTGTTCACGTGTACAGAGACCTTTAGCAATTTTTTGTGAGTTGCTTGTCAACAGTTCAATTCGTCCCGTTGTTTTTTTGTATTTTTGTAATTCGCCTGTTTTATTATTATTATTATTATTATGGTATTACTATTATTATATAGCACCAGGAAAAAAAAAATA
>CM065687.1:1349075-1364075 GCA_017654935.2 Phymorhynchus buccinoides
TCTCGTCTGATTCATAATGTTTGATGAGTTTCCATGATTTAAAAAAAAAAGAAGTTGTTACTGAATGAGTTTTTCCCAACATTGTTTTTGGTCATTTAATCTTTTTATATATTTTATTATTTCTTAGAAATAAGCCCTAAATTTCTGATGTTGTTTAGTTAAGTGCTTTATCTATTTATTTCACTTGCTTTATAAGTTAAGTTTATTTATGTATTGTGCATTTAATATTGTTGGGTTTGATTCTACTTAGACTAGATCCCAGACTTCAGTGTGATTGTGCGTGTGTCTGAGGCACTTGTGTTACCTTTGGTACGATGTGGTTGGATTTTCTGGTAGATAGTAATGTTTTTTAACCACAAAAAGTTATTATGATTATGCAAATATTAAACGATTTCTTAAATATGCAAAATTTAACGATTTTCCTGCTCGAAATCCTTCGCATTACACACGTGTTTGCTTGTGTGGTGATATTTGTGAATGGCTGGCAAGTGGGTATTTGATGTGTGAGTGTATTTTCTTTTTATAAGCCAAATCACAATGACGTAGATCTAGCTTTGTAGTCTATTTACATAGTCTGATGATTAGTTTTAGATAGTTTTATATTATATTTTTTGACTACAGCTACCAGCGGAAAGTTTGAGTTCAGAAAGTTGTGATTGATGGATATGCTTCAATTAACTTTCTGGACATTTATGCGTAAATTATTAATTTTGTTTGATTGGGTTATTTTGAAACCATTAGACATTTCTTTCTTTATTGCTTTCCATATATAACATGCCAGTGCTATCAAAAAACACAAAATTTGAGCAATAAAATTTTTCTTTTCCCTTATTTTGTGTGTGCATGTGTGTTGTGTGTGTGTGTGTGTGTGTGTGTGTGTGTGTGTGTGTGTGTGTGTGTGTGTGTGTGTGTGTGTGTGTGTGTGTGTGTGTATGTGTGTGTGTTGTGTATGTGTGTGTGTATGTGTGTGTGTATACGCGCGCGCGTGTGTGTGTGTGTGTGTGTGTGTGTGTGTGTGTGTGTGTGTGCTCACCCGCAAAACGCCTGGTCTAATATTTGCAACACTGATTCTCAAAATTGTACAAGAAAGCACACACGTACACACACACACACACACACACACACACACACACACACACACACACACACACACCACACATCACACACACACACACACACACACACGCATCACACACACACACACACACACACATACACACTCACACACACACACACACACATACACACACACACACACACACACAGAGAGAGAGAGAGAGAGAGAGAGAGAGAGAGAGAGAGAGAGAGAGAGAGAGAGAGAGAGAGACATACACACACACACACACACACACACACACACACCACACGCACGTGACTAGACTGGCACTGGCCATGTCACAACCCTTTGGATCTACTAACAATCCACAATATGTATATGTAACAGTCAAGATGGGCTCCACCAGGGGAGACACTGCACTGATAACGACAGAGTCACTGGTCACTTCTTCCAATGACGCGCACTGGGTGCTTAAAACAATCTGCTGTTTGCAGAATATTGCTAGTACAAAAGACGCCCATCCCTTCAAGTGTCAGTTATAAAACAAAAACAAAAAAACAAAACAAATCGTGACACAAAAGGTGTGACTTATGTTTCTAACATGTCGGCCTAACTTGCGCCAAGTGTACTGGCGAAGTATTTTCCCCTACATTATATCCGAACTACTAGACCGTATAAACTCGTGTTTAATAGTGAAAATGATGAATTTACGTTAAAGTGACCACTGGTCAGTGGCACTGACTACTGGTCATCTGCATTGTGCAATGAACAGAAACACTTGGCAGACAAATAATGTGTCATTTTGTCAAAATGTCTCAATTTTGAACATTTCCTACCTTTTGGACAACTTGTATCGTAACATAAGCTTAGTTTTCTTACGTCATGAGAGGGAGACTCAACTGCGTCATCATAAAACTGTGACGACCAGGAAATGACGTCGTTTGCACCACACTGGGCACATAGACAAACATACCGAAAGCTGATAACTTCTTTGTATTGCCGTTGGTAAGGAAAGGAAAGTAAGAAAATGACAAAACACCAAAAGAAATGTCAACCACATAAAGGGACGTCACTCCACCCACATCTCAAAGTTCACGTGAACAGAACATTTGGAGAAGCAGTCATGTCGACAGCTCAGAAATTCAAATGTGTTTTGTTCGGGGGCGTCTTGCCCTCCATCATTTTGGTGGTTATGATCAGAACGTTGACTCTCAAAGTCAGGAACGACCCAGTGACAAAATGCAACGGAGCAGAATTTATTCCGTTGACGGAAGAAAGGCTGGAGATTTTCCGACAAGCACTTCGATTTCAGACGGTTTCTACTGATTTGCACACGTACAACACAGAGGAACTGGAACGATTGGGGCAATTTATTGTGGAAGGTAACGTATTTGTTTGTCTGACTACCAGTAGGCCTATACCTGTCTCAGTGTCTGTCTCTCTGTCACTATGTGTGTGCTTTTTAAAAGGGTGTCCGGTGTTTCACTGTAGTGTAGTGTGTGTGTGTGCGTGCGTGCGCGCGCTGTCGTATGCAAAAAAGTAGCATCGTGTACATTCTTCGCTCGCTACTGTTGTTGTTGTTTGTTGTTTTCGTTCCCCAGCTTAACACTCTGGGGGCACACCCTGACCCAGTGCCATGTGAACATTTCTCATGGCCTTGGGTGGGAAGATTACGTGTATGGCTGCTTTTAAAGTACCCGGCCACATGGGCGGCCATACTCCGTCTTCAGAGGACGCTGTCGCATGAAAATAGGTAGCTCGTAAAAATAAAAAGCTCGCTACCTATGACAGTGTATATTTGCGACATTGAGCATGAACCACAAATTTCACTTTTTTCTAGGGTTAGGGATAGGGTTAGGGTTAGAGTTAGTTAAATGGTTAAAGTACAGAAAAAGTGAAATTTGTGGTTGTCGCAAATACAGACTCTCATAGTCATAGTAGCGAGCTTTTTATTTTTACGAGCTACCTATTTTCATGCGACACGTGTCGCATGAAAAAAGGTAGCTTGTAAAAATAAGTAGCTCGCTACCAATGGCTGGTACCCACGTGTCGTCATATCCGGCCACAAGGAGCGCCATATTATGGGAGACCGCCATCTTAGTCCTTACCTTTTTTTGAAAAATGCCAGATCAATGCTGCGTATTTGGCTGTTCCAATTTGAAACTTATCTAAACTGTATTTATAACATCTGGATGTTTTCTTTACACATTTAGATAACATTTTCACTTTGTTTACACACAAATAAGGACTAAGATGGCGACACTTCCGTTGGAATGGTCGAGATGCGCACGCAGGTGGGGGGGAGCCATTGTCGCATGAAAATAGGTAGCTCGTAAAAATAAGTAGTTCGCTACCTATGACAGTGTGTATTTGCGACATTGAGCATGAACCACAAATTTCACTTTTTTCTAGGGTTAGGGATAGGGTTATGGTTAGGGTTAGGTAAATGGTTAAAGTACAGAAAAAGTGAAATTTGTGGTTGTTGCAAATACAGACTCTCATAGTAGCGAGCTACTTATTTTTACAAGCTACCTTTTTTCATGCGACAGAACGCAATTTCACTTTTTCCGTATTTGAAACACTTTTCCGTACTCAAATCGTTCATATTTCATGACATTACGGGAAAAAAGTGAAATTTAAAAACATTCACTCAATGTCGCAAATGCCGCAAATGCTAAGTCTCATAATAGAGAGCGAAGTATTTACACAATGGTACTTTTTTGCATATGACACGTGCCGCCGCGCTGCGCGTGACCTTGGTTTCCTTTCTTTGAGGTGGCCGATTGACGAGAAGAAGAAGAAGTGTGTGTTACTGGTGTTGCATAAAATATTTTACCCATGAAATAAATACTCTTTTCCTCATTCAAATTGTTTGCTGTTTGGGAAAGATTCGCCCCTAATTACATTCAGAGGCGTCTTGTGGCATGCAGGAAGAACAGAAGATTCATAATTAAATACTGAGAAGTCAGGCCTCAGGGATATTTTTCTAAATATTTATTATTATTTATTTTTGTTTGGACAGACGGTTGTTGGGTAAAGGTAAAGATGTGCCACCCCCCTGCATTTCTCGGTTAATTCCATTTTTCCGTTTTTGCCTTTCTTACGAAACATACAGCTGTATTTTATTAACCTTTTCAGCTAATTATCTTTTTGGAATACTAACCCTACCCCTACCCCCCCCCCCCACCCCGGTGTACTACAGTACATAGGGGGGGGGGGGGGGGTCCTATTAGATAAATGGCCTTTATCATGACTGTAATCAATTATTGAACAAAGATAATTAGCTGAAAATGTTCATAAAACACAGCTTCATGTTTGGTAAGAAAGGCAAAAACGGAAAAATGGAATTAACCGAGAAATGTAGGGGGGTGGCACATCTTGACCTATACCGGTTGTTTTTATCGTCCGCCATTTTGAAAAATAAGAAACTAACTGACATGGCTTTGTATATCGATTTCTTGGCCAAAAAAAAAAGTAGATTTACACCCTCCCGCTCTATTTCTTGGTACTTTCCGTGTAGATTGAGTACTTAAATATCTATATTTTAAATAATAGTTGACTTTTTTATCACATGGAAGAACAATGGCTCTAGTGTGCTTTTGAAGGGTATTTATTTTACAGTAGGTACTTATTTCTCATAACACCAGCTTACGGGCAAAATGTGGATTCATCCATGTCATGCCAGAGCTGTGAAAGCAATAGCATAGAATTAAAATAGAAAGGTAAGGGCAGAAGCTGGGATTATGGGTCCGTAACCCACATTCTCCAGGCTACGGTTATGGGGCTCAATCATGGGTCGCATAAATTGTGTGCAAGTTTCTTGAAAAACTGATTGATTCTAACATGTTCCTAAATTAATCCTAATCCTATTCCTTATTTTAACGAAACCTTGATGCATTAAATAATTATACAAAATAAGAAAATTGATTTGTTGACGAAAAATTTGACTAGCAAGAGTTACTACCCCTGTACATGGTCCGAGTATTGCAACAACCCCGTAACCGTAGCCACTGTGAAAAGTAATAGATGTACTTAGTAGTATACTACTAGTTATGCCCACATTTATTCCCAAAAGCGAAGATAATTATTTCAAAGATGGAAAGCAGATCAAGCTTCTTCAGTCAACCTCTCAAAATATGCAATTTTCTTCTCTTTTAAAACCCCCCAAAAACTGTCAATTTTTAGTTGATCATAATAATTTGCTCTTTTTTTCTAGCTTATCCCACCATCCACTCCTCCCCTTTGGTGACCTTCACCTTGGTTGCCGACTACAGCCTGCTGTACAGGGTTCAAGGACAAGATTTGACCTTGACCCCTTACCTTCTGGCCAGTCACCTGGACGTGGTGCCGGCCGACCCTGACCAGTGGGAGGCCCCGCCATTTGCTGGCGATGTGGTGGGCGACTTTGTGTATGGCAGGGGCACCATTGATGATAAACATGGAGTCATGGTCAGTGTATGAGAGAGAGAGAAAGAGAGAGAGAGAGAGAGAGAGAGAGAGAGAGAGAGAGAGAGAGAGAGAGAGAGAGAGAGATGTGTTGGGCGACTTTGTGTATGGCAGGGGCACCATTGATGATAAACATGGAGTCATGGTCAGTGTATGAGAGAGAGAGAGAGAGAGAGAGAGAGAGAGAGAGAGAGAGAGAGAGAGAGAGAGAGAGAGAGAGAGAGAGAGAGATGTGTTGGGTGACTTTGTGTATGGCAGGGGAACCATTGATGATAAACATGGAGTCATGGTCAGTGTATGAGAGAGAGAGAGAGAGAGAGAGAGAGAGAGAGAGAGAGAGAGAGAGAGATGCGTTGGGTGACTTTGTGTATGGCAGGGGAACCATTGATGATAAACATGGAGTCATGGTCAGTGTATGAGAGAGAGAGAGAGAGAGAGAGAGAGAGAGAGAGAGAGAGAGAGAGAGAGAGAGAGAGAGAGAGAGAGAGATGCGGTAGATGACTTTGTGTATGGCAGGGGAGCCATTGATGATAAACATGGAGTCATGGTGAGTGGAGACAGAATGAATGAATGAATTTTATTTAGAGAGGGTAATAGAATCAGCATTTAACATGCTTTTTTTTTACATCCATCCCTCTGGGAAAAAATACATATAAAAGTAAAAAATGAAAAAGGAAAGTGAGCACACACAAAGCAATGTAAAGCATGCAAAATGCAGCCTTATATAGTAACACAACAATAACAAAATCAAACCTAATATCAACTATGCTCATTTTTAACATGCAAACATTAAGTAAGCACAAACACACAGTAAAATAAAACCCAATCCTACTTCTTTACATACTGTTCGGAAGTTTAATCTGTTGGGGTTACAAAATATCATGAATACAAATGACAATAAACAAATGATACATAAGTAACGCAATATTCCATAACATTACACTGATGATAAGGAGTAAAGCATAGTCAATTTACTGCGTAATGTACTGCGTCGCTTGAAGGCTTTATGAACGTATAAACAAATGTTCTTAATGAAGCAACATTTCATTGTGATTCGCTAATAACAATGTAACATTAAGCAAGCAAGAGAGAGAGAGAGGACACAGGGTGTGCTATGTCACTGTGTGTGTCATGGGGCAGTGGAAAGTGATAGAGACTGAAATAAAAGAGACAGTTGCACAGAGAGATTGTTTAACCCTTTCGCCATTTGTCAGCCAATAAATACCTTTAAACTTACCTGGGTACAGAAGAACAACAAATCTGCAATATTGCTAATTCCTGTGTGATAACATCAGGCCTATCCTTACCTCCCAAAATTAAGAAAATAGGGTCTTTGGATAACAGGCCCTGATTTGATGCCTTTTAGTGACATGGGTGTTAAACCATTGTGGTGCTAAAATGCGACATTGGCTGTGAAAGGGTTAAAGTCTATGGATATGCTTCCATGTATAAGTTAGTGTCATGAAATGACTGCCACAAACACATTGTGCATATTTTCATCACATACTGTGTTAGCATGAGTGTTTAGAGTGTGTAGCATGAGTGTTTAGAGTGTGTAGCACAGATTCCACACTGTGTTACCATGAGTGTGTAGCACAGATTCCACACTGTGTGTTACCATGAGTGTGTAGCACAGATTCCACACTGTGTGTTACCATGAGTGTGTAGCACAGATTCCACACTGTGTGTTACCATGAGTGTGTAGCACAGATTCCACACTGTGTGTTACCATGAGTGTGTAGCACAGATTCCACACTGTGTGTTACCATGAGTGTGTAGCACAGATTCCACACTGTGTGTTACCATGAGTGTGTAGCACAGATTCCACACTGTGTGTTAGCATGAGTGTGTAGCACAGATTCCACACTGTGTGTTACCATGAGTGTGTAGCACAGATTCCACACTGTGTGTTACCATGAGTGTGTAGCACAGATTCCACACTGTGTGTTACCATGAGTGTGTAGCACAGATTCCACACTGTGTGTTACCATGAGTATGTAGCACAGATTCCACACTGTGTGTTACCATGAGTGTGTAGCACAGATTCCACACTGTGTGTTACCATGAGTGTGTAGCACAGATTCCACACTGTGTGTTACCATGAGTGTGTAGCACAGATTCCACACTGTGTGTTACCATGAGTGTGTAGCACAGATTCCACACTGTGTGTTACCATGAGTGTGTAGCACAGATTCCACACTGTGTGTTACCATGAGTGTGTAGCACAGATTCCACACTGTGTGTTACCATGAGTGTGTAGCACAGATTCCACACTGTGTGTTACCATGAGTGTGTAGCACAGATTCCACACTGTGTGTTACCATGAGTGTGTAGCACAGATTCCACACTGTGTGTTACCATGAGTGTGTAGCACAGATTCCACACTGTGTGTTACCATGAGTGTGTAGCACAGATTCCACACTGTGTGTTACCATGAGTGTGTAGCACAGATTCCACACTGTGCGTTACCATGAGTGTGTAGCACAGATTCCACACTGTGTGTTACCATGAGTGTGTAGCACAGATTCCACACTGTGTGTTACCATGAGTGTGTAGCACAGATTCCACACTGTGTGTTACCATGAGTGTGTAGCACAGATTCCACACTGTGTGTTACCATGAGTGTGTAGCACAGATTCCACACTGTGTGTTACTATGATGAGTGTGTAGCACAGATTCCACACTGTGTGTTACCATGAGTGTGTAGCACAGATTCCACACTGTGTGTTACCATGAGTGTGTAGCACAGATTCCACACTGTGTGTTACCATGAGTGTGTAGCACAGATTCCACACTGTGTGTTACCATGAGTGTGTAGCACAGATTCCACACTGTGTGTTACCATGAGTGTGTAGCACAGATTCCACACTGTGTGTTACCATGAGTGTGTAGCACAGATTCCACACTGTGTGTTACCATGAGTGTGTAGCACAGATTCCACACTGTGTGTTACCATGAGTGTGTAGCACAGATTCCACACTGTGTGTTACCATGAGTGTGTAGCACAGATTCCACACTGTGTGTTACTAATACCATGAGTGTGTAGCACAGATTCCACACTGTGTGTTACCATGGGTGTGTAGCACAGATTCCACACTGTGTGTTACCATGAGTGTGTAGCACAGATTCCACACTGTGTGTTACCATGAGTGTGTAGCACAGATTCCACACTGTGTGTTACCATGAGTGTGTAGCACAGATTCCACACTGTGTGTTACCATGAGTGTGTAGCACAGATTCCATACTGTGTGTTACCATGAGTGTGTAGCACAGATTCCACACTGTGCGTTACCATGAGTGTGTAGCACAGATTCCACACTGTGTGTTACCATGAGTGTGTAGCACAGATTCCACACTGTGTGTTACCATCAGTGTGTAGCACAGATTGCCATACTGTGTATGTTAGCATGAGTGTGTAGCACAGATTCCACACTGTGTGTTAGCATGAGTGTGTAGCACAGATTACACACTGTGTGTTACCATGAGTGTGTAGCACAGATTCCACACTGTGTATTTCCCAGGGCATTCTGGAGGCCCTGGAACACCTGCTGTCCACTGGATTCCAACCTCGCCGCTCCTTTTACATCGCCTTTGGACATGACGAGGAGGTGAACTCTTCCGCTTCTATCATTGATCGTCAGTAACGTTACCTTATTAAGTGTCATGTCATTCAAGTACATTTCAAAATATTGCTATGAATAGAGCAGTAAGTATGGGGCAAATTCTGAAAGAGCAAGGAGTTTAAACAGATGTTATCTGTAATGAAAGATTGGATGATGATGATGATGAGGGTGATGATGATGATGATGTTGATGACAATGATGTTGATGGTAATAATGATGATGATGATAGCAATGATGATGAAGATGATACTGATGAGGATGATAACAAGGATGATGATGATGATGATGATAACGACGATGATGATGATGATGATGAGGAGGAGGAGGAGGACGATGATGATGATGGTGATGGTGATGATGATTGTGATGATGATGATGGTGATGATGATAAGGAGGAGGACGATGTTGATAATGATGGTAATGATGATGGTAATGATGATGATGCTGCAGGGCTCCCCATTTCATATTTTCACCCCCATGAAGCAGCCATAGAGGGTCTCTTCACCCCCAGGGTGAACTTATAGAGGGTGAAAAATCAAAACAAAATAAGCATAAAGACATGTGGGTACTGTCAATAAAATGTAAAAAAAAAAGGTACAATAAAATGCAAACTTAGCTATGTGTACACACACACAGACACACAGACACACAGACACACAGACACACACACACACACAGAGATTAAATTGAACTTACCAGGATGAAAAGTACTCTTACAGACATGTTCAACAATTTCACGTTTCTGCACAGCTTTCCCCAACAGGCCATTTTTTTTACCCATTCTGCTTGAAATCTACTCGGTTTCCCACTTTTGGCAGTAGGCCTAGCAGCCTCACCTTCTGTGTCCAGTAAAATTTCTTTGTCACTGTCAGTATCACCACCACTTGCACCATCACAGAAACTGTCCCTGCAGCTCCGCTGTAGTCTTGTTGGTCGTCGTAGGTGTGTTGAGGGAGGTAATTGTCCCACAGGTTGAAGATTTGATCGTCGAAGGCGTGTGGAGGGAGTCTTTCTTCCTTTTCCCTTCTTTGGCCTTGTCCACCACCTTCCTTCCTCTCGAAAACTCCTGTTGATCTTGGATCAAAATGTTCGTAGCTGACCTTCACCTTGTGCTAATGCTTCTGAAGTGTTTCAAGTGATGGAGTTGTTATTTTTTAACCCAATGCTTGTCCTGTCTATTTATGGAAGACGGGACCGGGGTTATGTGAGCGAGTGGGGGGTGGGGGGGGTGGGGTTAGAGAGAGAGAGAGAGAGCGCGCCATTCAGATAACACGGGCTCACGCACTCAGCAGATTTATAGTGCGTCTCATAACCCTCGAGTAGTAATTATAGTGCGTCGTTTCACCCCTAGTACGAAGTTTTAATGCGTCTGTCATGCACATTTGACGCACAGACGCACAGAATGGGGAGCCCTGATGATGGTGATGATGGTGAGGAGGAGGACGGTGATGATGATGATGATGACGATGGTGATGATGATGATGATGATGATGACGATGGTGATGATGACGATGATGATGATGATGACAGGTCAATGGTCTGGATGGGGCAGCCAGCATAGCACGCCATCTGAAAGAGGAGGGAGTGCATAAACTGGAGTTTGTTTGTGACGAAGGTCTGATGGTGTTGAAGGGGTTAATGCCTGGGATCAGCAAACCTGTGGCTCTGTGAGTAATACTAATGGTGTCCAGTACTACAGCGTGAAGATGCTATATCACCAGCCGCACGGCACATTTTCTGCTCCAGCCTGCCTGACTGACTGACTGCCTGACTGACTGCCTGACTGACTGCCTGACTGACTGCCTGCCTGCCTGACTGCCTGCCTGACTGCCTGACTGACTGACTGACTGCCTGATTGACTGACTGCCTGCCTGACTGACTGCCTGACTGACTGCCTGACTGACTGACTGACTGACTGACTGACTGACTGACTGACTGACTGACTGACTGCCTGCCTGCCTGACTGCCTGACTGCCTGACTGCCTGACTGCCTGCCTGACTGACTGCCTGACTGACTGACTGCCTGCCTGCCTGCCTGACTGACTGCCTGCCTGACTGACTGCCTGACTGACTGACTGCCTGATTGACTGACTGCCTGACTGCCTGCCTGCCTGACTGACTGACTGGCTGACTAGTTAATACAATAAGGTTTGAACGAAGGGACCTTGGAGGCTCAAGTTTTGCATGCGCACAGGTACTTACCATACCTAGGTCACTGGGGTAGAAAATATGCCTTGCAGCTGGTGATGTAGCGTCTTAACATTCTAGTTTGTACATACATATTGACATATTGATATATACATGTTGTGTGTTGTGTGTTGTGTGCAGCATAGGGACGACGGAGAAAGGTTTTGCGACGTTGAGGCTGAAGGTGGAGGGTCATCATCCAGTGATGATTGTTGTGTGTTGTGTGCAGCATAGGGACGACGGAGAAAGGTTTTGCGACATTGAAGCTGAAGGTGGAGGGTCATCATCCACGGATGATTGTTGTGTGTTGTGTGTTGGTGCAGCATAGGGACGACGGAGAAAGGTTTTGCGACATTGAAGCTGAAGGTGGAGGGTCATCATCCACTGATGATTGTTGTGTGTTGTGTGCAGCATAGGGACGACGGAGAAAGGTTTTGCGACGTTGAAGCTGAAGGTGGAGGGTCAGCCAGGTCACTCCTCCATGCCCGGCAAAGAAAGTAGCCTCAGTATTCTGGCCAATGCTGTCAGCAAGTGAGTCTGTGTGTCTGTGTCTGTATGTGACTCTTGTGTGTGTGTGTGACTCGTGTGTGTGTGGTGTGTGTGTGTGTGTGTGCGTGTGCGTGTGCGTGTGTGTGTGTGACTCTTGTGTGTGTGTGTGTGACTCGTGTGTGTGTGTGTGGTGTGTGTGTGTGCGTGTGCGTGTGCGTGTGCGTGTGTGTGTGTGACTCGTGTGTGTGTGTGTGTGTGTATGTGTGTGTGTGTGTGTGTGTGTGTGTGTGTACAATGCTGTATGGTTAATTGGTTGATTGATTGTTTGATGTGTTTCAGACTGACCTCCACCCCTCACCCCAGTATGTTTGGTCGTGGTCCTGAACAAGCCATGTTGGAACATGTGGCACATGAGGTAAGCACACACAGTATGTTTGGTCGTGGCCTAGAACAAGTCATGTTGGAACATGAGGTAAGCACACACAGTATGTTTGGTCGTTGTGCAGAACACACCTTGTTGGAACATGAGGTAAACACACAGTATGTTTGGTCGTTGTGCAGAACACACCATGTTGGAACATGAGGTAAACACACACAGTATGTTTGGTCGTGGTCCAGAACACACCATGTTGGAACATGAGGTAAACACACACAGTATGTTTGGTTGTGGTCCAGAACACACCATGTTGGAACATGAGGTAAACACACACAGTATGTTTGGTTGTGGTCCAGAACACACCATGTTGGAACATAAGGTAAACACACACAGTATGTTTGGTTGTGGTCCAGAACACACCATGTTGGAACATGAGGTAAACACACACAGTATGTTTGGTCATTGTGCAGAACACACCATGTTGGAACATGAGGTAAACACACACAGTATGTTTGGTCGTTGTCCAGAACACACCATGTTGGAACATGAGGTAAACACACACAGTATGTTTGGTTGTGGTCCAGAACACACCATGTTGGAACATGAGGTAAACACACACAGTATGTTTGGTCGTTGTCCAGAACACACCATGTTGGAACATGAGGTAAACACACACAGTATGTTTGGTCATGGTCCAGAACACACCATGTTGGAACATGAGGTAAACACACACAGTATGTTTGGTTGTGGTCCAGAACACACCATGTTGGAACATGAGGTAAACACACACAGTATGTTTGGTCATTGTGCAGAACACACCATGTTGGAACATGAGGTAAACACACACAGTATGTTTGGTCGTTGTGCAGAACACACCATGTTGGAACATGAGGTAAACACACACAGTATGTTTGGTCGTGGTCCAGAACACACCATGTTGGAACATGAGGTAAACACACACAGTATGTTTGGTCGTGGTCCAGAACACACCATGTTGGAACATAAGGTAAACACACACAGTATGTTTGGTCGTTGTCCAGAACACACCATGTTGGAACATGAGGTAAACACACACAGTATGTTTGGTCGTTGTGCAGAACACACCATGTTGGAACATGAGGTAAACACACACAGTATGTTTGGTCGTTGTCCAGAACACACCATGTTGGAACATGAGGTAAACACACACAGTATGTTTGGTTGTGGTCCAGAACACACCATGTTGGAACATGAGGTAAACACACACAGTATGTTTGGTCGTTGTCCAGAACACACCATGTTGGAACATGAGGTAAACACACACAGTATGTTTGGTCGTTGTCCAGAACACACCATGTTGGAACATAAGGTAAACACACACAGTATGTTTGGTTGTGGTCCAGAACACACCATGTTGGAACATGAGGTAAACACACACAGTATGTTTGGTCGTGGTCCAGAACACACCATGTTGGAACATGAGGTAAACACACACAGTATGTTTGGTCGTTGTGCAGAACACACCATGTTGGAACATGTGGCACAGGAGGTAAACACACCCTATTCAGACCTTGAAAAATCATCCAAAATGAGGTCTTAAGTAGGAGGGAGTTGTTTAAGGGATGTAATTTAATACTTACAAAGAAGGGCATTGTTTCAGAGAAATAGGTCTTAAGTGGGAGGGAGTCTTAATAGGGAGGTTTTCTTCTTTTTCTTCGTTGGTCGCTCCTGATGAAGACAGTTTCCTGTCATATGAGTGCAGATGCGTCAAGCTGCTGTTATGCGCCTAACTGAGAAATAATTAGGCCCAGCAGCATGTCTGACTTCGGCTGAAAAAGATGTTTTTAAATGTTTCTTGAAAAAAGGCAGGAGAATGGACCAGTAAGGCAGAAAGATAGTAGATGACAGTAAGCAAAGGGAAAAGGCAGGAGAATGGACCAGTGAGGCAGAAAGATAGTAGATGATGGTAAGCAAAGGGTAAAGAGAGTGACAGAGTAGAGGAAGTTATAAGCACAGAACTTTCAGAAGGTGGGGGAACTATTTGTACGAAAGACCCCCCAGTATCCCCCCAGGGGTAAGTGGAGGGTGTGTGTAATAAGGGAGGTTCCACTATAATTATGATTTTATGAACTAACCTGGGTATTGGTGGTGCGATGGGTCATACTCATAGGTGGTGCGATGGGTCATACTCGTAGGCGGGAGGTGAAGTTAAGCTTTTGAGCTCTTTTCCAGTGATTTTAGCGTGTTTTGATGTGTCATGTTGAAGAGACATGCTAACAATCGGTTTCAACATTGAGTTTAGAAATATAGAAATCGGCATTTTACTGAGGGTCATATGCAAGGGAGGTAATTATTGAAGGGACAGAAGGCCAACCAATGTTCTTTCAGTTAACTGGTTGTCTTTTCTTACGGGCAAAATTTGCATAGTGCCCAGATGTGAAAAATATGTCAAAATCTAGATATTTTGATGAGAACTTCGTTTGCTGTTCATAGGGTTGTTGACCATTTTTTCGCCATGACTTGAACTTATGCTTTGCGACTTGTGTGGGGTTTTCTCATGCTTACACAGTTTTCTTTTTTAGTTTGACTGTCGGTAATATTTAGTGTTGTCTGTGTCTTCAGATGAGCTTTGCCTACAAGATGGTGATGACCAATTTATGGCTGTTTGGACCGCTGGTTAGCTGGTCAGTATGTGTGTGTGTGTCTGTCTGTCTGTCTGTGTCGGTGTGTGTGTCAAAGTCAAGTCAAAGTCAAAAATACTTTATTATCATGTTAGGTGAAATTACAGTGTGGTCTCGTACAAGCACAATACAATCAAAGAAACACATTTGCATGCATGAAAA
>CM065687.1:1369075-1371575 GCA_017654935.2 Phymorhynchus buccinoides
CCCGCTCCCAGTCTTGAGAGTGCAAAGAGTAAACACTGATCACAATTTATTTATTTATTTTTCTTATTTATTTACTTCATTATTTGTTTACTTTCCTTTTCAAGAGGTGGGTAAACATTTTTTGGGAAGGGCATATTGCACTGTGCCAGACTACACTACAGATTCTGTAGAATCTACAACAAACGTCATCTTACCAGGTAAGACTTGTTTGTTTTATACAATTCCACCTCATCTGGTTTCGTCTGGCACTTACGGTGCCTATGCTAATTTAGAGAAACAGTGTTTACTATTTGCCTGTAGCTTTTTTGTTTTGTTTTGGATTAGCACAATAAGTTTCTGATTTCTGTCGCTCAGGTGGCCTGTCCGAAGTTTTTGTTTTGCTTGTCAGACATGCTCCTGTCGTTCTTGTAGAACTTGGTAAACATAGACATGTTGGCCCTACCTTCTGCCATCAAGAGGACATTTGTGGGCATGTGCAGCTTTGCTGCTGATGCACTGGCATCTCTGATGCTATGTGGGATGAACACATCATTATGTATTGTGTGTCCATGCCTGTCTTGGCTGCTGATGCACTGGGATAATCTAATGCTATGTGGGATGAACACATCATTATGTATTGTGTGTCCATGCCTGTCTTGGCTGCTGATGCACTGGCATCTCTGATGCTATGTGGGATGAACACATCATTATGTATTGTGTGTCCATGCCTGTCTTGGCTGCTGATGCACTGGCATCTCTGATGCTATGTGGGATGAACACATCATTATGTATTGTGTGTCCATGCCTGTCTTTGCTGCTGATGCACTGGCATCTCTGATGCTATGTGGGATGAACACATCATTATGTATTGTGTGTCCATGCCTGTCTTTGCTGCTGATGCACTGGGATCTCTGATGCTATGTGGGATGAACACATCATTATGTATTGTGTGTCCATGCCTGTCTTTGCTGCTGATGCACTGGCATCTCTGATGCTATGTGGGATGAACACATCATTATGTATTGTGTGTCCATGCCTGTCTTTGCTGCGGAGGCACTGGGATCTCTGATGCTATGTGGGATGAACACATCAGTATGTATTGTGTGTCCATGCCTGTCTTGGCTGCTGATGCACTGGCATCTCTGATGCTATGTGGGATGAACACATCAGTATGTATTGTGTGTCCATGCCTGTCTTTGCTGCGGATGCACTGGCATCTCTGATCCTATGTGGGATGAACACATCATTATGTATTGTGTGTCCATGCCTGTCTTAGTAAAGGTCTTTTATATTTAGAAACCTTGTGTCTCAAAGAAGATAATTATTGTCATGCCCCATATCATAGCATTACATTGTATGGAGCTTGTAAGCCTGTGAGCAATCATCTTTTCTAGGCAATGTTTTCTGCTTTGCAGTTTTCCAACATTGCTTGAATATATCCAACAGTGACGATAGACTTTACATTCATTCACTATCATACCATTGAGTGAGCCCCTCCTCTCAGTTCACGTAGACATTACATGTAGTAGGCCTACGCAGAACCATCAGGTACTAAAGCATAATTTTGCCGCTTGAAACATTATATATTTAGATCAGACATGATGAAAGGGATAAGCCCTATCACATCAATGTGAATGAGGTGAGGATCTCAGTTTTCACCCCTTGGTCCGTGACCTCTCTTGCTGCTGCTACTAACTAAAGAAACACGGCCCCTGTCATTCTTGCGTCTTGCATTCTCCCTTTGCAATTTGAAGTTAGTAGAAATGCAGTCGTCAAAGTTTACTTTGAGATAATGATGCCAGCCTGTGTCCTAGTATAAACCTATGTTACTGGCCCTTTCCCCGTACTGTAAAGGAGGGAAGAAAAGGGGGAAGGTCTGACATGTTGTTATGGTGATATCATTAGCTTGTAGCACTAACCTTTGCCCTTACTGTAAAGGAGGGAAGAAAAGGGGGAAGGTCTGACATGTTGCTATGGTGATATCATTAGCTTGTAGCACTAACCTTCGCCCTTACTGTAAAGGAGGGAAGAAAAGGAGAAGGTCTGGCATGTTGCTATGGTGATATCATTAGCTTGTAGCACTAACCTTCGCCCTTACTGTAAAGGAGGGAAGAAAAGGGAGAAGGTCTGACATGTTGCTATGGTGATATCATTAGCTTGTAGCACTAACCTTCGCCCTTGGTGTGAATGAAACACATGTGTGTCCCCCCCCCCCCTTTTTTTGTTTTTCTTGTTTGTTTGTTTGTTTAGGGCATGGTAAAAATGGGGGAAGAACAGGCTAGCTACTGCAACTATTTCGGCTGCTTTCACATAGGTTGTTATACTTATGCTTCTGTCTCTGAAGCAGATGGACATTTAAGAGATTGTGTATATTCCCTGTAATAATAGCCTGCTCATTTCAATTGAGTACTATGTACTTACACCCTTCATTTTGAGGTCCTAAATGGTTGCATGATTATTGTCTGATGTCCTTGTCTAAAACTGGTGGGAGGATAGTTTGTATGGCTTGCTCAAAGCACAC
>CM065687.1:1376575-1411117 GCA_017654935.2 Phymorhynchus buccinoides
GTATCTGGATGATTTCCTGTCTGCCCGTGGCAGATTTCTGTATGTGGATGATTTTCTGTCTGCCCGTGGCAGATTTTATATGTAAATGATTTTCTGTCCGCCCTTGGAAGATTTTTGTATGTAGATTATTTTTTGTCCGCCTGTGGCAGATTTCTGTCTGTGGATGACATGTTGTCCACCCATGGCATAATGTATGTCTGTTTGTGGAGACTTTCCGCTTGCCCGTGGCATAATTTCTGTCTGTGGTGAGTTTCTGTCTACCCATGGCAGGTTTTCTGTCTGCAAGTGGCTGGTTTTCTGTCTGCCTGTGGCAGACTTTCTGTCTAACCATAGCAGATTTTATGTGTGCCTGTGGTATATTTTGTCTGCCTGCTGTCATTATCTGTCTGCCTGTGTCAGGTAAGCTTTCCTCCTGTATCAGATTTTGTGTTTCCCTGTGGTAAACCTCCTTTCTATGAGAGGCTGGTTTTCTGTCTGCCAGTAGCAGATTTTCTGTCTGTAAGCAGCCGATCACCTGTTTGCCCGTGGCCGGTTTTCTGTTTTGCGTGTGGCTAATTGTCTGTCTGCTTGTGGCTAACTTTCTGTCTGCCTGTGGCTAACTTTCTGTTTGCCTGTGGCTAACTTTCTGTTTGCCTGTGGCTAAATTTCTGTTTGCCTGTGGCTAAATTTCTGTCTGCTTGTGGCTAACTTTCTGTTTGCCTGTGGCTAAATTTCTGTTTGCCTGTGGCTAACTTTCTGTCTGCCTGTGGCTAACTTTCTGTCTGCCTGTGGCTAACTTTCTGTTTGCCTGTGGCTAAATTTCTGTTTGCCTGTGGCTAAATTTCTGTTTGCCTGTGGCTAAATTTCTGTCTGCCGATTTGCAGCTTTCATGTCTGTAAGCGGACGGTCATCTGTTTGCCTGTGGCTAATTTTCTGTTTTATTTGTCAGGGAAAGATATGTTAACTTTAAACCAGAAATTTTCTTTGCTTCATACACAGATAATATGTAATATTAAAGTGGTTGATATTTGAGATGATTGTTAGTCATACTTATTAATAAATCGTGATGATAATTTGGTTTTTGTCATTTCCATATTTTGACGCACTGTCAGTTGTACTGAGGACATAAGGAATCCTACATAATGGGTATTTGTCACTGTGTGACACAATGAAAAAGCAAGACATTTAAATGTCCTTGTACGAATTTGGCTCATATATGTCTATAAATTTGGCCAATTTCCGACTGTGATACATCCGCTTCAATAAAACAACAAAAAGTCGCAAACTTGGTCTAAGTCTTCTTGAATGTTTGAAATAAAGGCCAATCGACTCTTTAGTCAAATTTGATAAGAACATAATCCAGTTTGTGACATAAAGAATATTGTGGAATATTTCTGCAAAAAGACCTTAGTCTTTAATAAAGTGTGCAATGCTCTTAAGCATTGCATTAAGCATTTAAGGAAAAAGATGAACCAACTTTGGTCAAGCCCAAGATCACCTTGTGTCTCTGATTCACGGCCATTGTTTAGGCCAAATGTTCGCCAATGTGCCTATTTTCATCAATATGGCTCCCACTTTCTATGACTTCTGTGTAGGTGTGTTTTATCCTATAAACTGTCAATGACTCATTCAAAAGGGACTTACTGACCTGACTCGAGTTATGTTATAAACACGCCCATGGGTTTGGTTCGTTTGAATTTGTTGATATCCTTTGGATAGGCTTAGCGTTGACTGAGTTCCGCTAAAGCTTTCTTACTGCCAATGGGCACTGGCATAAAGCAATACCTAACTATGCAGGTGATTGTCACCAGCAACCTCAGTTTTGTCAGACCTTTCATTAACTGTAGATTTCATCAATCATAAAACCTTGTACTCTTCATTTTTGTCATGTTTCGTACATGTGTTAATAATATGTTTGGACACATAGATAAACTGTAATGGAAGAATAAACTGCCCCAGTGTATTGGGAAATGGTGAAGAGTTTCTGAAATGCTGTGTTTTTACACTTCACCTGTTTGTAGAAATCTGTATTTCATTCAATTTCGTGTTGTGATATGAATCGAATCAAAGAGCTTTTGAGTTTTCTCCCAAGACAGTTAGTGCTCTTCCCCTTTGGTTTCTTATTTGTATGTGATTTGATTTCACAAGCTTTTCATAATGCATGGATTTCGTTTTGTTTGTTAATTTATTGATGGTTTTTCTTTTGTCTCTCATTAACTTAAAGATGAGGGGAGGAGAGGTAGGGGTTAATTTACTTCTTTCTACCCTTGTATATAGGCCTTGTTTTCCATTATAAATGTTATCAGCTTCCAAGCCTTTCCCAGTGGGAGGTTGCAAATATTTCCAGGCTTGACCTTGACATGGTAGGCGCACAGTGCACGTGTACATCTCAAATCCCTGTGGGAGATAAGAAAAGACAAGACACAAAAATGTCGGGGCTATGTTACTGAATAAACTTTTCACCCCCTCTAATAGCGTCCTGGGACGGTATTCATGTCGAGATAGCATGAGACTTAGCATGATGCTAACTTAGAAGCTCTTCCAAAAGTCCTATTAAATCCTATAGGACATTGGAAGAGCTTCTAAGTTAGCATCATGCTAAGTCTCATGCTATCTCGACATGAATACCGTCCCTGGCTGCTTACACTGCTATTCCCACGCTTTCTGACTGGTGAATGCTGACAGCTGAGAGCCATGGAATTTGGCTTGGACTGACTGTGTATAGGCCTAGCGCCAACGGGACAAGAGAGAACATCAGTGGCTGCTGCATACATATGCAAATGAATTTATGGATGAGGTTGTAGATATTGGCTCCTTTTCCTTTCCTACATTTAGGTGAGCAAAGCATTTTGGCAATGTTATTGTCATTCATTCATGCTCTCATTTATTCCTTGTCTATCTATGTATGGTTTATGATACAATATACACACCATTTATGTATGATTGGTAAACAGATCAAGAAAGACTGCTACCCATAATGACATTTCTTTCACTCGTATGGGTATTTTGTTAGTAGTACAGCGCATTCACAACCCCAACTTTGTAAAGCAAAGACTGCACATAGGCCTAATTAAATATGCATATATGTAACACTGCAGTTATTAACATGAAAAGTAGCCCAGCTCTAAAACAAAGCACAGAACACACATCACAGAGCACTCTCCTTTAGTGTCCGACTAGGAGCGAGTTACGGCGGGAACTGGGAGCGGGCGGTAAGGTGAGATAGCATAGCACAGAACACACATCACAGAGCACTCTCCTTTAGTGTCCGACTAGGAGCGAGTTAAGGCGGGAACTGGGAGCGGGCGGTAAGGTGAGATAGCATAGCACAGAACACACATCACAGAGCACTCTTCTTTAGTGTCTGACTAGGAGCGAGTTAAGGCGGGAACTGGGAGCGGGCGGTAAGGTGAGATAGCATAGCACAGAACACACATCACAGAGCACTCTCCTTTAGTGTCCGACTAGGAGCGAGTTAAGGCGGGAACTGGGAGCGGGCGGTAAGGTGAGATAGCAAAGCACAGAACACACATCACAGAGCACTCTCCTTTAGTGTCCGACTAGGAGCGAGTTAAGGCGGGAACTGGGAGCGGGCGGTAAGGTGAGATAGCATAGCACAGAACACACATCACAGAGCACTCTCCTTTAGTGTCCGACTAGGAGCGAGTTAAGGCGGGAACTGGGAGCGGGCGGTAAGGTGAGATAGCATAGCACAGAACACACATCACAGAGCACTCTTCTTTAGTGTCCGACTAGGAGCGAGTTAAGGCGGGAACTGGGAGCGGGCGGTAAGGTGAGATAGCATAGCACAGAACACACATCACAGAGCACTCTCCTTTAGTGTCCGACTAGGAGCGAGTTAAGGCGGGAACTGGGAGTGGGCGGTAAGGTGAGATAGCATAGGCACCCTGTGCCAGACGAAACCAGATGAGGTGGAATCCACTGCTGCCTTTCAATTCAGGTTTCTGACCAGTGTGTGCTGTGGTCATTCTCTCTTCTACAAGCTGTTGCAGTGCACTCGCGGCAGTTTAACCTTGACTGATGCTCCACTGCTGCCTTTCGGGGTTTCTGACCAGTGTGTGCAGTGGTCATTCTCTCTTCTACAAGCTGTTGCAGTGCAGTTTAACCTTGACTGATGCTCTACTGCTGCCTTTCGGGGTTTCTGACCAGTGTGTGCAGTGGTCATTCTCTCTTCTACAAGCTGTTGCAGTGCAGTTTAACCTTGACTGATGCTCCACTGCTGCCTTTCAAGTCGGGTTTTCTGACCAGCGTGTCCAGTGGTCATTCTCTCTTCTACATCCTGTTGCAGTGCAGTTTAACCTTGATTGATGCTCTACTGCTGCCTTTCAAGTTAGTTCTGACCAGTGTGTCCAGTGGTCATTCTCTCTTTAGTTTAGTGGAATGGGGCGGTTTGTGCCCATTAGAATGGTATAGGGTGCTGTGGCACACACTGCTAGTGACAAGACCTATCTGTGTTTCAGGACAACGTGATTCCACCTGTGGCAGAGGCCATCGTCAACCACCGCATTCACCCGGCACAGACCCTGCAGGAAGTAAGTACTGAACCAATTATGACGATTATTATCACACACCACAGAGGCCATCGCCAATCACCGCATTCACCCGGCACAAACCCTGCAGGAAGTAAGTACTGAACCAATTATGACGATTATTATCACACACCACAGAGGCCATCGCCAATCACCGCATTCACCCGGCACAAACCCTGCAGGAAGTAAGTACTGAACCAATTATGACGATTATTATCACACACCACAGAGGCCATCGCCAATCACCGCATTCACCCGGCACAAACCCTGCAGGAAGTAAGTACTGAACCAATTATGACGATTATTATCACACACCACAGAGGCCATCGCCAATCACCGCATTCACCCGGCACAAACCCTGCAGGAAGTAAGTACTGAACCAATTATGACGATTATTATCACACACCACAGAGGCCATCGCCAATCACCGCATTCACCCGGCACAAACCCTGCAGGAAGTAAGTACTGAACCAATTATGACGATTATTATCACACACCACAGAGGCCATCGCCAATCACCGCATTCACCCGGCACAAACCCTGCAGGAAGTAAGTACTGAACCAATTATGACGATTATTATCACACACCACAGAGGCCATCGCCAATCACCGCATTCACCCGGCACAAACCCTGCAGGAGGTAAGTACTGAACCGATCGTGACGATTATTGTCACACAGACCCTGCAGGAGGTAAATACTGAACCGATTGTGACGATTATTGTCACACAGACCCTGCAGGAGGTAAATACTGAACCGATTATGATGATTATTGTCACACAGACCCTGCAGGAGGTAAATACTGAACCGATTATGATGATTATTGTCACAGACCCTGCAGGAGGTAAATACTGAACCGATTGTGATGATTATTGTCACACATACCCTGCAGGAGGTAAATACTGAACCGATTATGATGATTATTGTCACAAAGACCCTGCAGGAGGTAAATACTGAACCGATTATGATTATTATTGTCACACAGACCCTGCAGGAGTTAAATACTGAACCGATTATGATGATTATTGTCACACAGACCCTGCAGGAGGTAAATACTGAACCGATTGTGACGATTATTGTCACACAGACCCTGCAGGAGGTAAATACTGAACCGATTATGACGATTATTGTCACACAGACCCTGCAGGAGGTAAATACTGAACCGATTATGATGATTATTGTCACAAAGACCCTGCAGGAGGTAAATACTGAACCGATTGTGACGATTATTGTCACACATACCCTGCAGGAGGTAAATACTGAACCGATCATAACGATTATTGTCACAGACCCTGCAGGAGGTAAGTACTGAACCGATCATGACGATTATTATCACACAGCACAGAGGCCATTGTCACAGACCCTGCAGGAGGTAAGCACTGAACTGATCATGACGATTATTGTCACACAGACTGTGCAGGAGATAAGTACTGAACCGATTATGACGATTATTGATAAAAGAAAATTTGCAAAGACGACGACTATTGAAAAATAAAACCTATGCAAAGAACGCTAATGGAAGAATAATAACACTAATACTGGTTATTTATAGAGCGCTTAACTCCCTTTGCAGGGAGCTCAAAGCGCTGAACAAAGGCCTAAACACTAACATACAGATAAACATACACATTAAAGACAAGCCAAGAATAATCAACATGAAGACAAGTATCAATGAATATAAACATTAAAAATAAGTGAGACTGTTAATACAAAATACATGTATTAATCTATCTTGCCCTCCTTCCCCCCTCTCCCCTCCCCCCCCCCCCCCCCCCCCCCCTCCTCCCCCCCCTCCCCCCCCCCCCCCCCCCCCCCCCCTCCCCTCCTCCCCCCCCTTTCCCCCCCCCCCCCCCCCCCCCCCATGCACGCATGCACACGCATGCACACGCACGCACGCACACACACACGCACACACACACACACACACACACACACACACACATACTGCAGGTTCATATCATCAAGGACTACGTGGATTAGAGGTGAGAGTATGAGGTTTCAAAAAGATGAGTTGTCAGAGAAGTTTTGAAAGACTGGACAGAGGAAGAGTGGCGAACACTGTGTGGTAAGCTATTCCAGACCGAGGGAGCAGAGTACGAGAAAGAAGATTCACCGAAGGATTTAGTTTTAATACGGGGAGTGGAGAGCAGGCATGAGTCGGAGGAAGATCTGAGATGTCGGGTGGGAGTGTAGGTTTGTACAATGTCAGTGAGATACTGAGGGGCAGTTCCAGATGAGGCTTGCGACCTTGTACTGAATTCGAGCAGAAATTGGAAGCCAGTGAAGATTGTGAAGTAGTGGGGTGATATGCTGTGTCTTTTTTGCTTTGAAAATCAATCTTGCAGCTGCGTTCTGAAGTTTCTGGATTGAGGACTGCGGGCAACAGAGTTACAATAGTCTAGCCTAGACAAGACGAGAGAACAGACGAGAGTTTGTGTTGCCTGAGTGGTAAGGAGGTGGCGATTGGAACTTATCTTACGAATATGTAGATAGGCTATTTTGCAGACATTGTTCACATGTGTTTTCATTGTAAGGTTGGAATCGATAGTGACGCCCAGGTTTTTGACAGAAGGAACAAAATCAATATCTGAGTCACCTATCCTTATGGAAGATGGAAGGGACCTGTCAACAGAGAGTCTTTTAGAAGTCATTATGATGGCTTCAGTTTTGCTGTCATTTAATTGGAGTTTGTTTTCATTCATCCATGTTTCGACATTACTGACACATCCTTGAAGACCTTGAACAGTGGAGTCGAAGTCAGAAAGAGTTGTTTCAGTGTATAGCTGATTATCATCAGCGAAGGCATGATGATTTACAGAATGATTCTTAACAATGTTGAAAAGGGGTTGCGTATACAATGCAAAAAGCACAGGTCCCAGGACAGAGCCCTGGGGAACGCCATACTTAACAGTCGATGGAGTGGATTTATGGCCTGCTATGGAGATTGTTTCAGTTCTGTTTGAGAGATAGGCTTTAAACCAGGAGATAGTAACAATGATATACACAGAGTGTGAAGTTATTTGTGATTTTGGAAGTGGGTTTTCGCTTGTTTGTTTGTTTATATGTTTTTTTGTTTTGTTTTAGAAAATGAGGTCCTACTGTTTGAAAGATGGTTTGTGAATATGATCACTTTGATCATATTATGCCCTTCAGTGCCAGAGACACATGGGGAGATTGATCTTTGTTTAATTATGACACATGAAAGGGACTGGTTAGACTCAATCTAACAAAATAGTTTGGAGATATATCCCTCCTGGCTGTTCTAGAATCAAAAGTAGCATTCCAGACCTGTGGCATCAGAAGTTATGACATCATTAATGACAATCAAAGGGGGTTTATAGGGCCTTTGACTTATAATTTGTACATTTCTTAGCATGTTTGTATTTTCATTAACAGACAATGGGACGTATTGAGGTGCATTTCATGATTGTTCTATTTCTTAGCATGTTTGTGTCTTCATGAAGTAACAGACAGTGGGATATATTGAGGTGCATTTCATGATGGTTTGCTGTGTTGTTTAGGTGCTGGACTATGATCGTCAGATCATCAACGATGACCGTGTGAAGATAGAGGTGAAGAGGTGCATGATGGTTTGTGTTGTTTAGGTGCTGGACTATGATCGTCAGATCATCAACGATGACCGTGTGAAGATAGAGGTGAAGAGGTGCATGATGGTTTGCTGTGTTGTTTAGGTGCTGGACTATGATCGTCAGATCATCAACGATGACCGTGTGAAGATAGAGGTGAAGAGGTGCATGATGGTTTGTGTTGTTTAGGTGCTGGACTATGATCGTCAGATCATCAACGATGACCGTGTGAAGATAGAGGTGAAGAGGTGCATGATGGTTTGCTGTGTTGTTTAGGTGCTGGACTATGATCGTCAGATCATCAACGATGACCGTGTGAAGATAGAGGTGAAGAGGTGCATGATGGTTTGCTGTGTTGTTTAGGTGCTGGACTATGATCGTCAGATCATCAACGATGACCGTGTGAAGATAGAGGTGAAGCAGTCCATGGAGGCTCCTCCTGTCTCCCCACACCACGACACGGCATTCGGCTACCAGATCATCAAGAACAGCATTAGACAGGTGTTTACCGACGCTGTCATTGCTCCAGGTAAATTGTCGTTATGTTTGTCATTATCATCATCATCATTATCATCATCATCATTATTATTATCATCATTATTATAATTATCATCATCATCATCTTCAAAATAATCTTTTTGGCTACCAGACCATCAAGAATGGCATTAGGTATTTTTCCCTGTGGGGATACCAGGGGGTCTTTTTTTAAAATAGTTCCCCCACCTTCTGGATGTTCTATGCTTGTAACTTCCTCTAATCTGTCCCTCTCTTTGACTCTGCCTTTTCCCTTTGCTTTCTGTCATCTACTATCTTTCTGACTTATTGGCCCATTCTCCTGCCTTTTCCCTTTGCTTTCTGTCATCTACTATCTTTCTGACTTATTGGCCCATTCTCCTGCCTTTTCCCTTTGCTCCCTGTCATCTGCTATCTTTCTGACTTATTGGCCCATTCTCCTGCCTTTTCCCTTTGCTTGCTGTCATCTACCATCTTTCTGACTTATTGGCCCATTCTCCTGCCTTTCCCTTTGCTTGCTGTCATCTACCATCTTTCTGACTTATTGGCCCATTCTCCTGCCTTTTCCCTTTGCTTCCTGTCATCTACTATCTTTCTGACTTATTGGCCCATTCTCCTGCCTTTTCCCTTTGCTTTCTGTCATCTACCATCTTTCTGACTTATTGGCCCATTCTCCTGCCTTTTCCCTTTGCTTTCTGTCATCTGCTATCTTTCTGACTTATTGGCCCATTCTCCTGCCTTTCCCTTTGCTTTCTGTCATCTGCTATCTTTCTGACTTATTGGCCCATTCTCCTGCCTTTTCCCTTTGCTTTCTGTCATCTGCTATCTTTCTGACTTATTGGCCCATTCTCCTGCCTTTTCCCTTTGCTTTCTATCATCTATGCTATCTTTCTGACTTACTGGCCCATTCTCCTGCCTTTTCCCTTTGCTTTCTGTCATCTACTATCTTTCTGACTTATTGGCCCATTCTCCTGCCTTTTCCCTTTGCTCCCTGTCATCTGCTATCTTTCTGACTTATTGGCCCATTCTCCTGCCTTTTCTCTTTGCTTTCTGTCATCTACCATCTTTCTGACTTATTGGCCCATTCTCCTGCCTTTCCCTTTGCTTTCTGTCATCTGCTATCTTTCTGACTTATTGGCCCATTCTCCTGCCTTTCCCTTTGCTTTCTGTCATCTGCTATCTTTCTGACTTATTGGCCCATTCTCCTGCCTTTTCCCTTTGCTTTCTGTCATCTGCTATCTTTCTGACTTATTGGCCCATTCTCCTGCCTTTTCCCTTTGCTTTCTATCATCTATGCTATCTTTCTGACTTTTGGCCCATTCTCCTGCCTTTTCCCTTTGCTTTCTGTCATCTACTATCTTTCTGACTTATTGGCCCATTCTCCTGCCTTTTCCCTTTGCTTGCTGTCATCTGCTATCTTTCTGACTTATTGGCCCATTCTCCTGCCTTTTCTCTTTGCTTTCTGTCATCTGCTATCTTTCTGACTTATTGACCCATTCTCCTGCCTTTTCCTTTTGCTTTCTGTCATCTGCTATCTTTCTGACTTGTTGGCCCATTCTCCTGCCTTTTCCCTTTGCTTACTGTCATCTGCTATCTTTCTGACTTATTGGCCCATTCTCCTGCCTTTTCCCTTTGCTTTCTGTCATCTGCTATCTTTCTGACTTATTGGTCCCATTCTCCTGCCTTTTCCCTTTGCTTGCTGTCATCTACTATCTTTCTGCCTTACTGGTCCATTCTCCTGCCTTTCCCTTTGCTTGCTGTCATCTACCATCTTTCTGACTTATTGGCCCATTCTCCTGCCTTTTCCCTTTGCTTTCTGTCATCTGCTATCTTTCTGACTTATTGGCCCATTCTCCTGCCTTTTCCCTTTGCTTTCTGTCATCTGCTATCTTTCTGACTTATTGGTCCATTCTCCTGCCTTTTCCCTTTGCTTGCTGTCATCTACTATCTTTCTGACTTATTGGCCCATTCTCCTGCTTTTCCCTTTGCTTTCTGTCATCTGCTATCTTTCTGACTTATTGGCCCATTCTCCTGCCTTTTCCCTTTGCTCCCTGTCATCGACCATCTTTCTGACTTATTGCCCCATTCTCCTGCCTTTTCCCTTTGCTCCCTGTCATCTACTATCTTTCTGACTTATTGGCCCATTCTCCTGCCTTTTTTCTTGAACTCCTCCAAAATCGGAATGTGTCAGCTGAATGCAGCGGGGAGACCAGTGAAAACTGAAAACCGGACGCATATGTACCCCACCCATTATGGCCATATGGCCTGGGAACACGGAAGAAGAAGAAGACAGGTGTTTAACTCTTCTAGCAATACGGTCAAATGCGATGACGTTATTCTACGCAGGTTCTGTGGTGTAGTTGGTTGAGTCGCCGCTCCTAATCCAATGGGTTTACGAGTGCGCTGGTTCGAACCCATCCCCGTTCACCGTGTTGTGTCCTTGGGAAAGATACTTTACTCCTATTTCCTGGTCCTTCGGATGAGATCTGAACTCTTCTAGCACCATGGACAAATACATTCGCCCAAGACATCACTCCCACCAAATGCAAAGACATTCACTGCCAAGCACCCTGTCATGTGTTAGTTTATCTTGAGAGCTTATGTCAATGTTTCTTCTGTTGAAGCAACGCATGTGCACTTGAAAAAATGAGTTACCCTCTCTTGTCGGTTGAGATGCAACGGAGAACCAAGAACGTACCAAAATACATGGTGCCTGAAGGGTTTAGGGCCAGCCACACGTCCACTAACATCGTACCACTGTACAATGCGATTCCATCACCTGGTATCTAAGAACGACTGTGATTCACACTTCGAGATCACGTGATCAAGTCGTACCACTGTACGATGCGATTCCATCACCTGGTATCTAAGAACGACTGTGATTCACACTTCGAGATCACGTGATCAAATCATACCACTGTACGATGCGATTCCATCACCTGGTATCTAAGAACGACTGTGATTCACACTTCTAGATCACATGATCAAATCGTATCGTACAGTCGTACGATTTTAGCTGATGTGTGGCTAGCCCTTTAAACTGAGGTCCTGTGTGCGAATGCATGCACAAGATCTTGCGCACACTAAAGCCCATTCCACTATTCATTAGGAGTAGGCCGTGTTTTGTGCCGGTGGGATGGATGACACGAACTCACATAGCATGCAACAATGGGTGGCGCTGTACTAGAGCGACGCTCTCTCCTGGTGGGAGCAACCCGAATTTCACACTCCCCAAAGTCTATTTTTGGAGCTTATGTCACTTTTTTCTTCCGTTAATGTGAAGCACGAGCATTTGGAAAAAGAAAGCCTAATCCATCCTTGAAAAGGTACTTGGTATGCAAGGGGGGGAAATATCATAAAATACATGGTGCGAGAAGAGTTGATGGCGTTGTCGTCACTCCAGGTAAAATTATCATCATTGTCATCATCGTCGTCATCATCATTGTGAAGCATTTGCCGGCAGAGCATGAAGAATGACATTGGCCAGGTGTTTAATAATGCTTTCATCGCTTCAGGTCAGAATTGATCATGATTGTCATCATCATTGTCATTGTCCTGGTTGTCGTTGGCCACCACAGCATCCAGACCAACGTACAACAGATCTTGAATGACACTGTCCACGCTCCAGGACAGAAATATCATCATCATCATCATCATCATCATCATCATCATCATCATCATCATCCATCATCATCATCACCACCATCATCATCAGCATCATCATCACCATCATCATCATCATCATCACCATCATCATCACCATCATCACCATCAATCATCACCATCACCATCACCATCATCATCATCATCATCATCATCATCATGATAATCATCATCATCATCATCATCATCACACCATCATCAGCTTTCACCTATTAGACAGCATACAACAGGATGAAGCACATGTGTGGTTTTTCCAGGTTTTAAAACAAACCAACCCAAACAGACTTACGCACAAAACCAGCATAATGAGCATGATTGCGCTGTGATACTTGAACACCTTGTTGATAACTTGTCCTTTGATGGAGCTATGGAGGTTACAGTTTGGACAATCCACAATTCCTTTGTTCCAGGTGTAAACTGTTTGTGTCGGTAGAAAACAAAACGGTGGAGGTATGGAATCTGCTGTTTTACGACTGACAACTGCATAGTGTTGCTTACCCTTTCTGAAAACATCGGCCCCTTACTCTTTATGACTAATGTGTTGTGAGTTATTTTTGGTTCAAACCCGGTGGAATTGCCTGTCTGAAACTGTTGGAAGGGGAAGCAACTGGCCACTGCCGAGTGAGTTAGCGTAGGTCAAGACTAAGTTGGGTTGTTTTTGTTTTTTGGGGGAGAAGTGGGGGAGTGGTTGCGGTCTCATCTTCTGGGTCATACAGTAGCGTTGCTCCCACACCGCTCATTCCGAGTCCCAACTCGCAGCCACACCCTGGTTTGTCAGGTCGCAGAATCAAACCAGTAGTCCAATGGGAGCGAATCTAGTTTAGGTCGTCACGAGGTCGTTTTTTTAATAATATTAACATGTGTACGCGTATGTTTTAGTATGTTTTATGTTGTGTTCTGTATATTTGAATGTTTGGAAAACGTATTATTATGACTGAGTTTGATCTTGTCCAGACAAGTATATCTTTTGTTTTACTGTCTCGCATGCTTTTCAAATGACATGTATTTTGTTGCTGGAATTGTAGGCATTGCTACTTATTAACTTCTCTTTTGAGATAATAAGGTTCTTTGAGTTGAGTTGAGGCAAGCACCAGAGGAGACACTGCACTGCTGCTGAGTCACCTTGGTGGAGTTCAGTGGAGCCTGTTCTGAGCTAACATAGGCAGGACACCGCCTACTAAGCCCCGATAATAATTTGTCACAGAGCCTGTTCTGAGCTAACACAGGCAGGACACCACCTACTGAGCCCCCTACTGACGATAATTTGTTACAGCCTGTTCTGAGCTAACACAGGCAGGACAGCACCTACTGAGCCCCCTACTGATGACGATTTGTCATGGAGCCTGTTCTGAGCTAACACAGGCAGGACAGCACCTACTGAGCCCCCTACTGACGATAATTTGTCACAGCCTGTTCTGAGCTAACACAGGCAGGACAGCACCTACTGAGCCCCCTACTGACGACAATTTGTTACAGCCTGTTCTGAGCTAACACAGGCAGGACAGCACCTACTGAGCCCCCTACGGACGATGATTTGTCATGGAGCCAGCGTGAGCAAAGTCCTTCTCCGCCGCGCCACCATGTCCTTAAAAACTAAATTAATTTTGAATTAGTTTGATTCTAAGTAAGACACTGGGACAGCTGTTTTTTGGCTCACATTGTTTTTTTAAAAACAAAGTGAGTCTATAGTATCGTACGTGTTCAGTTGTGTGTCTGTGTATATGTATGTGTGTGTGTGCGTCCGTGGCCCCGACCTTTAACCTTAACTCAAACCTTAACGTTGTCATTTTCTCTAAACATATAAGGCGTTAGAGGGTTAAAGTTAGCAGGATACTTGATTTTGACATGAGCCTTCAAGTCACGACGATCAAAGCAGTCAGATACATTGATAAAGAACAAAAGAAAGAAAATAATTTGTTGCAGAGATTACTGTTGTGCAACCTTTAACCTTGACTCGGTCACACTCTTCAAACTTTAACGTTGTCGTTTTCTAAAAAAATATAAGGTGTTGGAGGGTTAAAATTAGCAGGATACTTGATTTTGACGTGAGCCTTCAAGTCACGACGATCAAAGCAGTCAGATACATCGATAAAGAACAAAAGAAAGAAAATCATTTGTTGTAGAGATTACTGTTGTGCTGTACAGATACTGGAAAGAAGACTCTCCATTAGATATACAAAAACGCTGTTTAAAAAGAAACACAAGACTTCAGGTGTGTACAAATAGGTACATTTTAACGTCGTTAACTTATATTTTCTGTAACAAATGGATGTACCGAGTGTGTGCGTTGACGGCCCGGTTGTTTCATTTTATTTGCGCCTTTGACAACGGTTGTTCGTGTTCATTCGCGCATCATCTCTGCGCATGCAATACTTATTATCAAACTTCCGGCGAGCGCACACACAACAAGTGGCCTAGGCCTAGAGATCACAGATCACTTCTTACCTGATAATCAAGATGACGTACCTAACATTTAGCCCACAATCATTTCAGTCTTGAAAAAAATATACGGAAAATCCAGTGTTCGTCGATTTCACTGCCTTCGACGTACGAATCCAGATCATAATCCTATGTTAGGCCTAGACGATTGATCACCATGTGACCATGGATGAGCGTGCACGCTGGGACCTTGACCTTTGCTTTTGTGGGCAGGGGGGGAGGGGGGGGGGGGGGAATTAACGAAACGAAAATAAAATATTAGAAAATTTACAGAAATGTAGATGATGTGGAACAAGTTTTTATCGCATGAACAATCAGTTTAAAACAGTAACAGATCAGGAGTATGGCCTTACGAATTCTGCAACTTCAATTATTAATTTTCTAAGAGGCTTAGACCTACAGGTGTCCGTAGACCCCCCTTACCCCGGCGGGGTGTGTGTGTGGGTGTGTGTGGGGGGGGGGGGGGGGGGGTCACTATGTTTTTTCTGAAAGCTTGGTCAATATGCTTTTCAATTTTACTTGTTTGCCAAAAATAAAAATAGGGCTCCACTATGTTACATGCGCATATATAAACATACATATAATTACATTTTAAAGAAAGAGGGAAATTTTTAAATCAGACATGAGCCTTGAAGGCTTTGCCTCTTGTTTTATTTAAAAGTAAATGATTGAATGATTGATTTATCTGTGTGATGTCATACATCCATGTGTTGTCTGGCATGTGCTTTCACAGGTGTTCTGGTGGGCAACACAGACACCTCTCCTTCACCCCCAAAGTCTATCGCTTCAGTAGTAACATTACAATTCTTGATCTGATGTGTGAATGACAGGTGTTCTGGTGGGCAACACAGACACGGTCCACTACCTCTCCTTCACCCCCAACGTCTATCGCTTCAGTGGTAGCATTATTACAATTCTTGATCTGATGTGTGAATGACAGGTGTTCTGGTGGGCAACACAGACACGGTCCACTACCTCTCCTTCACCCCCAACGTCTATCGCTTCAGTGGTAGCATTATTACAATTCTTGATCTGATGTGTGAATGACAGGTGTTCTGGTGGGCAACACAGACACGGTCCACTACCTCTCCTTCACCCCCAACGTCTATCGCTTCAGTGGTAGCATTATTACAATTCTTGATCTGATGTGTGAATGACAGGTGTTCTGGTGGGCAACACGGACACGGTCCACTACCTCTCCTTCACCCCCAACGTCTATCGCTTCAGTGGTAGCATTATTACAATTCTTGATCTGATGTGTGAATGACAGGTGTTCTGGTGGGCAACACGGACACGGTCCACTACCTCTCCTTCACCCCCAACGTCTATCGCTTCAGTGGTAGCATTATTACAATTCTTGATCTGATGTGTGAATGACAGGTGTTCTGGTGGGCAACACGGACACGGTCCACTACCTCTCCTTCACCCCCAACGTCTATCGCTTCAGTGGTAGCATTATTACAATTCTTGATCTGATGTGTGAATGACAGGTGTTCTGGTGGGCAACACGGACACGGTCCACTACCTCTCCTTCACCCCCAACGTCTATCGCTTCAGTGGTAGCATTATTACAATTCTTGATCTGATGTGTGAATGACAGGTGTTCTGGTGGGCAACACGGACACGGTCCACTACCTCTCCTTCACCCCCAACGTCTATCGCTTCAGTGGTAGCATTATTACAATTCTTGATCTGATGTGTGAATGACAGGTGTTCTGGTGGGCAACACGGACACGGTCCACTACCTCTCCTTCACCCCCAACGTCTATCGCTTCAGTGGTAGCATTATTACAATTCTTGATCTGATGTGTGAATGACAGGTGTTCTGGTGGGCAACACGGACACGGTCCACTACCTCTCCTTCACCCCCAACGTCTATCGCTTCAGCCCCACCTTCATGCTCCCCGACGACCTGCCGCGTTTCCACGGCAACAACGAACGCATTTCGAAGCAAAACTACGAGCAGGCCATCAACTTCTACCATCATCTGATGCTGAACGCTGACCAGCCGCAGTTAGCCCCCTTGCATCACCATGGAGAGGAGCTGTAGTCTGTGTGGTGTGTGTATGTGTTGGGGGGAGAGGGGGGGGGGGGGTAATGTTGATTGGCTGTGTGTATATAATAGTGTTATGTTTGTATTTGAAATTTCCTTAGTCACTGAGAATTCCAGGGGGAAATTTGGGTAGCTCTCACCTGGAGAGAGACTGCATTTGTGTGTGTATATGTGTGTGTGTGCCAGGTATAACCAGACTTAGCGTACATGATAGGTTGTATGTGTATATGTGTGTGTGAGTGTGTGGGCACGCCTGATTATTTTGCATGAAATCTTCAAGAGGTCATGTTTTTGTTGTTTTGAAATCTTCGGGGTTTTGTTACTTTGGAGTTTAAAACCCCCACTAACACCCCTTCATGGTAAACCCCCCACTAACACCCCTTCATGGACCACCTACATCAAGACCACACCATATTTTTTGTCTTTTATTTGATTTGATGTTTTCATTTTGCCCCCTTTGAGGTTGTAAAGTACTGCACATAGTAACAGCATTGTAGGCTTGTGCCAGGTATAACCAGACTTAGACTGTACATGATTGTGAGGTTGTAAAGTACTACACATAGTAACAGCATTGTAGGCTTGTGCCAGGTATAACCAGACTTAGACTGTACATGATTGTGAGGTTGTAAAGTACTGCACATAGTAACAGCATTGTAGGCTTGTGCCAGGTATAACCAGCCTTAGACTGTACATGATTGTGAGGTTGTAAAGTACTGCACATAGTAACAGCATTGTAGGCTTGTGCCAGGTATAACCAGCCTTAGACTGTACATGATTGTGAGGTTGTAAAATACTACACATAGTAACAGCATTGTAGGCTTGTGCCAGGTATAACCAGCTTTAGACTGTACATGATTGTGAGTTTAGCACACAAGGGATCACTTTAAATTAGTACATGCATGTGCACAATGGCACTACAAACCGCTGTTCTTATTCAAGTAGAACAGGTTACTGTAGTCAGGAATAGTGTATTCCCCAGTATCATATAACAGATTTTTTTGGTTCAAGCATGGCCGGTTATTTTCTAAAAATAAATGTGTATTATTCTGGGTATTATATTGCAGCATGTTACTGTGGCTATTCAGTCTGTCTATCTGTGTATTATTTTATCAGATTCATTGTACATTATGCGTATTGTCAAGTGTGCAGTCCCGTTGCTACTAGTACCAGAAGTCCTACACTATAATATATATTGATGTTACTAATATATTGTGTTAAATGTTAACTCCTGATCACGTAATAATGTTTGAAGTTGGTGATAATGTCTGAAGCATTTATGGCTCAACTGTGAATTGTTTATGACTTTGTTTTTGCAGTTATGTACATATTTATTGGTTTTGATTAAATGTAAATTGCATGCTTTCACTCTTACTATTAGAAATCAAAACAAATAGAAAAAACAATCTTTCAGGCACACACAGAATTTGCAACGTGCACAATGCACACGCACACACACACACACCACACACACAATGCACACACACACACACAATGCACACACACACACACATGCACACACACACACACAATGCACACACACACAAACACACACACACACACATGCACACACACATGTACACACACACACATACACACACAAAATGCACACACACACACACACACAATGCACACACAATGACACACACACACACACAATGCACCTGCACACACAATGCACACACCACACACACATGCACACACACACACACAATGCACACACAACACACACACACACACACACAATCACACCACACACACAATGCACACCACACACACCACAATGCACAAACACACACACACACACACACACACACACACACACACCACACACACAATGCACACACACACACACACAATGCACACCAACACACACACACATGCACAAACACACACAATGCACACACACACACACAATGCAACACACACACACACACACACACACCACACACACACTTGCACACACACACACGCACACACACACACACAATGCACACACACACACACAATTGCACACACACACACAACCACACACACAACACACACATGCACACACACACACACAACATGCACACACACACACACACAAGCACACACACACCACACACACACACAATGCACACACACACACACACACAATGCACACACACGCACACACACACACAATGCACCACACACACACAATGCCACACACACACACACACACAATTGCACACAAACACACACAAACACACAATGCCACACACACACACACACACACAATGCACACACACACACAATGCACACGCACACGCACACACACACACAAACACAATGCACACACACACGCACACACAAAACACACACACACACACACACACGCACACACACAATGCACACACACGCACACACACGCGCACAACACACACACACACACAAGCACGCACACACACACACACACACACACGCACACACACACAATGCACACGCACACGCACAACACACACACACACACACACAATGCACACACACACGCACACACACACACAATGCACACACACGCACACACACACACACAATGCGCACCACACGCACACACACACACGCACACGCACGCACGCACACACACGCACACCACACACACACACACACCACACACACACACACACACACACAACGCACACACACACACACACACCACAAACATGCCACACACAAACAACACACACACACACACACACACACCAGAGACACACACGCACACACACCCACCGACACACACACACACAACAGACACACTCACGCACGCAGACACACACGAACACTCACGCACACGCACACACCACAAACACCACACGCACGCACCGCACCGCACGCACACACACACACACAGACACACACACACCACACAGACAGACAGACACACACACGCACACACACACGCGCACACACAAACACACATTTCGACGCACACACACACACCGAACCACACGAACACAAGGACGCACACGCTACACAGACACATCACATCACACCACACAACACAACACACACACAGACAACACGCACACACACCGACAAGCAACACCAAGTGCTTTTTAATATTTTGTTGCAATTATGTGTGTTTTCTTATTCTGCTTATGATTTTTTTTCAACCACAATTCTTGTGCCAATCGTTTCTGAATCAATGATTTGCTGTTTGCAAACATGCTTTCAGCTGAACTGAAAATACTCAGAATTGTTGATTTTTAGTTGTTAAGTTTTGATCTTGTGTCTTTATTTGTACAGCAAATCATTGATTCATAAACGTTGGCACAAGATTGTGGTTTGAAAAAACTCATAAGCAGAATAAAAACACACATAAGTGCAACAAAATATTAAAAACACTTGGTGTGCGTGCTTGTGTGTGCGTGTGTGTGTGTGTGTGCGTGTACGTGTGCGTGTGCGTGTGTTCTTTGTGCGTGTGTGTCTGTGTGTGTGTGCGTCTGTGTGTGTGTGCGCGTTTGTCTGTGCGTTGTGTGTCTGTGTGTGTGTGTGTCTCTGTGTGTGTGTCTTGTGCGTGCGTGCGTTGTTGTGTGTGTCAGTGTGCTGTGCGTGTGTGTGGCGTGTGTGTATGTGTGCGTGTGTGGTCTGTGTTGTGCGTGTGTGTCTGTGTGTCTGTGTGTGGTGTGTCTGTGTGTGTGCATGTGGTGATGTGCTGTGCGTGTGTGGTTGTGTGAGTGTGTGTGCATTGTGTGTGTCTGCGTGTGTGGTGTGTGTGTGTGCGTTGGTGTGTGTGCATTGTGTGTTGTGGTGCGTGAGTGTGTGGTGCGTGTTTGTGTGTGCGTGTGTGGTGTGTGTGCATTGTTTTTGTGTGTGTGTGTGTGTGTGCGTGTGTGTGCTTGTGTGTGTGTGTGTGTGTGTGCATTGTGTGGTGTGTGTGTGCGTGTGCATTGTGTGTGTGGTGCGTGTGTGTGTGTGTGTGTGTGTGTGTGTGTGCGTGTGCGTGGGCTTGTGTGCGTGTGTGTGCGTGGTGTTGTGGTGTGTGCGGTGTGTGCATTGTGTGTGTGCCTGTGTTGTGTGCGTGTGCGTTGTTGTGTGTGCATTGTGTGTGTGTGTGTGTTGCATGTGTGTGTGTGTGCGTGTGTGTGCATTGTGTGTGTTGTGTGTGCGTTCTGTGTGTGTGTGCGTGTGTGTGGCATTGTGTGTGGGTGTGTGTGTGCATTGGGTGTGTGTGCGTGTGATTTGTGTGTGGTGTATGTGTGTTGTGTGTGTGTGTGTTTGCATTGGGGTGGTGTGTGTGTTGGGCATTGTTTGTGTGTTCGTGTGTGTGTGTGTGCATTGTGTGGTGTGTGTGCATTTGTGGTGTGTGTGGTGTGCATTGTGTGTGTGGTGTGTGCATTGTGTTGTGTGTGTGTGCATTGTGTGTGTGTGTGTGCATTGTTATGTGTTGTGCATTGTTTGTGTGTGTGTGCATTGTGTGTGTGTGTGTGCATTGTTATTTGTGTGGCATTGTGTGTGTGTGTGTGTGCATTTGTGTGTGTGTGTGTGTGCATTGTGTGTGTGTGTGTGGTTGTGTGTGCATTGTGTGTTGTGTGTGTGTGTGTGTGTGTGTGCATTGTGTGTGTGTGTGTGTGCATTGTGTTGTGTGTGTGCATTGTGTGTGTGTGTGTGCATTGTGTGTGTGTGTGTGCATTGGGTTGTGTGTGTGCATTGTGTGTGTGTGTGTTGCATTGTGTTTGTGTGTGTGCATTGTGTGTGTGTGTGTGTGTGTTGCATTGTGGTGTGTGTGTGTGTGTGTGTGTGTGCTTGTGTGTGTTGTGTTGCATTGTGTGTGTGTGTGTTGCATTGTGTGTGTGTGTGCATTGTGTGTGCGTGCATTGTGTGTGTTGTGTGCATTGTGTGTTGGTGTCGGTGTGTTCATTGTGTAGTGTATGTGTGTGTGTGTGGTGTGTGCTTGTGTGTGTGTGTGTGCATTGTGTGTGTGTGTGTTTGTGCATTGTGTGTGTGTGTGGGCATTGTTGTGTGTGTGTGTGCATTGTGTGTGTGTGTGTGCGTGTGCAGTGTGCACGTGTTGCAATTCTGTGTGTGCTGAAAATTGTTTTTTCTAATTTGTTTTTTGATTTCTAATTAGTAAGAGTGAAAGCTGACAATTTACATTTAATCAAACAATAAATAGTAACATAACTGCAAAAACAAATTCATAACAATTCACAGTTGAGCCATAAATGCGTTCAGACATTATCACCACCTTCAAAACATTATAATTGATCATGAGTTAACATTAACACATAGATTTGGGTAACATCAATCTATATTATACTTTATAAGGTAGACTCTGGTACTAGTAGCAAGGGACTGCACACTTGACAATACGCATAATGTACAATGATCTGATCACCTGAATACCCAGATAGAATACAGACTGAATAGCACAGTAACATGTGCAATATAATCCCAGAATAAATACACATTATTTTTAGAAAATACCGCCATGCTTGAACCAAAATCTGTTATATGAATACTGGGGAATACACTATTCCTGACTACTGTAACCTTGTTTCCTACTTGAATAGAACAGCGGTTTTTAATTGTAGTTGGCCATTGTGCCATGCATTACTATTTAAAGTGATCCCTTGTGTGCTAGACTCACATCTTACAGTCTAAAGCTGGTTATACCTGGCACAAGCCTAACAATGCTGTTACTATGTGCAGTACTTTCAACCTCCAATCATGTACCGTCTAAGCTGGTTATACCTGGCACAAGACTTAACACTGCTGGTTACTATGTGCAGTACTTTACAACCTCACAATCATGTACAGTCTAAGGCTGGTTATACCTGGCACAAGCCTACAATTGCTGTTACTATGTGCGTACTTTACAACCTCACAATCAATGTACATTCAAGGCTGGTTATACCTGGCACAAGCCTACAATGCTGTTACTATGTGCAGTACTTTACAACCTCCAATCATGTACAGTCTAAGGCTGGTTATACCTGGCACAAGCCTACAATGCTGTTACTATGTGCAGTAACTTTTACAACTCACAATCATGTACCGTCCTAGCTGTTATACCTGGGCACAAGCCTACAATGTGTCTATTTGTATACTTTACACCTCAAATCATGTACAGTCTAAGTCTGGTTATACCTTGGCACAAGCCTACAATGCCTGTTTACTATGTGCAGTACTTTATTACAACCTCACAATCATGTAACAGTCGAATCTGGTTATACACCTGGCCAAGCTACCATGCTGTTACTATGTGCAGTACTTTACAACCTCACAATCATGTACTCTAAGGCTGGTTAACCTGGCACAACCTACATCGTTACTATGTGCAGTACTTTTACAACCTCACAATCAATGTACAATGCTAAGTCTGGTTATACCTGGCACAAGCCTACAATGCTGTTAACTATGTGCAGTACTTTACAACCTCACAATCATGTAGTCTAGTCTGTTTTATACCTCGCACAAGCCTACAATTCTGTTACTATGTGCAGTACTTTACAACCTCAAATCCATGTCCAGTCTAATCTGGTTATACCTCGCACAGCCTACAATGCTTGTTCTATGTGCAGTACGTTTTACAACCTCACAATCATGTCAGTCTAAGTCTGGTTATACCTGGCACACCTACAATGCTGTTACTTTAGGTGCAGTACTTTACACCTCAACATCATGTAACAGTCTAAGTCTGGGTTTATACCTGGCACAAGCCTACAATGCTGTTTACTATGTCATAACTTTACACCTCACAATCATGTAAATCTTATGCTTTATACCGGCACAGCCTACAATGCTGGTTGACTATGTTGCAGTAACTTTACAACCTCCAATCATGTAGCAGTCTAAGTCTGGTATACCGCACAAAGCCCTACAATGCTGTTACATGTGCAGTACTTTACACCTTCACAATCATGTACAGTCCCTAAGTCTGGTTATACTGGCACAAGCCTACAATTCTGTTACTATGTGCATACTTTACAACCTCACAATTATTGTACATCTAATCTGGTTCACCTGGCACAAGCTACAATGGCTGTTACTATGTGCAGTACTTTACAACTCAAAGGGGGCAAAATGAACAACATCAATCAATAAAATACAAAACATATGGTTGGTCTTGATGTAGTGGTCGGAGGGGAGGGGTGTTAGGGGGGGTTTACCATGAGGGGTGTTTGGGGTTACCTGAGGGGTGTTAGTGGGGGTTTACTCCAAATAACAAAACCCCGAGATTTCAAACAACAAAAACATGACCTTTTTTAAGATTTCATGCAAAATAATCAGTCGTGCCCACACCTCACACACCTATACACATTGCTCACACACCACATATACCACCAAATGCAGTCCTCTCTCCAGGTCTAGAGCTACCAAATTTCCCCTGGCATTCTCAGTGCTAAGGAAATTTCAAATACAAAATAACACTATTATATACACCGCACAATCAACATTACCCCCCCCCCCCTCTCCCCCCAACACATACACAACACCACACAGACTACAGCTCCTCTCCATGGTGATGCAAGGGCTAACTGCGGGCCTGGTCGCGTTCAGCACAGATGCATGGTAGAAGTTGCATGGCCTGCTCGTAGTTTTGCTCGAAATGCGTTCGTTGTTGCCGTGGAAACGCGGCAGAGGTCGTCGGGAGCATGAAGGTGGGCTGAAGCGATAGACGTTGGGGTGAAGAGAGGTGTTGGACCGTGTCCGGTTGCCCACCAGACACTGTCAATTCACACATCAGATCAAGAATTGTAATAATGCTACCACTGCAGCGATAGACCGTTGGGGGTGAGGATAGGTAGTGAACCGTGTCCGTGTTGCCCACCAGAAAACACCTGTTCCATTCATACACATCAGATCAGAATTGTATAATGCCCTACCCTGAAGCGATAGACGTTGGGGTGAAGGAGACGTAGTGGCCGTGTCCTTGTTGCCCACCAGAACCCCTGTCATTCACACATCAGATCAAGATTGTATATGCACCACTGAAGCGATGACGTTGGGGGAAGAGGGTAGTGACCGTGTCCGTGTTGCCCACCAGACACCTGTCATTCACACATCAGATCAGAATTTGTAATAATGCTGCCACTGAAGCGATAGGACGTTGGTGTGAAGGGAGGTATGGACCGTGTCTGTGTTGCCCACCAACACCTGGCTTCACACATCAGATTCATGATTTAATAATGCTACCACGGGGGGGGGGGGGGGGGGGGGAGCGAAGACCTTGGGGTGAAGTGAGAGGTAGTGGACCGTGTCCTGTGTTCCCACCATAACACCTGTCATTTCACACATCATTCAAGAGTTGTAATATGCTCCACTGAAGCGATAGGACGTTGGGGTGAGGAGAGTTAGTGGAACGTGTCTGTGTTTCCCCAAACACTGTCCAATTCACACATCAGATCAAGAAATTGTAATAAGCTACCACTGAAAGCGATAGACGTTGGGGGTGAAGAGAGGTAGGGACCGTGTCTTTGTGTTGCCACCAGAACACCTGGTCTTTCATTTCAGATCAAGAATTTGTAAAATGTTACACTGAGCGATGACCTTGGGGGTGAAGGAGACGTATGGACGTGTCTGTGTTGCCCACCAACAGCTGCTCATTCCACACATCAGATCAGCTTGTAATAATGTTACCACTGAAGCGTAGACATTGGGGGTGAAGGAGGGTATGGACCGTGTCTGTGTTGCCCCCAGAACCCTTTCTTCACACATCATCAAGAATTTGTATAATGCTACCACTGAAGCGATAGCGTTTGGGTGAAGGAGAGTAGTGGACCGTGTCTGTGTTGCCCACCAGAACACCTGTCATTCACACATCAGATCAAGAATTGTAATGTTACTACTGAAGCGATAGACTTTGGGGGTGAAGGAGAGGTGTCTGTGTTGCCCACCAGAACACCTGTGAAAGCACATGCCAGACAACACATGGATGTATGACATCACACAGATAAATCAATCATTCAATCATTTACTTTTAAATAAAACAAGAGGCTAAGCCTTCAAGGCTCACGTCTGATTTTAAAAATTCCCTCTTTCTTTAAAATGTAATTATATGTATGTTATATATGCGCCTGTAACATTGTGGAGCCCTATTTTTATTTTTTGCAAAACAAGTAAAATTGAAAAGCATATTGACCAGGCTTTCAGAAAAACATAGTGACCCCCCCCCCCCCACACACACACACACACACACCACCCCGCCGGGGTGAGGGGGGTCTACGGACACCTGTAGGTCTAAGCCTCTTAGAAAATTAATAATTGAAGTTGCGTAATTCGTTAGGCCATACTCCGATCTGTTACTGTTTTTACCTGATTGTTCATGCGATAAACTTGTTCCACTCATCTCATTTCTGTAAGGTTCTAATATTTTATTTCGTTTCGTCAATTTCCCCCCTCCCCTCCCCCCCCCCCACCTGCCACAAAGCAAAGGTCCAAGTCCCCAGCGTGCACGCTCATCCATGTCACATGGTGATCATCGGCTAGGCTAACATAGGATTATGATCTGGACTCGTACTCGAGAGCGTGAATCGACGAACACTGGATTTTCCCGTATATTTTTTCAAGACTGAAATTATTGTTGGGCTAATTTAGGTAAGTTCTTCTTGATTAATCAGGTAGAAGTGATCTGTGATCTCTAGGCCTAGGCCTTGTTGTGTGTGAGCTCGCCGAAGTTTTGATCATAGATTCTTGCTGCGCAGAGATGATCGCGAATGAACACGAAAACAACCGTTGTCAAAGGCGCAAATAAAATGAACAACCGGGCCATCACGCCCACACTCGGTAACTCCCTTTGTTACAGAAATATAAGTTAACGACGTTAAAATTACCTATTTGTACACACCTGAAGTCTTGTGTGTTTTTTTAAACAGCGTTTTGTAACATCAAATGGAGAGTCTTCTTTCCATTATCGGTACAGCACAACAGAATCTCTACAACAAATGATGTTCGTGTGTCTACATTCTTTATCGATGTATCTGACTGCGTTGTGTCGTGACGTGAAGGCTCACGTCAAATCAAGTAATCCGCTAATTTTTAACCCTCAACACCTTATATTTTTTTAGAAACTACAACGTTAAAGTTTAAGAGTGTGACCGGTCAAGGTTTAAAGGTTGCACAACAGTAATCTCTGCAACACATTATTTCTTTCCTTTGTTCTTTATCAATGTATCTGACTGCTTGATAGTCGTGACTTCAAGGCGTCATGTCAAAATCAGTATCTGCTCCTTTAAACCCTGCTAACGCCTATAGTTTAGATGAAAATGACACGTTAAGTTTGAGTTAAAGTAAAGGTCGGGACCACGGACGCAAACACACCATACCATACACCCAGGACACACAACTGAACACGTACGATCTATAGACTCACTTTGTTTTAAAAACATGTGGCCAAAAACAGCTGTCCCTAGTTACTTACTTTAGAAATCAACTAATTCCGAAATTATTTAGGTTTTTTAAGGACATGGTGGCGCTGCGGAGAGGACTTTGCTCACGCTGGCTCCTGCAAATCATCGTCCGTAGGGGGCTCAGTAGGTGCTGTTCCTGCCTGTGTTAGCTCAGACCGGCTGTAACAAATTGTCGTCAGTAGGGGGCTCAGTAGGTGTTGTCCTGCCTGTGTTAGCTCGAGAACCGGCTGTGACAATTATCGTCAGTAGGGGGCTCAGTAGGTGCTGTCCTGCCTGTGTGAGCTCAGAACGGCTCCATGACAAATCGTCATCAGTAGGTGGCCTCAGTAGGTGCTGTCGCTGCCTGTGGTTATGCTCAGAACAGGCTTAACAATTATCTCAGAGTGGGCTCAGTAGGTGGTGTCCTGCCTGTGTTAGCTCAGAACAGGCTCTGTGACAAATTATTATCGGGGCTTAGTAGGCAGTGTCCTGCCTATGTTAGCTCAGAACACACACTCTGAACTCCACCAAAGTGACTCGGCACCAGTGCAGTGTCTCCTCTGGTGGTTGCCTCCTAACAACTCAAGAACCTTATTATCTCAAAAGAGAAGTTAATAAGTAGCAATGCCTACAATTCCAGCAACAAAATACATGTCATTTGAAAAGCATGCGAGACAGTAAAACAAAAGATATACTTGTCTGGACAAGATCAAACTCAGTCATAATAATACGTTTTCCAAACATTCAAATATACAGAACACAACATAAAACATACTAAAACATACGCGTACACATGTTAATATTATTAAAAAAACGACCTCGTGACGACCTAAACTAGATTCGCTCCCATTGGACTACTGGTTTGATTCTGCGATCCTGACAAACCCGGGTGTGGCTGCGAGTTGGGACTCGGATGAGCTGTGTGGGAGCGAACGCTACTGTATGACCGAAGATGAGACCCACCACTCCCCAATTTCCTCCCCAAAAAAACAAAAACAACCCACTTAGTCTTGACCTACGCTACTCACTGCGGAGTGGCCAGTTGCTTCCCCTTCCACCAGTTTCAGACAGCATTCCCCGGGTTTGAACCAAAAATAACTCACAACACATTAGTCATAAAGAGTAGGGGCCGATGTTTTCAGAGGGTAAGCAACACTATGCAGTTGTCAGTCGTAAAACAGCAGATTCCAACCTCACCGTTTTGTTTTCTACCGACACAAACAGTTTACACCTGGACCAAGGATATGTGGATTGGTCCAAACTTAACCTCCATAGCTCCATCAAAGGACAAGTTATCAAAGGTTTCAGATCACAGCGCAATCATGCTCTTATGCTGGTTTTTGTGCGTAATGTCGGTTGGGTGGTTTTGTTTAAAACCTGGACACACCACACTGTGCTTCATCCTGTTGTAGGCTGTCTACTAGGTAAAGCATGATGCGATGATGATGATTATGATGATGATGATGTCGTGATGGTATGAATGATGATGGGTGATGATGATGATGTGATGATGGTGATTTGATGATGATTATGATGAGATGATGATGGTGATGAATGATGATGATGATTGATGGTGCATGATGATGATGATGATGATGATGGGTGATGATGATGAATGGTGGATGGTGATGAGGGTGAGATGATGAATGATGGTGATGATGAGTGATGCATGAATGCTGATGAATGGTTGGATGAATGATGTGAGAGATGATAGATGGTGATGATGATGAGGGTGATGATGATGGGATGATGATGATTGATGATGGGATGATGATGATGGGTGATGGTGATGAATGCATGATGGTGATGATGATGATGATGATGGTGATGATGGTGATGATGATGGTGATGATGATGATGGGATGATGATATGGTGATGATGATGATGTGATTATGATGATGATGATATTTCGGTCCTGGAGCGTGGACAGTGTCCATTCAAGATCTGTTGTACGTTGGTCTGGATGCGTGGTGGCCAACGACAACCAGACACTAAAAAAAACCCCCCCCCAAATGTTGAAAAAAAAAAAAAAAAAAAAAAAAAATGATGGACAATCATTCTCAATTCTGCCTTGAAGCGATGAAGCATTATTAAACCCTGGCCAATGTCCTTCTTCATGCTCTCGGCCAATGCTTCACATGATGATGACGCGATGATGACAAAGGATGATATTTTACCTGAGTGATGACACCGCCATCACTCTTCTCGCACCATGTATTTTATGATCTTTCCCCCTTGCATACCAAGTACCTTCAGGATGGTTAGGCTTTCTTTCCAAAGCTCAGGTGCTTCACATTACGGAAGAAAAAAGTGACATAAGCTCCAAAATGACTTTGGGGAGTGTGAAATTCGGGTTGCCTCCCCCAGGAGAGAGCGGCGCTCTATACAGCGCCAACCTTGTTGCATGCATGCGAGTTCTGTCATCCATCCCCGGCACAAACACGGCGCTACTCCCTAATGAATAGTGGAAATGGGCTTTAGTGTGCCAAGATCTTGTGCAGGCATCTGCACCAGGACCCGCAGTTTAAAAAGGCTAGCCACACTCAGCTAAAATCGTACGACTGTACGATACGATTGATCATGTGTCTAGAGTGTGAATCACGTCGTTCTTAGATACCAGGTGAGGAATCGATCGACAGTGGTATGATTTGATCACGTGACTCGAAGTGTGAATCACAGTCGTTCGTAGATAACCAGGTGATGGAATCGCATCGTACAGTGTACGACTTGATCACGTGAATCTCGAAATGTGAATCACAGTCCGTTTCTTAATACAGGTGATGGAATCGCATTGTACAGTGTAACGAGTTAGTGGACGTGTGGCTGGCCCTAAACCCTTCAGGGCAACTGTATTTTGGTACGTTCTTGGTTCTCCGTTGCAATCTCAACCGACAAGAGAGGGTAACTCTTTTTCAAGTGGCACATGTGTGCTTAACAGAAGAAACATTGAATAACTCTCAAGATAACTAACACATGACAGGGTGCTTGGCAGTGATTTCTTTGCTTGGGGGAGTGATGTCTTGGGCGAATGTAATTTGTCCATGGTGCTAGAAGAGTCAGATCTCATCCGAAGGACCAGGAAATAGGAGTAAAGTATCTTCCCAGACACAACACGGTGAACGGGGATGGGGTCGAACCAGCCACTCGTAAACCCTGGATTAGGAGGCGGCGACTCAACCCAACTACACACTAACCTGTGTATAATACGTCATCGCATTTGACCCGTATTGCTAGAAGGTTAAACACCTGTCTTCGTCGGCTCAGTGTTCCCAGGCATATGGCCATAATGGTGGGTACATATGCGTCCGGTTTTCATTTTCACTGGTCTCCCCGCTGCATTCAGCTGACACATTCCAGATTTGGAGGAGTTCAGAAAAAAGGCAGAGAATGGGCCAATAATTCAGAAAGATAGTAGATGAACAGCAAGCAAGGAAAAGGCAGGAGAATGGGCCAATAAGTCAGAAGATAGTAGATGACGCAAGCAAAGGGAAAGGCATGAGAATGGTCCAGTAGGCAGAAAGAATAGTAATGACAGCAAGCAAGGGAAAAGGCAGGAGATGGACCAGTGAGGCAGAAAGATAGTAGATGACAGCAAGCAAAGGAAAAGGCGGAGAATGGTCCATCAGCAGAAAGATAGTAGATACAGCAAGCAAGGGAAAAGGCATAGAATGGACCAGTGAGGCAGAAGATAGTAGATGACAGCAAGCAAAGGGAAATGCAGGAGAATGGGCCAATAAGTCAGAAGATGGTAGATGAAGCAAGCAATGGAAAGCAGAAGAAATGGGCCAATAGTCACAGATAGTAGACGACAGTAAGCCAAGGGAAAGTGCAAGGCAGGAGAAGGGCCAATAAGTCAGAAAGATAGTAGACGACAGTAAGCAAGGGAAAGGCAGGAGATGGGCCATAGTCAGAAAGATGTAGATGACAGAAGCAAAGGGAAAAGTCAGGAGAATGGGCGCAATAAGTCAGAAAGATTTAGATTACCGAAAGCAAGGGAAAGGCGAGAATGGGCCACTAGTCAGAAAGAGGTATAATGACAGAAAGCAAAGGGGAAAGGCAGAGCCAAGAGAGGACAGATTAGAGGAAGTTACAAGCAGAGAACATCCAGAAGTTGGGGAACTATTGGAAAAAAGACCCACCTGGTATCCCACAAGTAAAATACCTATGCCCTTTCTTGATGGTCTGGTAGCCAAAGATTATTTTGAAGATGAGGATGATGATAAGTTATAATAAGCTTGATAATATAATGATGATGATGATAATGATGATAATGACAAACATAAACGACAATTTACCTTTAGGCAATGACACGGCGGTAAAACACCTTCTAATGCCCTTTGTTAGGTTTCTTGGATGATCTGTAGCGAATGCCGTTTCGTGGTGTGGGGAGACAGGAGACCTCATGGACTGCCTTCACCTCTATCTTCCAACGGTCATCGTTGATGATCTGACTATCATGTCCAGCACTAAACAACAGCAACCATCTGCCCTCTTCAACCTATATTCTTCACACGGTCATCGTTAATGATCTTTAAAGACGATCATAGTCCCCAGCACCTAAACAACCAGCAAACCATCATGGCACCTCTTCACCTCTATCTTCACACGGTCATAGTTGATGATCTGACGATCATAGTCCCGCCACCTACACAACACAACCATCATGCACCTCTTCACCTCTATCTTCACACGTTCATCGTTGATGAAATCATATGTCAGCAACCTAACAACACAGCAAACCATCATGAAATGCACCTCAAATAATCCCACTGTCTGTTACTTAATGAAGACACAAACATGCTAAGAATGAACAATCATGAAATGCACCTCAATACGTTCCCATTGTCTGTGAATGAAATACAACATGCTAAGAAATGTACAAATATAATTCAAAGCCCTATAAACCCCCCTTCTGATTGTCATTAATGATGTAATACTTCTGATGCCACAGGTCTGAAATCCTACTTTAGATCTAGAACAGCAGGAGGGATATATCTCCAAACCATTTTGTTAGATTGAGTCTAACGTCCCCTTCCTGTGTCATCATTAAACAAAGATCAAGCTCCCCATGTGTCTCTGCACTGAAGGGCATAATAGATCAAAGTGCTCATATTTCACACCATCTTTCAAACCGTAGATCCTCTTTCTAAACAAAACAAAAACTATAAACAACCACCAAGCGAAAACCCACTTCCAAATCAACAATAACTTCACACTCTTGTGTATATCATTGTTACTCTCTCCTGGTTTAGGCCTATCTCTCAACAGAACTGAAACAATCTCCGTAGCAGGCCATAAATCCACTCAATCGACTGTTAAGTTATGGCTTCCCCAGGCCCCTTTCATGGACCTTGCTTTTGCATTGTAATACGCAACCTTTTCAACATTGTTAAGAATCATTCGTAATCATCATGCCTTCACTGATGATAATCACTATACACTGAAACAACTCTTTCCTGACTTCGACTCCACTGTTCACGGTCTTCAGGATGTGTCAGTATGGTCGAAACATGGAGGATGAAAACAAACTCAATAATACAGCAAAACTGAGCCATCATAATGACTTCTAAGACTCTCTATTGACCGGTCCCTTCCATCTCCATAACGGATATGTGACTCAGATATTGTTTGGTTCCTTCTGTCAAACCTGGCGTCACTACTCTGAAAAAAAAATTTAAACACAAAATTTATTTATAAAAATTTGATTCCAACCTAATGAAAAACACATGTAACCATTCTGCAAAATAGCTATCTACATATCGTAAGATAAGTTCCAATCGCCACCTCTTACCACTCAGGCAAGACAAACTCTCGTCTGTTCTCTCGCTTGTCTAGGCCAGACTATTGTAACTCTGTTTGCCGCAGTCCTCAATCCAGAACTTCAGAACGCAGTGCAAGATGATTTCAAAGCAGAAAAGCCACAGCATAATCACCCCACTACTTCACAATCTTCACTGGCTTCCATTTTCTGCTCGCATTCAGTACAGGTCGCAGCCTCATCGGGAACTGACCCCTCAGTATCTCACTGCATTGTACAAACCTACACTCCCACCCGCATCTCAATCTTTCCTCCGCTCATGCCTGCTCTCCACTCCCCGTTATTAAAACAAATCCTTCGGTGATCTTCTTTCCTCGTACTCTCTCCCTTGGTCGGATGCTTACTCACACAGTGTTTCGCCACTCTTCCTCTTTCCAGTCTTTCAAACTTTCTCTGACAATCATCTTTTTGGAAACCTCATACTCTCACCTCTAATCCGTAGTCCTTGATGATATGAACCCGCATTATGTGTGTGTGTGTTTGTGTGTGTGCGTGTCGTGCTTGTGCATGCGTGCTGTGTGAGGGGGGTAAGGAGGGGAGGAGGGGGGGAGGAGGGGGAGGGGGGGAGGAGGGGGGAGGGGGGAGAGGGGGAAGGAAGGGCAAGATAGATTAATACATGTTTTTGTATTAACAGTCTCTTATTTTTATGTTTATATCATTGATACTTGTCTCCATGTTGATATTCTTGGCTTTGTCTTTAATGTGTATGTTTTCTGTATGTTATTGTTTAGGCTCATTTGTCATGCGCTTTGAGCTCCCTGCAAAGGGAGTTAAGCGCTCTATAAGATAACCAGTATTAGTGTTATTATTCTCCATTAAGCGTTCTTTGCATATGTTATTTTCATAGTTGTCGTCTTTGCAAATTTTTCTTTATCAATAATCGTCCATAATCGGTTTCAGTACTTATCTCCTGCACAGTCTGTGGGACAATACTCGTCATGATCTTCAGTGCTTACCTCCTGCAGGGTCTGTGACAATGTGCCTCTGTGCTGTGTGATAATAAGCGTCATGATCGGTTTCAGTACTTTACATCCTGCAGGGTCTGTGACAATAATCGTTATGATCGGTCAGTAGTTACCCTCCTCAGTGTATGTGTGACAATAATCATCACATCGGTTCGTCATTTTACTCCGCAGGTCGTTGTGACAATAATCGTCACATGTTCAGTATTTACCTCACTTCAGGGTCTTTGTTACAATATCATCATAATCGGTTCAGGTATTTTGACCTCCTGCAGGGTCTGTGTGGACAATAATCGTCATAATCGGTTCAGTATTTACCTCCTGCAGGGTCTGTGGATCATATCGTCACAAGCGGTTTCAGTATTTACCTGAGGCGGTCTGTGTGACAATAATCATCATAATCGGTTCAGTATTTAACTCCTGCAGGGTCTGTGTGACAATAATAATCATATCGTTTCAGTATTTACCTCTGCAGGGATCTTTGTGACCATAATCTCATATCGGTTCAGTATTTACCTCCTGCCAGGGTATTGTGACAATAATCATCACAATGGTTCAGTATTTACCTCCTGCAGGGTCCTGTGACAATATCATATAATCGGTTCAGTATTTTACCTCCTGCAGGGTCTG
>CM065687.1:1411617-1416617 GCA_017654935.2 Phymorhynchus buccinoides
TGGTGGGCGACTTTGTGTATGGCAGGGGCACCATTGATGATAAACATGGAGTCATGGTCAGTGTATGAGAGAGAGAGAGAGAGAGAGAGAGAGAGAGAGAGAGAGAGAGAGAGAGAGAGAGAGATGTGGTGGGCGACTTTGTGTACGGCAGGGGAACCATTGATGATAAACATGGAGTCATGGTCAGTGTATGAGAGAGAGAGAGAGAGAGAGAGAGAGAGAGAGAGAGAGAGAGAGATGTGGTAGACGACTTTGTGTATGGCAGAGGCACCATTGATGATAAACACGGAGTCATGGTCAGTGTATGAGAGAGAGAGAGAGAGAGAGAGAGATTGAGAGAGAGAGAGAGATTTGGAGACGAGAGTATGGCAGAGGCACCATTGATGATAAACACGGACATGGTCAGTGTATGAGAGAGAGGAGAGATGAGATTGACGATGAAGACTGACAGAGAGAGAGAGAGAGAGAGAGAAGAGCGGTTAGACGACTTTGTGTACACGGCAGGGGAAACCAGACGATAAACACGGAGTCAGGTCAGTGTGATGAGATGGAGAGAGAGAGAGAGACGGAGAGAGAGAGAGAGAGAGAGAGAGAGAGAGAGAGAGAGAGAGAGAGAGAGAGAGAGAGATGTGTTGGGCGACTTTGTGTATGGCAGGGGAACCATTGACGATAAACACAGAGTCATGGTCAGTGTATGAGAGAGAGAGAGAGAGAGAGAGAGAGAGAGAGAGAGAGAGAGAGAGAGAGGAGAGAGAGAGAGAGATGTGGTAGACGACTTTGTGTACGGCAGGGGAACCATTGACGATAAACACGGAGTCATGGTCAGTGTATGAGAGAGAGAGAGAGAGAGAGAGAGAGAGAGAGAGAGATGCGGTAGATGACTTTGTGTATGGCAGGGGAGCCATTGATGATAAACATGGAGTCATGGTGAGTGGAGACAGAATGAATGAATGAATTTTATTTAGAGAGGGTAATAGAATCAGCATATAACATGCTTTTTTACATCCAGCCCTCTGGGAAAAAATGCATATAAAAGGGAAAAAGGAAAAAGGAAAGTGAGCACACACAAAGCAATGTAAAGCATGCAAAATGCAGCCTTATATAGTAACACAACAATAACAAAATCAAACCTAATATCAACTATACTCATTTTTAACATGCAAACATTAAGTAAGCACAAACACACAGTAAAATAAAACCCAATCCTACTTGTTTACATACTGTTCGGAAGTTTAAACTGATGGGGTTACAAAATATCATGAATACAAATGACAATAAACAAATGATACGTAAGTAACGCAATATTCCATAACATTACACTGATGATAAGGAGTAAAGCATAGTGAATTTGCTGCGTAATGTACTGCGTCGCTTGAAGGCTTTATGAACGTATAAACAAATGTTCTTAATGAAGCAACATTTCATTGTGATTCGCTAATAACAATGTAACATTAAACAAGCAAGAGAGAGAGAGAGAGGACACAGGGTGTGTTATGTCACTGTGTGTGTCATGGGGCAGTGGAAAGTGATAGAGACTGAAATAAAAGAGACAGTTACACAGAGAGATTGTTTAACCCTTTCACCATTTTTCAGCCAATAAATACCTTTAAACTTAACATGGGTACAGGAGAACAAAAAATCTGCAATATTGCTAATTCCTATGTGATAACATCAGGCCTATCCTTACCTCCCAAAATTAAGAAAATAGGGTCTTTGGATAACAGGCCCTGATTTGATGCCTTTTAGTGACATGGGTGTTAAACCATTGTGGCGCTAAAATGCGACATTGGCGGTGAAAGGGTTAAAGTCTATGGATATGCTTCCATGTATAAGTTAGTGTCATGAAATGACTGCCACAAACACATTGTGCATATTTTCATCACATACTGTGTTAGCATGAGTGTTTAGAGTGTGTAGCACAGATTCCACACTGTGTGTTAGCATGAGTGTTTAGAGTGTGTAGCACAGATTCCACACTGTGTGTTAGCATGAGTGTTTAGAGTGTGTAACACAGATTCCACACTGTGTGTTAGCATGAGTGTTTAGAGTGTGTAGCACAGATTCCACACTATGTGTTACCATGAGTGTGTAGCACAGATTCCACACTGTGTTACCATGAGTGTGTAGCACACATTCCACACTGTGTGTTAGCATGAGTGTTTAGAGTGTGTAGCACAGATTCCACACTGTGTGTTAGCATGAGTGTGTAGAGTGTGTAGCACAGATTCCACACTGTGTATTTCCCAGGGCATTCTGGAGGCCCTGGAACACCTGCTGTCCACTGGATTCCAACCTCGCCGCTCGTTTTACATCGCCTTTGGACATGACGAGGAGGTGAACTCTTCCGCTTCTATCATTGATCGTCAGTAACGTTACCTTATTAAGTGTCATGTCATTCAAGTACATTTCAAAATATTGCTATGAATAGAGCAGTAAGTATGGGGCAAATTCTGAAAGAGCAAGGAGTTTAAACAGATGTTATCTGTAATGAAAGATTGGATGATGATGATGATGAGGGTGATGATGATGATGATGTTGATGACAATGATGTTGATGGTAATAATGATGATGATGATAGCAATGATGATGAAGATGATACTGATGAGGATGATAACAAGGATGATGATGATGATGGTGATGATGATGACGACGATGATGGTGATGATGATGATGATGTTGATAATGTTGATGACGATGAGGTTGATGGTAATAATGATGATGATGATAGCAATGATGATGAAGATGATACTGATGAGGATGATAACAAGGATGATGATGATGATGATAGCGACGATGGTGATGATGATAACGACGATGATGATGATGATGAGGAGGAGGATGATGATGATGATGATGATGATGCTGATGATGATGACGATGATGATGATTGTGATGATGATGATGGTGATGATGATGATGATGTTGATAATGTTGATGATGATGAGGTTTGCTGGTAATAATGATGATGATGATAGCAATGATGATGAAGATGATACTGATGAGGATGATAACAAGGATGATGATGATGATGATAGCGACGATGGTGATGATGATAACGACGATGATGATGATGAGGAGGAGGAGGACGATGATGATGATGATGATGGTGATGATGATGACGATGATGATGATTGTGATGATGATGATGGTGATGATGAGGATGATGATGATGATGGTGATGATGATGATGGTAATGATGATGGTGATGATGATGGTGAGGATGATGATGATGATGATGATGATGATGATGATGATGATGATGATGACGATGGTGATGACGATGGTGATGATGACGATGATGATGGTGACGATGATGATGATGATGACGATGGGTGATGATGATGATGATGACGACGATGATGATGATGATGATGATGATGATGACGATGATGATGACAATGATGATGATGATGGTGATGATGATGATGATGATGATGACGATGATGATGATGGCGATGGTGATGACGATGATGATGATGATGACAGGTCAATGGTCTGGATGGGGCAGCCAGCATAGCGCGCCATCTGAAAGAGGAGGGAGTGCATAAACTGGAGTTTGTTTGTGACGAAGGTCTGATGGTGTTGAAGGGGTTAATGCCTGGGATCAGCAAACCTGTGGCTCTGTGAGTAATACTAATGGTGTCCAGTACTACAGCGTGAAGATGCTATATCACCAGCCGCACGGCACATTTTCTGCTCCAGCCTGCCTGACTGCCTGCCTGCCTAACTGACTGCCTGACTGACTGCCTGACTGACTGACTGCCTGCCTGCCTGACTGCCTGCCTGCCTGCCTGACTGCCTGACTGACTGACTGCCTGACTGACTGACTGCCTGACTGACTGCCTGACTGACTGACTGACTGCCTGCCTGCCTGACTGCCTGCCTGTCTGCCTGACTGCCTGCCTGACTGACTGCCTGACTGACTGACTGCCTGCCTGACTGACTGACTGCCTGCCTGACTGACTGCCTGACTGACTGCCTGACTGACTGACTGCCTGCCTGACTGCCTGCCTGACTGACTGACTGCCTGCCTGCCTGACTGCCTGACTGCCTGCCTGCCTGACTGACTGACTGACTGCCTGCCTGCCTGCCTGACTGACTGGACTGCCTGACTAACTGCCTGACTGCCTGCCTGCCTGACTGCCTGCCTGACTGACTGCCTAACTGCCTGACTGCCTGCCTGACTGACTGCCTGACTGACTGCCTGCCTGACTGCCTGCCTAACTGCCTGACTGCCTGACTGCCTGCCTGCCTAACTGACTGCCTGACTGACTAAGTGACTGACTGCCTGACTGACTGACTGACTGACTGACTGACTGCGTGACTGACTGACTGACTGACTGCCTGACTGACTGGCTGACTAGTTAACACAATAACGTTTGAACGAAGGGACCTTGGAGGCTCTAGTTTTGCATGCGCACAGGTACTTACCATACCTAGGTCACTGGGGTAGAAATATGCCTTGCGGCTGGTGATGTAGCGTCTTAACATTCTAGTTTGTACATACATATTGATTCACACCTTTTCTCATGTTCACAGTATTTCTTTTCATTTTAAAGTTCTGCTTTCTTGTTGTTTTAACACAGAATTTCATGATTCTGTGAACTTTTTGACTTCTTTCACAAAGGCTTTAATTTGTCTGTTTGTTTTTCACAGTTCATACAGATTGCTGGATTCATAGGTAAAAAAAATGTAAATAAACTCCAAATGTTTGCCTCTGATAAGATGTTTCAGGGAACCATGAGGCATGATATAAATGTGCTGTAACAAACATGAAATGATGCCATATTTATTATTATTATTATGAACATTTATAATACGCCTAGTCAAATGAATGCCCTAGGCGTTTACAATAAAGCAACAAATAAATGAATAGACAAACAAGTATAAAGAGATAAATTAATGAATTAATAAATAAATAACACATAAACAAATAAGTACACGCGCAAACATGTGCATGCACATTGGCGCACACACACACGCACACAGACACGTATGCA
>CM065687.1:1419117-1442431 GCA_017654935.2 Phymorhynchus buccinoides
ACAGTATGTTTGGTCGTTGTGCAGAACACACCTTGTTGGAACATGAGGTAAACACACAGTATGTTTGGTCGTTGTGCAGAACACACCTTGTTGGAACATGAGGTAAACACACACAGTATGTTTGGTCGTTGTGAACAGAACACACCGTTGTTGTTGGAACATGAGGTAAACACACAGTATGTTTGGTCGTTGTGCAGAACACACCTTGTTGGAACATGAGGTAAACACACAGTATGTTTGGTCGTTGTGCAGAACACACCATGTTGGAACATGAGGTAAACACACAGTATGTTTGGTCGTTGTGCAGAACACACCATGTTGGAACATGAGGTAAACACACACAGTATGTTTGGTCGTTGTGCAGAACACACCATGTTGGAACATGCAGAACACACAGTATGTTTGGTCGTTGTGCAGAACACACCATGTTGGAACATGAGGTAAACACACACAGTATGTTTGGTCGTTGTTGGCAGAACACACACATGTTTGTTGGAACATGAGGTAAACACACACAGTATGTTTGGTCGTTGTGCAGAACACACCATGTTGGAACATGAGGTAAACACACACAGTATGTTTGGTCGTTGTGCAGAACACACCATGTTGGAACATGAGGTAAAACACACAGTATGTTTGGTCGTTGTGCAGAACACACCATGTTGGAACATGAGGTAACACACACAGTATGTTTGGTCGTTGTGCAGAACACACCATGTTGGAACATGAGGTAAACACACACAGTATGTTTGGTCGTTGTGCAGAACACACCATGTTGGAACATGAGGTAAACACACACAGTATGTTTGGTCGTTGTGCAGAACACACCATGTTGGAACATGAGGTAAACACACAGTATGTTTGGTCGTTGTCCAGAACACACCATGTTGGAACATGAGGTAAACACACAGTATGTTTGGTCGTTGTGCAGAACACACCATGTTGGAACATGAGGTAAACACACAGTATGTTTGGTCGTTGTGCAGAACACACCATGTTGGAACATGAGGTAAACACACACAGTATGTTTGGTCGTTGTGCAGAACACACCTTGTTGGAACATGAGGTAAACACACACAGTATGTTTGGTCGTTGTCCAGAACACACCATGTTGGAACATGAGGTAAACACACAGTATGTTTGGTCAGTATGTTTGGTTGTGTCCAGAACACACCATGTTGGAACATGAGGTAAACACACACAGTATGTTTGGTCGTTGTGCAGAACACACCTTGTTGGAACATGAGGTAAACACACAGTATGTTTGGTCGTTGTCCAGAACACACCATGTTGGAACATGAGGTAAACACACAGTATGTTTGGTCGTTGTGCAGAACACACCATGTTGGAACATGAGGTAAACACACACAGTATGTTTGGTCGTTGTGCAGAACACACCATGTTGGAACATGAGGTAAACACACATGTTTGGTCGTTGTGCAGTATGTTTGGTCATTGTGCAGAACACACCATGTTGGAACATGAGGTAAACACACACAGTATGTTTGGTCGTTGTGCAGAACACACCATGTTGGAACATGAGGTAAACACACAGTATGTTTGGTCGTTGTGCAGAACACACCATGTTGGAACATGAGGTAAACACACACAGTATGTTTGGTCGTTGTGCAGAACACACCATGTTGGAACATGAGGTAACACACACAGTATGTTTGGTCGTTGTGCAGAACACACCATGTTGGAACATGAGGTAACACACACAGTATGTTTGGTTGTGGTCCAGAACACACCATGTTGGAACATGAGTAAACACACAGTATGTTTGGTTGTGGTCCAGAACACACCATGTTGGAACATGAGGTAAACACACAGTATGTTTGGTCGTTGTGCAGAACACACCATGTTGGAACATGAGGTAAAACACACAGTATGTTTGGTCGTTGTGCAGAACACACCATGTTGGAACATGAGGTAAACACACACAGTATGTTTGGTCGTTGTCCAGAACACACCATGTTGGAACATGAGGTAAACACACACAGTATGTTTGGTCGTTGTGCAGAACACACCATGTTGGAACATGAGGTAAACACACAGTATGTTTGGTCGTTGTGCAGAACACACCATGTTGGAACATGAGGTAAACACACAGTATGTTTGGTCGTTGTGCAGAACACACCATGTTGGAACATGAGGTAAACACACACAGTATGTTTGGTCGTTGTGCAGAACACACCATGTTGGAACATGAGGTAAACACACAGTATGTTTGGTCGTTGTGCAGAACACACCATGTTGGAACATGAGGTAAACACACAGTATGTTTGGTCGTTGTGCAGAACACACCATGTTGGAACATGAGGTAAACACACAGTATGTTTGGTCGTTGTGCAGAACACACCATGTTGGAACATGAGGTAAACACACACAGTATGTTTGGTCGTTGTCCAGAACACACCATGTTGGAACATGAGGTAACACACACAGTATGTTTGGTCGTTGTGCAGAACACACCATGTTGGAACATGAGGTAAACACACACAGTATGTTTGGTCATTGTGCAGAACACACCATGTTGGAACATGAGGTAAACACACACAGTATGTTTGGTCGTTGTGCAGAACACACCATGTTGGAACATGAGGTAAACACACACAGTATGTTTGGTCGTTGTGCAGAACACACCATGTTGGAACATGAGGTAAACACACACAGTATGTTTGGTCGTTGTGCAGAACACACCATGTTGGAACATGAGGTAAACACACACAGTATGTTTGGTCGTTGTGCAGAACACACCATGTTGGAACATGAGGTAAACACACACAGTATGTTTGGTCGTTGTCCAGAACACACCATGTTGGAACATGAGGTAACACACACAGTATGTTTGGTCGTTGTGCAGAACACACCATGTTGGAACATGAGGTAAACACACACAGTATGTTTGGTCGTTGTGCAGAACACACCATGTTGGAACATGAGGTAAACACACACAGTATGTTTGGTCGTTGTGCAGAACACACCATGTTGGAACATGAGGTAAACACACACAGTATGTTTGGTCGTTGTGCAGAACACACCATGTTGGAACATGAGGTAAACACACACAGTATGTTTGGTCGTTGTGCAGAACACACCATGTTGGAACATGAGGTAAACACACACAGTATGTTTGGTCGTTGTGCAGAACACACCATGTTGGAACATGAGGTAAACACACACAGTATGTTTGGTCGTTGTTGTGCAGAACACACCATGTTGGAACATGAGGTAAACACACACAGTATGTTTGGTCGTTGTGCAGAACACACCATGTTGGAACATGAGGTAAACACACACAGTATGTTTGGTCGTTGTGCAGAACACACCATGTTGGAACATGAGGTAAACACACACAGTATGTTTGGTCGTTGTGCAGAACACACCATGTTGGAACATGAGGTAAACACACACAGTATGTTTGGTCGTTGTGCAGAACACACCATGTTGGAACATGAGGTAAACACACACAGTATGTTTGGTCGTTGTGCAGAACACACCATGTTGGAACATGAGGTAAACACACACAGTATGTTTGGTCGTTGTGCAGAACACACCATGTTGGAACATGAGGTAAACACACACAGTATGTTTGGTCGTTGTGCAGAACACACCATGTTGGAACATGTTGGCACAGGAGGTAAACACACAGTATGTTTGGTCGTTGTGCAGAACACACCATGTTGGAACATGAGGTGCAGAACACACCATGTTGGAACACACACAGTATGTTTGGTCGTTGTGCAGAACACACCATGTTGGAACATGAGGTAAACACACACAGTATGTTTGGTCGTTGTGCAGAACACACCATGTTGGAACATGAGGTAAACACACACAGTATGTTTGGTCGTTGTGCAGAACACACCATGTTGGAACATGAGGTAAACACACACAGTATGTTTGGTCGTTGTGCAGAACACACCATGTTGGAACATGAGGTAAACACACAGTATGTTTGGTCGTTGTGCAGAACACACCATGTTGGAACATGAGGTAACACACACAGTATGTTTGGTCGTTGTCCAGAACACACCATGTTGGAACATGAGGTAAACACACACAGTATGTTTGGTCGTTGTGCAGAACACACCATGTTGGAACATGAGGTAAACACACACAGTATGTTTGGTCGTTGTCCAGAACACACCATGTTGGAACATGAGGTAAACACACACAGTATGTTTGGTCGTTGTGCAGAACACACCATGTTGGAACATGAGGTAACACACACAGTATGTTTGGTCGTTGTGCAGAACACACCATGTTGGAACATGAGGTAAACACACACAGTATGTTTGGTCGTTGTGCAGAACACACCATGTTGGAACATGAGGTAAACACACACAGTATGTTTGGTTCAGTATGTTTGGTCCAGAACACACCATGTTGGAACATGAGGTAAACACACACAGTATGTTTGGTCAGATTGTGGAACAGAACACACCATGTTGGAACATGAGGTAAACACACACAGTATGTTTGGTCGTTGTGCAGAACACACCATGTTGGAACATGAGGTAAACACACACAGTATGTTTGGTTGTTGTCCAGAACACACCATGTTGGAACATGAGGTAAACACACACAGTATGTTTGGTCAGTATGTTTTGTGCAGAACACACCATGTTGGAACATGAGGTAAACACACAGTATGTTTGGTTGTTGTGCAGAACACACCTTGTTGGAACATGAGGTAAACACACACAGTATGTTTGGTCGTTGTGCAGAACACACCTTGTTGGAACATGAGGTAAACACACACAGTATGTTTGGTCGTTGTGCAGAACACACCATGTTGGAACATGAGGTAAACACACACAGTATGTTTGGGTTGTGCAGAACACAGTATGTTGGAACATGAGGTAAACACACACAGTATGTTTGGTTGTGGTCCAGAACACACCATGTTGGAACATGAGGTAAAACACACAGTATGTTTGGTTGTGGTCCAGAACACACCATGTTGGAACATGAGGTAAACACACACAGTATGTTTGGTCGTTGTGCAGAACACACCATGTTGGAACATGAGGTAAACACACACAGTATGTTTGGTCGTTGTGCAGAACACACCATGTTGGAACATGAGGTAAACACACACAGTATGTTTGGTCGTTGTGCAGAACACACCATGTTGGAACATGAGGTAAACACACACAGTATGTTTGGTCATTGTGCAGAACACACCATGTTGGAACATGAGGTAAACACACACAGTATGTTTGGTCATTGTGCAGAACACACCATGTTGGAACATGAGGTAAACACACACAGTATGTTTGGTCGTTGTGCAGAACACACCATGTTGGAACATGAGGTAAACACACACAGTATGTTTGGTCGTGGTCCAGAACACACCATGTTGGAACATGAGGTAAACACACACAGTATGTTTGGTCGTTGTCCAGAACACACCATGTTGGAACATGAGGTAAACACACACAGTATGTTTGGTCGTTGTGCAGAACACACCATGTTGGAACATGAGGTAAACACACACAGTATGTTTGGTCGTTGTCCAGAACACACCATGTTGGAACATGAGGTAAACACACACAGTATGTTTGGTCGTTGTGCAGAACACACCATGTTGGAACATGAGGTAAACACACACAGTATGTTTGGTCGTTGTCCAGAACACACCATGTTGGAACATGAGGTAAACACACACAGTATGTTTGGTCGTTGTGCAGAACACACCATGTTGGAACATGAGGTAAACACACACAGTATGTTTGGTCGTGGTCCAGAACACACCATGTTGGAACATGAGGTAAACACACACAGTATGTTTGGTCGTTGTCCAGAACACACCATGTTGGAACATGTGGCACAGGAGGTAAACACACACAGTATGTTTGGTCGTTGTGCAGAACACACCATGTTGGAACATGAGGTAAACACACACAGTATGTTTGGTCGTTGTGCAGAACACACCATGTTGGAACATGAGGTAAACACACACAGTATGTTTGGTCGTGGTCCAGAACACACCATGTTGGAACATGTGGCACAGGAGGTTAACACACACAGTATGTTTGGTCGTGGTCCTGAACAAACCATGTTGGAACATGTGGCACAGGAGGTTAACACACACAGTATGTTTGGTCGTTGTGCAGAATACACCATGTTGGAACATGTGGCACAGGAGGTAGACACACACAGTATGTTTGGTTGTGGTCCAGATTACTCCATGTTGGAACATGAGGTAAACACACAGTATGTTTGGTCGTTGTCCAGAACACTCCATGTTGGAACATGAGGTAAACACACAGTATGTTTGGTCGTTGTGCAGAACACACCATGTTGGAACATGTGGCACAGGAGGTAAACACACACAGTATGTTTGGTTGTGGTCCAGAACACACCTTGTTGGAACATGAGGTAAACACACAGTATGTTTGGTCGTTGTGCAGAACACACCATGTTGGAACATGAGGTAAACACACAGTATGTTTGGTCATTGTGCAGAACACACCATGTTGGAACATGAGGTAAACACACACAGTATGTTTGGTCATTGTGCAGAACACACCATGTTGGAACATGAGGTAAACACACACAGTATGTTTGGTCGTTGTGCAGAACACACCATGTTGGAACATGTGGCACAGGAGGTAAACACACACAGTATGTTTGGTCGTTGTGCAGAACACACCATGTTGGAACATGAGGTAAACACACACAGTATGTTTGGTTGTGGTCCAGAACACACCATGTTGGAACATGAGGTAAACACACACAGTATGTTTGGTCGTGGTCCAGAACACACCATGTTGGAACATGAGGTAAACACACACAGTATGTTTGGTCGTGGTCCAGAACACACCATGTTGGAACATGAGGTAAACACACACAGTATGTTTGGTCATTGTGCAGAACACACCATGTTGGAACATGAGGTAAACACACACAGTATGTTTGGTCATTGTGCAGAACACACCATGTTGGAACATGAGGTAAACACACAGTATGTTTGGTCGTTGTGCAGAACACACCATGTTGGAACATGAGGTAAACACACACAGTATGTTTGGTCGTGGTCCAGAACACACCATGTTGGAACATGAGGTAAACACACACAGTATGTTTGGTCGTTGTGCAGAACACACCATGTTGGAACATGAGGTAAACACACACAGTATGTTTGGTCGTGGTCCAGAACACACCATGTTGGAACATGAGGTAAACACACACAGTATGTTTGGTTGTGGTCCAGAACACACCATGTTGGAACATGAGGTAAACACACACAGTATGTTTGGTCATTGTGCAGAACACACCATGTTGGAACATGAGGTAAACACACACAGTATGTTTGGTCATTGTGCAGAACACACCATGTTGGAACATGAGGTAAACACACACAGTATGTTTGGTCGTTGTGCAGAACACACCATGTTGGAACATGAGGTAAACACACACAGTATGTTTGGTCGTTGTGCAGAACACACCATGTTGGAACATGAGGTAAACACACACAGTATGTTTGGTCGTTGTGCAGAACACACCATGTTGGAACATGAGGTAAACACACACAGTATGTTTGGTCATTGTGCAGAACACACCATGTTGGAACATGAGGTAAACACACACAGTATGTTTGGTCGTTGTGCAGAACACACCATGTTGGAACATGAGGTAAACACACAGTATGTTTGGTTGTGGTCCAGAACACACCATGTTGGAACATGAGGTAAACACACAGTATGTTTGGTTGTGGTCCAGAACACACCATGTTGGAACATGAGGTAAACACACAGTATGTTTGGTCGTTGTGCAGAACACACCATGTTGGAACATGAGGTAAACACACACAGTATGTTTGGTCGTTGTCCAGAACACACCATGTTGGAACATGAGGTAAACACACACAGTATGTTTGGTCGTTGTGCAGAACACACCATGTTGGAACATGAGGTAAACACACACAGTATGTTTGGTCGTTGTGCAGAACACACCATGTTGGAACATGAGGTAAACACACACAGTATGTTTGGTCATTGTGCAGAACACACCATGTTGGAACATGAGGTAAACACACACAGTATGTTTGGTCGTTGTGCAGAACACACCATGTTGGAACATGAGGTAAACACACACAGTATGTTTGGTCGTTGTGCAGAACACACCATGTTGGAACATGAGGTAAACACACACAGTATGTTTGGTCGTTGTGCAGAACACACCATGTTGGAACATGTGGCACAGGAGGTAGACACACCCTATTCAGACCTTGAAAAATCATCCAAAAATGAGGTCTTAAGTAGGGAGGGAGTTGTATAAGGGAGGTAATTTTAATACTTACAAAGAAGGGCATTGTTTCAGAGAAATAGGTCTTAAGTGGGAGGGAGTCTTAATAGGGAGGTTTTCTTCTTTTTCTTCGTCGGTCGCTCCTGATGAAGACAGTTTCCTGTCATATGAGTGCAGATGCGTCAAGCTGCTGTTGTGCGCCTAACTAAGAAATAATAGCCCAGCAGCATGTCTGACTTCGGCTGAAAAAAATGTTTTTAAATGTTTCTTGAAAAAAGTCAGTAGAATGGACCAGTAAGGCAGAGAGATGACAGTAAGCAAAGGGAAAAGGCAGGAGAATGGACCAGTAAGGCAGAAAGATAGTAGATGACAGTTAAGCAAAGGGAAAAGGCAGGAGAATGGACCAGTGAGGCAGAAAGATAGTAGATGACGGTAAGGCAAAGGGTAAAGAGAGTGACAGAGTAGAGGAAGTTATAAGCACAGAACTTTCAGAAGCTGGGGGAAACTATTTGTACGAAAGACCCCCCAGTATCCCCACAGGGGTAAGTGGAGGGTGTGTGTTATAAGGGAGGTTCCACTATAATTATGATTTTATGAACTAACCTGGGTATTGGTGGTGCGATGGGTCATACTCATAGGCGAGAGGTGAAGTTAAGCTTTGGAGCTCTTTTCCAATGATTTTGGCGTGTTTTGATGTGTCATGTTGAAGAGACATGCTAACAATCGGTTTCAACATTGAGTTTAGAAATATAGAAATCGGCATTTTACTGAGGGTCATATGCAAGGGAGGTAATTATTGAACGGACAGAAGGCCAACCAGTGTTCTTTCAGTTAGCTGGTTGTCTTTTCTTACGGGCAAAATGTGCATAGTGCCAGATGTGAAAAATATGTCAAAATCTAGATAAATCTATTTTGATCAGAACTTTGCTGTTTGCTGTTCATAGGGTTGTTGACCATTTTTTCGCCGTTACTTGAACTTATGCTTTGTGACTTGTGTGGGGTTTTCTCATGCTTACACTTTTTTTTTTATAGTTTGACTGTCAGTAATATTTAGTGTTGTCTGTGTCTTCAGATGAGCTTTGCCTACAAGATGGTGATGACCAATTTATGGCTGTTTGGACCGCTGGTTAGCTGGTCAGTATGTCTGTGTCGGTGTGTCTGTGTCGGTGTGTGCATCACGTTCATATGTGTATCTCTTTTCATAAATAAGAATTTTTTATTTGATTTGATTTGAGTGTATGTGTCACTCGCACTGTATTTTTGTAGGTGTGCGTATCTCTCTCTCTGTGTCTCTCTCTGTCTCTGTCTTTCTCTCTCTCTCTCTCTGTCTCTCTCTCTCTGTCTCTGTCTGTCTCTCTGTCTCTGTCTTTTCTCTCTCTCTCTGTCTGTCTCTCTTCTTTATCTTTTGCTTTTAAATGGATGAACCAATAAACTACCGGGTGTTAAATAATAGATAATTCATGCATACAAATCACAAATTAAAAATAAAAGCAGCAAAGCATAGCACCAAAGTTGGTTTGTATAATTTACACACATACACACTCACACACACACATCACACACACACACACACACACACACACACATATGTCACACACACACACACACACACACACACCACACACCAACACACCACACACACACGCACGCATGCACACACACACACACACACACATATGTACACACACACACCACACACACACACACACACACACACACACAGCTCACACGCACACGCACACGCGTAAGTGCACACACGAACACACAATGGACAGGTGAAGACAGCTGGTCTGCATTCTGATGATACAGACGGGTGGCAGAGAGAGTGAAGGAGTTGAGGTGCCTTGATGTTCTTGTACCAGGGGCTTGCGGTCTGCATTCTGATGATACAGACGGGTGGCAGAGGGAGTGAAGGAGTTGAGGTGCCTTGATGTTCTTGCACCAGGGGCTCTGGTGGTCTGCATTCTGATGATACAGACGGGTGGCAGAGGGAGTGAAGGAGTTGAGGTGCCTTGATGTTCTTGTACCAGGGGCTTGCGGTCTGCATTCTGATGATACAGACGGGTGGCAGAGGGAGTGAAGGAGTTGAGGTGCCTTGATGTTCTTGTACCAGGGGCTTGCGGTCTGCATTCTGATGATACAGACGGGTGGCAGAGGGAGTGAAGGAGTTGAGGTGCCTTGATGTTCTTGCACCAGGGGCTCTGGTGGTCTGCATTCTGATGATACAGACGGGTGGCAGAGAGAGTGAAGGAGTTGAGGTGCCTTGATGTTCTTGTACCAGGGGCTCTGGTGGTCTGCATTCTGATGATACAGACGGGTGGCAGAGAGAGTGAAGGAGTTGAGGTGCCTTGATGTTCTTGTACCAGGGGCTCTGGTGGTCTGCATTCTGATGATACAGACGGGTGGCAGAGAGAGTGAAGGAGTTGAGGTGCCTTGATGTTCTTGTACCAGGGGCTCTGGTGGTCTGCATTCTGATGATACAGACGGGTGGCAGAGAGAGTGAAGGAGTTGAGGTGCCTTGATGTTCTTGCACCAGGGGCTTGCGGTCTGTCGCTTCTGTCTGATTGTCTGCTGTCAATGTCGTTATGTAGGGGGGGGGGGGGGTGTCACCGTCATGTCATGATCATCCTCAGTTTGTCAGTCCTTTTTCTGTTGTACATGTCGTCAATATAATCAGTGTTCTATTTTGGCCCAAACTCAGGCATGAATGCGCGATTGTATGTTAATATATGCATGGTGTATGTGTCACAGGTCGTTGTCACAGAAACCCTCCACCAATGCCATGGTTCGCACGGTGACAGCCGTTACCCGCTTCAGCTCTGGAATCAAGGTGACGTTTGTGTTCATATGTGCCGTATTATACGGACTAGACCCCTGCACCTTCTAATGTGACTGATATATAGTAAGAAAATAGAGAAGCAAAATCTGAATTTTGTGTGAAATTTGGGGGGTTCGCCTTATAATCGGTGCGCCTTGTCGTCCGTAAAATACAGTGCTGTTAACCGCCGTTTTGTCTATAGACAAAATGGCGGGGTTAGATCCGCCGTTTTGTCCAAATTCCGCCGTTTTGTCCAAATTCCGCCGTTTTGTCTATAGACAAAACGGCGGGGTTAGATCCGCCGTTTTGTCCAAATTTTCTATTATCATAGATTTGGACAAAACAGCGGTTCAACAATCGCCGTTCAAACGGCGGTTTGGACAAAACGGCGCCCGATTTTGAACCGCCATTTTGTCCAAATGAAAGTTGGAGTTATAAAAACTCATTCTTGACAAGTTCTCATTTAAAAAAAACCTCTTTGTTAAATAAAATGAATAACAAGCTGACCACTGACACTGGTCACTTTGGCCTAATTTTACCGTTTGAATGCTAATTAGTGTATTAGGAGATCATATGAACAATTGTTGATGTGGTTGACCAGTGGTCAGTGACACTGACCAGTGGTCACTTTGGCCTATTTTCACTGTTTGACTGCAAATTAGTGTATTAGGAGTTCAAATGAATTTTTTTTTTGATGTGGTTGACCAGTGGTCAGTGTCACTGACCAGTGGTCACTTTGGCCTATTTTCACTGTTTGACTGCAAATTAGTGTATTAGGAGTTCAAATGAACAATTTTTGATGTGGTTGACCAGTGGTCAGTGTCACTGACCAGTGGTCATTTTGGCCTATTTTCACTGTTTGACTGCAAATTAGTGTATTAGGAGTTCAAATGAAATTTTTTTGATGTCGTTGACCAGTGGTCAGTGTCACTGACCAGTGGTCATTTTGGCCTATTTTCACTGTTTGACTGCAAATTAGTGTATTAGGAGTTCAAATGAAATTTTTTTGATGTCGTTGACCAGTGGTCTTTTATCTTAGTGGTCGTTATCTTTAAGAGGGCTGTCTCAGTACTGTGACACTATAAGCTTTGAGCTTGTTGTGCTCTATGATCCTTATTCTGATGCTGCTTTGTCATGTGATTGTTTATGAATAAATTGGTTTAAACCAAATGTAGAGTTGATCTGTAACTACGGTGTTGCCTGCGGTGATAAGTCAAGTGTAGAGTTGATCTGTAACTACGGTGTTGCCTGCGGTGATTAGTCAAGTGTAGAGTTGATCTGTAACTACGGTGTTGCCTGCGGTGATTAGTCAAGTGTAGAGTTGATCTGTAACTACGGTGTTGCCTGCGTTGATTAGTCAAGTGTAGAGTTGATCTGTAACTACGGTGTTGCCTGCGGTGATTAGTCAAGTGTAGAGTTGATCTGTAACTACGGTGTTGCCTGCGGTGATTAGTCAAGTGTAGAGTTGATCTGTAACTACGGTGTTGCCTGCGGTGATTAGTCAAGTGTAGAGTTGATCTGATACTACGGTGTTGCCTGCGTTGATTAGTCAAGTGTAGAGTTGATCTGTAACTACGGTGTTGCCTGCGGTGATTAGTCAAGTGTAGAGTTGATCTGATACTACGGTGTTGCCTGCGTTGATTAGTCAAGTGTAGAGTTGATCTGAAACTACGGTGTTGCCTACGTTGATTAGTCAAGTGTAGAGTTGATCTGATACTACGGTGTTGCCTGCGTTGATTAGTCAAGTGTAGAGTTGATCTGAAACTACGGTGTTGCCTACGTTGATTAGTCAAGTGTAGAGTTGATCTGATACTACGGTGTTGCAGGTTCTGGAAGAAGTGGTTTGATGCCACAACGCTACTTTGTTGCCAGTTTGATCCTCTTTTTAAGGAACAAACAAACAAAAAAGCATGATCAAACTTGACTGAAAATGTTAAAATACTGATGAGAATTAGTGTAAATAAACATACTGATTAAATATAAAGAATAATCAAACTTTGGCCAGTAAAATCGAGCAAAGGGAAGCAACTAATGCTTTTAAAATAATGTAAAATAAAAACCAAGAGTTATTTCCCCTGAGCTTCTACAAACTGTTGCTGATGCTTGTATAAAACAAAGAAGTCATTCTAACGAATCTGTAGTGTAGTCTGGCACGGTGCAATATGCTATCTCACCTTACCGCCCGCTCCCAGTCTTGAGAGTGCAAAGAGTAAACACTGATCACAATTTATTTATTTATTTTTCTTATTTATTTACTTAATTTTTTGTTTACTTTCCTTTTCAAGGGGTGGGTAAACATTTTTTGGGAAGGGCATATTGCACCGTGCCAGACTACACTACAGATTTGGTAGAATCCACAACAAACGTCATCTTACCAGGTAAGATTTGTTTGTTTTATACAATTCCACCTCATCTGGTTTCGTCTGGCACTTACGAAAGTGTTTACTATTTGCCTGTAGCTTTTTTATTTTTGTTTTGGATTAGCACAATAAGTTTCTGATTTCTGTCGCTCATGTGTCCTGTCTGAAGTTTGTGTTGCTTGTCAGGCATGCTCCTGTCGTTCTTGTAGAACTTGGTAAACATAGACATGTTGGCCCTACCTTCTGTCACCAAGAGGACATTTGTGGGCATGTGCAGCTTAGCTGCTGATGCACTGGGATAATATCTAATGCTATGTGGGATGAACACATCATTATGTATTGTGTGTCCATGCCTGTCTTTGCTGCGGAGGCACTGGGATCTCTGATGCTATGTGGGATGAACACATCATTATGTATTGTGTGTCCATGCCTGTCTTTGCTGCTGATGCACTGGCATCTCTGATGCTATGTGGGATGAACACATCATTATGTATTGTGTGTCCATGCCTGTCTTGGCTGCTGAGGCACTGGCATCTCTGATGCTATGTGGGATGAACACATCATTATGTATTGTGTGTCCATGCCTGTCTTGGCTGCGGAGGCACTGGCATCTCTGATGCTATGTGGGATGAACACATCATTATGTATTGTGTGTCCATGCCTGTCTTTGCTGCTGATGCACTGGCATCTCTGATGCTATGTGGGATGAACACATTCATTATGTATTGTGTCTTAGTAAAGGTCTTTTATATTTAGAAACCTTGTGTCTCAAAGAACATAATTTGTTGTCATGCCCCATATCATAGCATTACATTGTATGGAGCTTGTAAGCCTGTGAGCAATCATCTTTTCTAGGCAATGTTTTCTGCTTTGCAGTTTTCCAACATTGCTTGAATATATCCAACAGTCACGATAGACTTTACATTCATTCACTATCATAAATAATTGAGTGAGCCCCTCCTCTCAGTTCACGTAGGACATTAAATCTGTAGTAGGCCTACGCAGAAACCATGAGGTACTAAAGCATAATTTTGCCGCTTGAAACATGTATTTAGATCAGACATGATGAAAGGGATAAGCCCTATCACATCAATGTGAATGAGGTGAGGATCTCAGTTTTCACCCCTTGGTCCGTGACCTCTCTTGCTGCTGCTACTAACTAAAAAAAACACGGCCCCTGTCATTCTTGCTTCTTGCATCCTTCCCTTTGAAGCTAGTATAGGAATGCAGTCGTCAAAGTTTACTTTGAGATAATGATGCCAGCCTGTGTCCTAGTATAAACCTATGTTACTGGCCCTTTCCCCGTACAGCCTACTGTAAAGGAGGGAAGAAAAGGGAGAAGGTCTGGCATGTTGCTATGGTGATATCATTAGCTTGTAGCACTAACCTTTGCCCTTACTGTAAAGGAGGGAAAAGAGAAAGTCGCTGGCGGAGAAGGTCTGGCATGTTGCTATGGTGATATCATTAGCTTGTAGCACTAACCTTTGCCCTTACTGTAAAGGAGGGAAGAAAAGGAGAAGGTCTGGCATGTTGCTATGGTGATGTCATTAGCTTGTAGCACTAACCCTTGCCCTTACTGTAAAGGAGGGAAGAAAAGGAGAAGGTCTGGCATGTTGTTATGGTGATATCATTAGCTTGTAGCATTAACCTTCGCCCTTGGTGTGAATGAAACACAATGTGTGCACCCCCTTTTTTTTGTTTTTCTTTTTGTTTGTTTGTTTGTTTAGGGCATGGTAAAATGGGGGAAGAACAGGCTAGCTACTGCAACTATTTCGGCTGCTTTCACATAGGTTGTTATACTTATGCTTCTGTCTCTGAAGCAGATGGACATTTAAGTGATTGTGTATATTCCCTGCAATAATAGCCTGCTCATTTCAATTGAGTACTATGTACTTACACCCTTCGTTGGGGGGGGGAGGAGGTCCTAAATGGTTGCATGATTATTGTCTGATGTCCTTGTCTAAAACTGGTAGGAGGATAGTTTGTATGGCTTGCTCATAGCAGATTTTCTGTCCATCTGTGGTTCGTTTCCTGTCTGCCCGTGGCAGATTTCTGTATCTGGATGATTTCCTGTCTGCCCATGGCAGATTTCTGTATCTGGATGATTTCCTGTCTGCCCGTGGCAGATTTCTGTATCTGGATGATTTCCTGTCTGCCCATGGCAGATTTCTGTATCTGGATGATTTCCTGTCTGCCCATGGCAGATTTCTGTATCTGGATGATTTCCTGTCTGCCCGTGGCAGATTTCTGTATCTGGATGATTTCCTGTCTGCCCGTGTCAGACTTCTGTATGTGAATGATTTTATGTCCGCCCGTGGCAGGTTTTATATGTAAAGGATTTTCTGTCCGCCCGTGGAAGATTTTTGTATGTAGATTATTTTTTGTCCGCCTGTGGCAGATTTCTGTCTGTGGATGACATGTTGTCCACCCATGGCATAATGTATGTCTGTTTGTGGATGATATGTTGTCCACCCATGGCATAATGTATGTCTGTTTGTGGATGACTTTCCGCTTGCCCATGGCATAATGTATGTCTGTTTGTGGATGACATGTTGTCCACCCATGGCATAATGTATGTCTGTGGATGACATGTTGTCCACCCATGGCATAATGTATGTCTGTTTGTGGATGACATGTTGTCCACCCATGGCATAATGTATGTCTGTCTGTGGATGATATGTTGTCCACCCATGGCATAATGTATGTCTGTTTGTGGATACTTTCCGCTTGCCCATGGCATAATGTATGTCTGTTTGTGGATGACATGTTGTCCACCCATGGCATAATGTATGTCTGTTTGTGGATGACATGTTGTCCACCCATGGCATAATGTATGTCTGTCTGTGGTGAGCGAGACTTTTTTTTTTTTTTTTTTTCCGCTTGCCTGTGGATTAACTTCTGTCTGTGGTGGTTTTCTGTCTACCCATGGCGAATTTTCTGTCTGTGGTGATTTTCTGTCTACCCATGGCAGGTTTTCTGTCTGCCTGTGGCAGACTTTCTGTCTGCCCATGGCAGGTTTTCTGTCTACCCATGGCAGGTTTTCTGTCTGCCTGTGGCAGACTTTCTGTCTGCCCATGGCAGGTTTTCTGTCTACCCATGGCAGGTTTTCTGTCTGCCTGTGGCAGACTTTCTGTCTAACCATAGCAGATTTTATGTGTGCCTGTGGTATTTTTTGTCTGCCTGCGGTCATTTTCTGTCTGCCTGTGGCAGGTAATCTTTCCTCCTGTAGCAGATTTTGTGTTTCCCTGTGGTAAACCTCCTTTCTATGAGAGGCTGGTTTTCTGTCTGCCAGTAGCAGATTTTGTGTTTCCCTGTGGCAAATCTCATTTCTATGAGAGGCTGCTTTTCTGTCTGCCAGTAGCAGATTTTGTGTTTCCCTGTGGTAAACCTCCTTTCTATGAGAGGCTGGTTTTCTGTCTGCCAGTAGCAGATTTTCTGTCTGTAAGCAGCCGATCACCTGTTTGCCCTGTGGCTAAATTTCTGTTTTGCGTGTGGCTAAATTTCTGTTTGCTTGTGGCTAAATTTCTGTTTGCCTGTGGCTAAATCTCTGTCTGCTTGTGGCTAACTTTCTGTTTTCCTGTGGCTAAATTTCTGTCTGCTTGTGGCTAACTTTCTGTTTTCCTGTGGCTAATTGTCTGTCTGCTTGTGGCTAACTTTCTGTTTTCCTGTGGCTAAATTTCTGTCTGCTTGTGGCTAACTTTCTGTTTTCCTGTGGCTAATTGTCTGTCTGCTTGTGGCTAACTTTCTGTTTGCCTGTGGCTAATTGTCTGTCTGCCTGTGGCTAACTTTCTGTTTGCCTGTGGCTAAATTTCTGTCTGCTTGTGGCTAACTTTCTGTCTGCCTGTGGCTAACTTTCTGTCTGCCTTGTGGCTAACTTTCTGTCTGCCTGTGGCTAACTTTCTGTCTGCCTGTGGCTAACTTTCTGTCTGCCTGTGGCTAACTTTCTGTCTGTGCCTGTGGCTTAACTTTCTGTCTTCCTGTTGCTAACTTTCTGTCTGCCTGTGGCTAACTTTCTGTCTGCCTGTGGCTAACTTTCTGTCTGCCTGTGGCTAACTTTCTGTCTTCCTGTGGCTAACTTTCTGTCTGCCTGTGGCTAACTTTCTGTTTGCCTGTGGCTAATTGTCTGTCTGCCTGTGGCTAATTGTCTGTCTGCCTGTGGCTAACTCTGTTTGTCCAGTGGCTGATTTTCTGTCTGCCTGTGGCTAATTGTCTGTCTGCCTGTGGCTAATTGTCTGTCTGCTTATGGCTAATTTTCTGTTTTCCTGTGGCTAATTGTCTGTTTTATTTGTCAGGGAAAGATATGTTAACTTTAAATCAGAAATTTTCTTTGCTTCATACACAGATAATATGTAATATTAAAGTGGTTGATATTTGAGATGATTCTGTCATACTTATTAATAAATCGTGATGATAATTTGGTTTTTGTCATTTCCATATTTTGACGCACTCTCACTTGTACTGAGGACACAAGGAATCCTACATAATGGGTATTTGTCACTGTGTGACACGATGAAAAAGCAAGACATTTAAATGTCCTTGTACGAATTTGGCTCATATATGTCTATAAATTTGGCCAATTTCCGACTGTGATACATCCGCTGCAATAAAACAACAAAAAGTAGCAAACTTGGTCTAAGCCTTCTTGAATGCTTGAAATAAAGGCCAATCGACTCTTTAGTCAAATTTGATAAGAACATAATCCAGTTTGTGACATAACAAAGAATATTGTGGAATATTTCTGCAAAAAGACCTTAGTCTTTAATAAAGTGTGCAATGCTCTTAAGCATTGCATTAAGCATTTAAGGAAAAAGATGAACCAACTTTGGTCAAGCCCAAGATCACCTTGTGTCTCTGAGTCACAGCCATTGTTTAGGCCAAATGTTCGCCAATGTGCCTATTTTCATCAATATGGCTCCCACTTTCTATGACTTCTGTGTAGGTGTGTTTTATCCTATAAACTGTCAATGTATTCAAAAGGGGGGGTGGGGTGGGGGGGGGGGGGGGGTGGGTACTTGCTGACCTGACTCGAGTTATGTTATAAACACGCCCATGGGTTTGGTTCGTTTGAATTTGTTGATATCCTTTGGATAGGCTTAGCGTTGACTGAGTTCCGCTAAAGCTTTCTTACTGCCGATGGGCACTGGCATAAAGCAATACCTAACTGTGCAGGTGATTGTCACTAGCAGCCTCAGTTTTGTCAGACCTTTCATTAACTGTAGATTTCATCAATCATAAAACCTTGTACTCTTCATTTTTGTCATGTTTCGTACATGCGTTAATAATATGTTTGGACACATAGATAAACTGTAACGGAAGAATAAGCTGCCCCAGTTTATTGGGAAATGGTGATGAGTTTCTGAAATGCTGTGTTTTTACTCTTCACCTGTTTTTAGAAATCTGTATTTCATTCAATTTCGTGTTGTGATATGAATCGAATCAAAGAGCTTTTGAGTTTTCTCCCAAGACAGTTAGTGCTCTTCCCCTTTGGTTTCTTATTTGTATGTGATTGGATTTCACAAGCTTTTCATAATGCATGGATTTCGTTTTGTTTGTTAATTTATTGATGGTTTTTCTTTTGTCTCTCATTAACTTAAAGATGAGGGGAGGAGAGGTAGGGGTTAATTTACTTCTTTCTACCCTTGTATATAGGCCTTGTTTTCCATTATAAATGTTATCAGCTTCCAAGCCTTTCCCAGTGGGAGGTTGCCAATATTTCCAGGTTGACCTTGACATGGTAGGCGCACAGTGCACGTGTACATCTCAAATCCCTGTGGGAGATAAGAAAAGACAAGACACAAAAATGTCCGGGCTATGTTACTGAATAAACTTTTCACCCCCTCTAATAGCGTCCTGGCTGCTTACACTGCTATTCCCACACTTTCTGACTGGTGAATGCTGACAAGCTGAGAGCCATGGAATTTGGCTTGGACTGACTGTGTATAGGCCTAGCGCCAATGGGACAAGAGAGAATATCACTGGCTGCTGCATACATACATGTGTAGAGCCATGGAATTTGGTCTTGTGACTTTGACTGTGTATTAGGCTGGCTATGCCGCCCAACGCCGAGGACAAGAGGAGAAACATTCGTGGCTGCCTGCGATGTCATATGCCAGACAAATGAATTTAGTGATGAGGTTGTAGATATTGGCTCATTTTCCTTTCCTACCATTAGGTGAGCAAAGCATGTTTGGCAATGTGTTATTGTCATTCATTTCAGCTCCTAATTCTCATTTTATTCATTGTCTATCTTATGGTATGATTTATGCTACAATATACTACACCTGTTATGTCTGATGGCGTAAACGGATCAAGTAAATGACTGTCTACCCATAATGACATTTCTTTCACTCGTGTTGTATGTGGTATTTTGTTAGTAGTTATCAGCGCATCCACAAACCCCAAATCTTGGAAAGCAAAGACTGCACATAGGGCCTAATATAAATAGGCATATGATGTAACACTGCCGTTTTTAACATGAAAAGTAGCACGCGACTCCTAAAACAAAGCACAGAAACACACAATCACAGAGCACTCTCCTTTAGTGTTCCCCCGACTAGGAGCGAGTTACGGCGGGAACTGGGAAGCAGGCGGTTAAGGCTGAGATAGCATAGCACAGAACACACATCACAGAGGCACTCTCCTTTAGGGTCCGACTAGGGATGTATGACCGTTACAAGCGGGAAATGGGATGCTGTGCGGTAAGGTGAGATAGCAAATGACAGAACACACATCACAGAGCTATCCGCCTTTACGGTCCGGACTCGGAGCGATGTTAATGGGCGGTAAACTGGTGATTGCGGGCGGTGGTACAGGTGAGAAGCATTAGAAAATATTATTAACACAGAACACTACTATATACAGAGCACTCTCCTTTAGTGTTTTCCGACTAGGAGCGGAGTTAAGGGTTTTCGGTGAACTGGCGACTCGTTTCTGGTGTCGGCGCCGGTGGGTAAGGTGAGGATAAGCATTAAGCCACAGAACATCACATCACAGTAGCACTCTTTCTTTAGTGGCCGACTAGGAGCGAGTTAAGCTGGGAACTGGGAGCGGTGCGTGTTAAGTGATGATAGCATAGCCACATGTATACACACATCACAGAGCATCTCTCCTTTAGTGTTGTACGGACTAGGAGACGAGTTTAAAGGCGGGGAAACTGGGATGCGGGCGGTAAGATGAGATAGCAATGCACAGAAACACACATCACAGAGCACTCTCATGTTTAGTGTCGGACTAGGTACGCGAGTTAAGGCTGGGATTACTGGGAGCGGTGCGGGTAAGGTGAGGATAAGATAGCATGTAGAACACATCCTCACAGTAAGCACTCTCCTTTTAGTGTCTGACTAGGAGCGATGTAAGGCTGGGAACTGGGTTCTGGTGACGTGGGCGGTAATGGTGAGATAGCATAGGCACCCTTGTGCCAGACGAAACCAGATAGAGGTGGAATCCAATGCTGCCGTTTCAATTCCAGGTTTCTGACCAGTGTGTGCTGTGTGTTCATTTCTCTCTTCTACAAGCTGTTGCAAGTGCACTCGCTGCAGTTTAACCTGGACTGATGCGACACTGCTGCCTTTCGGGGTTTCCTGACCAGCGTGAGGCAGTGGTAATTTCTCTCTTCTACAAGCTGTTTGCAGTTGCAGTTTATTTTAACCTTGACTGATGCTCTACTGCTGCCTTTCGGGGTTTCTGACCAGTGTGTGCTGTGGTCATTCTCTCTTCTACAAGCTGTTGCAGTGCAGTTTAACCTTGACTGATGCTCCACTGCTGCCTTTCAAGTCGGGTTTTCTGACCAGCGTGTCCAGTGGTCATTCTCTCTTCTACATCCTGTTGCAGTGCAGTTTAACCTTGATTGATGCTCTACTGCTGCCTTTCAAGTTAGTTCTGACCAGTGTGTCCAGTGGTCATTCTCTCTTTAGTTTAGTGGAATGGGGCGGTTTGTGACCATTAGAATGGTATAGGGTGCTGTGGCACACACTGCTAGTGACAAGACCTATCTGTGTTTCAGGACAACGTGATTCCACCTGTGGCAGAGGCCATCGTCAACCACCGCATTCACCCGGCACAGACCCTGCAGGAAGTAAGTACTGAACCAATTATGACGATTATTATCACACACCACAGAGGCCATCGCCAATCACCGCATTCACCCGGCACAAACCCTGCAGGAGGTAAGTACTGAACCGATCGTGACGATTATTGTCACACAGACCCTGCAGGAGGTAAATACTGAACCGATTGTGACGATTATTGTCACACAGACCCTGCAGGAGGTAAATACTGAACCGATTATGATGATTATTGTCACACAGACCCTGCAGGAGGTAAATACTGAACCGATTATGATGATTATTGTCACAGACCCTGCAGGAGGTAAATACTGAACCGATTATGACGATTATTGTCACACAGACCCTGCAGGAGGTAAATACTGAACCGATTATGATGATTATTGTCACAAAGACCCTGCAGGAGGTAAATACTGAACCGATTATGATTATTATTGTCACACAGACCCTGCAGGAGTTAAATACTGAACCGATTATGATGATTATTGTCACACAGACCCTGCAGGAGGTAAATACTGAACCGATCATAACGATTATTGTCACACAGACCCTGCAGGAGGTAAATACTGAACCGATTGTGACGATTATTGTCACACATACCCTGCAGGAGGTAAATACTGAACCGATTGTGATGATTATTGTCACACATACCCTGCAGGAGGTAAATACTGAACCGATTGTGACGATTATTGTCACACAGACCCTGCAGGAGGTAAATACTGAACCGATTGTGATGATTATTGTCACACATACCCTGCAGGAGGTAAATACTGAACCGATCATAACGATTATTGTCACAGACCCTGCAGGAGGTAAGTACTGAACCGATCATGACGATTATTATCACACAGCACAGAGGCCATTGTCACAGACCCTGCAGGAGGTAAGCACTGAACTGATCATGACGATTATTGTCACACAGACTGTGCAGGAGATAAGTACTGAACCGATTATGACGATTATTGATAAAAGAAAATTTGCAAAGACGACAACTATTGAAAATAAAACCTATGCAAGAACGCTAATGGAAGAATAAGAACCTAATAATGTTTATTTATAGAGCGCTTAACTCCCTTTGTAGGGAGCTCAAAGCGCTGAACAAAGGCTTAACAACTAACATACAGATAACCATACACATTAAAGACAAGCCAAGATAATCAACATGAAGACAAGTATCAATGAATATAAACATTAAAAATAAGAGACTGTTAATACAAAAACTGTATTAATCTATCTTGCCCACGACTGCTATCCATATTCGCCCGTGAGAACGTCCACAGCACCAGACAAAAATGCGTCTCCCCCTCCCTTTTTTTTCCCCATTCCTTTCCCCCCCACCGACCCACCCCCACCCCCTTCACCACCCCCCCTATACGCCCTACGCACAGTCAACGACCCCACCACCCGCTGGCTGTGCCTCCCCAACGCACACTTGCACACCCACACAAGAGCACATCACCCTCCCTGCCACCACTCGACACGCTTCCAGTCTCATCGCAACACTTCCACCGATCCTCCCCCCCCCCACACAGCCCCAGGCACAAGCCACGCAACGAAAACACAGACACACACACACACAACTGAGCATCACCCCACCCCAAAGGACTAGGTAATAGATAAGGGAGATTGAGGTTTCAAAAGACACGCATGTCAGAGAAACTTACCAACATATCCTCCCTTGCACACCGATGAAGAGTGGCGAACACTGTGTGTTAAGCTATCCAGACAAGGGAGCAGAGACTGAGAAAGAAGAGCACGAAGGATAGGTTTTAATACGGGGAGTGACACCTAACTCTGCCTGAGGAACTACTGAT
>CM065687.1:1442931-1472931 GCA_017654935.2 Phymorhynchus buccinoides
TTGGTCGTGTCCAGAACACACCATGTTGGAACATGAGGAAACAAACAGTATGTTTGGTGTTGTCCTCCAGAAACACACCATGTTGGAACAGAGAGGTAAAAAACAACAGTATGTTTGGTCGTTGTGCAGAACACACCTTGTTGGAACATGAGGTAAACACACAGTATGTTTGGTCATTGTGCAGAACACACCATGTTGGAACATGAGGTAAACACACACAGTATGTTTGGTCGTTGTGCAGAACACACCTTGTTGGAACATGAGGTAAACACACAGTATGTTTGGTCGTTGTGCAGAACACACCTTGTTGGAACATGAGGTAAACACACAGTATGTTTGGTCGTTGTGCAGAACACACCTTGTTGGAACATGAGGTAAACACACACAGTATGTTTGGTCGTTGTCCAGATTACACCATGTTGGAACATGAGGTAAACACACACAGTATGTTTGGTCGTTGTGCAGAACACACCATGTTGGAACATGAGGTAAACACACACAGTATGTTTGGTCGTTGTGCAGAACACACCATGTTGGAACATGAGGTAAACACACACAGTATGTTTGGTCGTGGTCCAGAACACACCATGTTGGAACATGAGGTAAACACACAGTATGTTTGGTCATTGTGCAGAACACACCATGTTGGAACATGAGGTAAACACACACAGTATGTTTGGTCGTTGTGCAGAACACACCATGTTGGAACATGAGGTAAACACACACAGTATGTTTGGTCATTGTGCAGAACACACCATGTTGGAACATGAGGTAAACACACACAGTATGTTTGGTCGTTGTCCAGAACACACCATGTTGGAACATGAGGTAACACACACAGTATGTTTGTTTGGTTCTTTCTTCCAGATTTTGTTTGGTCGTTGTCCAGAACACACCATGTTGGAACATGAGGTAAACACACAGTATGTTTGGTCATGGTGCAGAACACACCATGTTGGAACATGAGGTAAACACACACAGTATGTTTGGTCGTTGTGCAGAACACTCCTTGTTGGAACATGAGGTAAACACACACAGTATGTTTGGTCGTTGTCCAGAACACACCATGTTGGAACATGAGGTAAACACACACAGTATGTTTGGTCGTGGTCCAGAACACACCATGTTGGAACATGAGGTAAACACACAGTATGTTTGGGAACACACCTTGTGAGGTAAACACACAGTATGTTTGGTCGTTGTCCAGAACACTCCATGTTGGAACATGAGGTAAACACACACAGTATGTTTGGTCATTGTGCAGAACACACCATGTTGGAACATGAGGTAAACACACACAGTATGTTTGGTCGTGGTCCAGAACACACCTTGTTGGAACATGAGGTAAACACACACAGTATGTTTGGTCGTTGTGCAGAACACACCTTGTTGGAACATGAGGTAAACACACACAGTATGTTTGGTCATTGTGCAGAACACACCATGTTGGAACATGAGGTAAACACACACAGTATGTTTGGTCGTTGTGCAGAACACACCATGTTGGAACATGAGGTAAACACACAGTATGTTTGGTCGTTGTGCAGAACACACCATGTTGGAACATGAGGTAAACACACACAGTATGTTTGGTCGTTGTGCAGAACACACCATGTTGGAACATGAGGTAAACACACACAGTATGTTTGGTCGTTGTGCAGAACACACCATGTTGGAACATGAGGTAAACACACACAGTATGTTTGGTCGTCGTTGTGCAGAACACACCATGTTGGAACATGAGGTAAACACACAGTATGTTTGGTCGTTGTGCAGAACACACCTTGTTGGAACAGAACACACCATGTTGGAACATGTTGGCACAGGAGGTAAAACACACACAGTATGTTTGGTCGTGGTCCAGATTACTCCATGTTGGAACATGAGGTAAACACACAGTATGTTTGGTTGTGGTCCAGAACACACCATGTTGGAACATGAGGTAAACACACACAGTATGTTTGGTCGTTGTCCAGAACACACCATGTTGGAACATGAGGTAAACACACAGTATGTTTGGTCGTTGTGCAGAACACACCATGTTGGAACATGAGGTAAACACACACAGTATGTTTGGTCGTTGTCCAGAACACACCATGTTGGAACATGAGGTAAACACACAGTATGTTTGGTCGTTGTGCAGAACACACCATGTTGGAACATGAGGTAAACACACACAGTATGTTTGGTCGTTGGTCCAGAACACACCATGTGCAGAACACACCTTGTTGGAACATGAGGTAAACACACACAGTATGTTTGGTCGTTGTCCAGAACACACCATGTTGGAACATGAGGTAAACACACACAGTATGTTTGGTCGTTGTGCAGAACACACCATGTTGGAACATGAGGTAAACACACACAGTATGTTTGGTCATTGTGCAGAACACACCATGTTGGAACATGAGGTAAACACACACAGTATGTTTGGTCGTTGTCCAGAACACACCATGTTGGAACATGTGGCACAGGAGGTAAACACACACAGTATGTTTGGTTGTGGTCCAGAACACACCATGTTGGAACATGAGGTAAACACACACAGTATGTTTGGTCATTGTGCAGAACACACCATGTTGGAACATGTGGCACAGGAGGTAAACACACACAGTATGTTTGGTCGTTGTCCAGAACACACCATGTTGGAACATAAGGTAAACACACACAGTATGTTTGGTCGTTGTGCAGAACACACCATGTTGGAACATGAGGTAAACACACAGTATGTTTGGTCGTTGTCCAGAACACACCATGTTGGAACATGAGGTAAACACACCAGTATGTTTGGTCGTTGTGCAGAACACACCTTGTTGGAACATGAGGTAAACACACACAGTATGTTTGGTCGTTGTGCAGAACACACCATGTTGGAACATGAGGTAAACACACACAGTATGTTTGGTCATTGTGCAGAACACACCATGTTGGAACATGAGGTAAACACACACAGTATGTTTGGTCGTTGTGCAGAACACACCATGTTGGAACATGAGGTAAACACACACAGTATGTTTGGTCGTTGTGCAGAACACACCATGTTGGAACATGAGGTAAACACACACAGTATGTTTGGTCGTTGTGCAGAACACACCATGTTGGAACATGAGGTAAACACACACAGTATGTTTGGTCGTTGTGCAGAACACACCATGTTGGAACATGAGGTAAACACACACAGTATGTTTGGTCGTTGTCCAGAACACACCATGTTGGAACATGAGGTAAACACACACAGTATGTTTGGTCATTGTGCAGAACACACCATGTTGGAACATGTGGCACAGGAGGTAAACACACACAGTATGTTTGGTCGTTGTGCAGAACACACCATGTTGGAACATGAGGTAAACACACACAGTATGTTTGGTCGTTGTCCAGAACACACCATGTTGGAACATGAGGTAAACACACACAGTATGTTTGGTCGTGGTCCAGAACACACCATGTTGGAACATGAGGTAAACACACACAGTATGTTTGGTCGTTGTCCAGAACACACCATGTTGGAACATGAGGTAAACACACACAGTATGTTTGGTCGTTGTGCAGAACACACCATGTTGGAACATGAGGTAAACACACAGTATGTTTGGTCTTTGTGCAGAACACACCATGTTGGAACATGAGGTAAACACACACAGTATGTTTGGTCGTTGTGCAGAACACACCATGTTGGAACATGTGGCACAGGAGGTAAACACACACAGTATGTTTGGTCGTTGTCCAGAACACACCATGTTGGAACATAAGGTAAACACACACAGTATGTTTGGTCTTTGTGCAGAACACACCATGTTGGAACATGAGGTAAACACACACAGTATGTTTGGTCGTTGTCCAGAACACACCATGTTGGAACATGTGGCACAGGAGGTTAACACACACAGTATGTTTGGTCGTTGTGCAGAATACACCATGTTGGAACATGTGGCACAGGAGGTAAACACACACAGTATGTTTGGTCGTTGTGCAGAATACACCATGTTGGAACATGTGGCACAGGAGGTAAACACACACAGTATGTTTGGTTGTGGTCCAGATTACTCCATGTTGGAACATGAGGTAAACACACAGTATGTTTGGTCATTGTGCAGAACACACCATGTTGGAACATGAGGTAAACACACACAGTATGTTTGGTCATTGTGCAGAACACACCATGTTGGAACATGTGGCACAGGAGGTAAACACACACAGTATGTTTGGTCGTGGTCCAGAACACACCTTGTTGGAACATGAGGTAAACACACACAGTATGTTTGGTCGTTGTGCAGAACACACCATGTTGGAACATGAGGTAAACACACAGTATGTTTGGTCATTGTGCAGAACACACCATGTTGGAACATGAGGTAAACACACACAGTATGTTTGGTCATTGTGCAGAACACACCATGTTGGAACATGAGGTAAACACACACAGTATGTTTGGTCGTTGTGCAGAACACACCATGTTGGAACATGTGGCACAGGAGGTAAACACACACAGTATGTTTGGTCGTTGTGCAGAACACACCATGTTGGAACATGAGGTAAACACACACAGTATGTTTGGTCATTGTGCAGAACACACCATGTTGGAACATGAGGTAAACACACACAGTATGTTTGGTCGTTGTCCAGAACACACCATGTTGGAACATGAGGTAAACACACACAGTATGTTTGGTCGTGGTCCAGAACACACCATGTTGGAACATGAGGTAAACACACACAGTATGTTTGGTCATTGTGCAGAACACACCATGTTGGAACATGAGGTAAACACACACAGTATGTTTGGTCATTGTGCAGAACACACCATGTTGGAACATGAGGTAAACACACACAGTATGTTTGGTCATTGTGCAGAACACACCATGTTGGAACATGAGGTAAACACACACAGTATGTTTGGTCGTGGTCCAGAACACACCATGTTGGAACATGAGGTAAACACACACAGTATGTTTGGTCGTTGTGCAGAACACACCATGTTGGAACATGAGGTAAACACACACAGTATGTTTGGTCGTGGTCCAGAACACACCATGTTGGAACATGAGGTAAACACACACAGTATGTTTGGTCGTTGTCCAGAACACACCATGTTGGAACATGAGGTAAACACACAGTATGTTTGGTCATTGTGCAGAACACACCATGTTGGAACATGAGGTAAACACACACAGTATGTTTGGTCATTGTGCAGAACACACCATGTTGGAACATGAGGTAAACACACAGTATGTTTGGTCGTTGTGCAGAACACACCATGTTGGAACATGAGGTAAACACACACAGTATGTTTGGTCGTTGTGCAGAACACACCATGTTGGAACATGAGGTAAACACACACAGTATGTTTGGTCGTTGTGCAGAACACACCATGTTGGAACATGAGGTAAACACACACAGTATGTTTGGTCATTGTGCAGAACACACCATGTTGGAACATGAGGTAAACACACACAGTATGTTTGGTCGTTGTGCAGAACACACCATGTTGGAACATGAGGTAAACACACACAGTATGTTTGGTTGTGGTCCAGAACACACCATGTTGGAACATGAGGTAAACACACACAGTATGTTTGGTTGTGGTCCAGAACACACCATGTTGGAACATGAGGTAAACACACACAGTATGTTTGGTCGTTGTGCAGAACACACCATGTTGGAACATGAGGTAAACACACACAGTATGTTTGGTCGTTGTGCAGAACACACCATGTTGGAACATGAGGTAAACACACACAGTATGTTTGGTCATTGTGCAGAACACACCATGTTGGAACATGAGGTAAACACACACAGTATGTTTGGTCATTGTGCAGAACACACCATGTTGGAACATGAGGTAAACACACAGTATGTTTGGTCATTGTGCAGAACACACCATGTTGGAACATGAGGTAAACACACACAGTATGTTTGGTCGTTGTGCAGAACACACCATGTTGGAACATGAGGTAAACACACACAGTATGTTTGGTCGTTGTGCAGAACACACCATGTTGGAACATGAGGTAAACACACACAGTATGTTTGGTCGTTGTGCAGAACACACCATGTTGGAACATGTGGCACAGGAGGTAGACACACCCTATTCAGACCTTGAAAAATCATCCAAAATGAGGTCTTATAGTGGGAGGGAGTGCTTTAAGGGAGGTAATTTTAATACTTACAAAGAAGGGCAATGTTTCAGAGAAATAGGTCTTAAGTGGGAGGGAGTCTTAATAGGGAGGTTTCTTCTTTTTCTTCGTCGGTCGCTCCTGATGAAGACAGTTTTCCTGTCATATGAGTGCAGATGCGTCAAGCTGCTGTTGTGCGCCTAACTAAGAAATAATAGCCCAGCAGCATGTCTGACTTCGGCTGAAAAAAAATGTTTTTAAATGGTTTCTTGAAAAAAGTCAGTAGAATGGACCAGTAAGGCAGAGATGACAGTAAGCCAAAGGGAAAAGGCAGGAGAATGGACCAGTAAGGCAGAAAGATAGTAGATGACAGTAAGCAAAGGGAAAAGGCAGAAGAAATGGACCAGTTGAGGCAGAAAGATAGTAGATGACGGTAAGCAAAGAGTAAAGAGAGTGACAGAGTAGAGGAAGTTATAAGCACAGAACTTTCAGAAGCTGGGGGAACTATTTGTACGAAAGACCCCCCAGTATCCCCACAGGGGTAAGTGGAGGGTGTGTGTTATAAGGGAGGTTCCACTATAATTATGATTTTATGAACTAACCTGGGTATTGGTGGTGCGATGGGTCATACTCATAGGCGAGAGGTGAAGTTAAGCTTTGGAGCTCTTTTCCAATGATTTTGGCGTGTTTTGATGTGTCATGTTGAAGAGACATGCTAACAATCGGTTTCAACATTGAGTTTAGAAATATAGAAATCGGCATTTTACTGAGGGTCATATGCAAGGGAGGTAATTATTGAACGGACAGAAGGCCAACCAGTGTTCTTTCAGTTAGCTGGTTGTCTTTTCTTACGGGCAAAATGTGCATAGTGCCAGATGTGAAAAATATGTCAAAATCTAGATAAATCTATTTTGATCAGAACTTTGCTGTTTGCTGTTCATAGGGTTGTTGACCATTTTTTCGCCGTTACTTGAACTTATGCTTTGTGACTTGTGTGGGGTTTTCTCATGCTTACACTTTTTTTTTTATAGTTTGACTGTCAGTAATATTTAGTGTTGTCTGTGTCTTCAGATGAGCTTTGCCTACAAGATGGTGATGACCAATTTATGGCTGTTTGGACCGCTGGTTAGCTGGTCAGTATGTCTGTGTCGGTGTGTCTGTGTCGGTGTGTGCATCACGTTCATATGTGTATCTCTTTTCATAAATAAGAATTTTTTATTTGATTTGATTTGAGTGTATGTGTCACTCGCACTGTATTTTTGTAGGTGTGCGTATCTCTCTCTCTGTGTCTCTCTCTGTCTCTGTCTTTCTCTCTCTCTCTGTCTCTCTCTCTCTGTCTCTGTCTGTCTCTCTGTCTCTGTCTTTCTCTCTCTCTCTGTCTGTCTCTCTCTTTATCTTTTGCTTTTAAATGGATGAACCAATAAACTACCGGGTGTTAAATAATAGATAATTCATGCATACAAATCACAAATTAAAAATAAAAGCAGCAAAGCATAGCACCAAAGTTGGTTTGTATAATTTACACACATACACACTCACACACACACACACACACACACACACACACACACACACACATATGTACACACACACACACACACACACACACACACACACACACACACACACGCACATATGTACACACACACACACACACACACATATGTACACACACACACACACACACACACACACACACACACACACAGCTCACACGCACACACGCACACGCGTAAGTGCACACACGAACACACAATGGACAGGTGAAGACAGCTGGTCTGCATTCTGATGATACAGACGGGTGGCAGAGAGAGTGAAGGAGTTGAGGTGCCTTGATGTTCTTGTACCAGGGGCTTGCGGTCTGCATTCTGATGATACAGACGGGTGGCAGAGGGAGTGAAGGAGTTGAGGTGCCTTGATGTTCTTGCACCAGGGGCTCTGGTGGTCTGCATTCTGATGATACAGACGGGTGGCAGAGGGAGTGAAGGAGTTGAGGTGCCTTGATGTTCTTGTACCAGGGGCTTGCGGTCTGCATTCTGATGATACAGACGGGTGGCAGAGAGAGTGAAGGAGTTGAGGTGCCTTGATGTTCTTGTACCAGGGGCTTGCGGTCTGCATTCTGATGATACAGACGGGTGGCAGAGGGAGTGAAGGAGTTGAGGTGCCTTGATGTTCTTGCACCAGGGGCTCTGGTGGTCTGCATTCTGATGATACAGACGGGTGGCAGAGAGAGTGAAGGAGTTGAGGTGCCTTGATGTTCTTGTACCAGGGGCTCTGGTGGTCTGCATTCTGATGATACAGACGGGTGGCAGAGAGAGTGAAGGAGTTGAGGTGCCTTGATGTTCTTGTACCAGGGGCTCTGGTGGTCTGCATTCTGATGATACAGACGGGTGGCAGAGAGAGTGAAGGAGTTGAGGTGCCTTGATGTTCTTGTACCAGGGGCTCTGGTGGTCTGCATTCTGATGATACAGACGGGTGGCAGAGAGAGTGAAGGAGTTGAGGTGCCTTGATGTTCTTGCACCAGGGGCTTGCGGTCTGTCGCTTCTGTCTGATTGTCTGCTGTCAATGTCGTTATGTAGGGGGGGGGGGGGGGGTGTCACCGTCTGTCATGATCATCCTCAGTTTGTCAGTCCTTTTTCTGTTGTACATGTCGTCAATATAATCAGTGTTCTATTTTGGCCCAAACTCAGGCATGAATGCGCGATTGTATGTTAATATATGCATGGTGTATGTGTCACAGGTCGTTGTCACAGAAACCCTCCACCAATGCCATGGTTCGCACGGTGACAGCCGTTACCCGCTTCAGCTCTGGAATCAAGGTGACGTTTGTGTTCATATGTGCCGTATTATACGGACTAGACCCCTGCACCTTCTAATGTGACTGATAATATAGTAAGAAAATAGAGAAGCAAAATCAGAATTTGGTGTGAAATTTGGGGGGTTCGCCTTATAATCGGTGCGCCTTGTCGTCCGTAAAATACAGTGCTGTTAACCGCCGTTTTGTCTATAGACAAAATGGCGGGGTTAGATCCGCCGTTTTGTCCAAATTCCGCCGTTTTTGTCCAAATTCCGCCGTTTTGTCTATAGACAAAATGGCGGGGTTAGATCCGCCGTTTTGTCCAAATTTTCTATTATCATAGATTTGGACAAAACAGCGGTTCAACAATCGCCGTTCAACGGCGGGTTGGACAAAACGGCGCCCGATTTTGAACCGCCATTTTGTCCAAATGAAAGATGGAGTTATAAAAACTCATTCTTGACAAGTTCTCATTTAAAAAAACCTCTTTGTTAAATAAAATGAATAACAAGCTGACCACTGACACTGGTCACTTTGGCCTAATTTTACCGTTTGAATGCTAATTAGTGTATTAGGAGATCATATGAACAATTGTTGATGTGGTTGACCAGTGGTCAGTGTCACTGACCAGTGGTCACTTTGGCCTATTTTCACTGTTTGACTGCAAATTAGTGTATTAGGAGTTCAAATGAATTTTTTTTGATGTGGTTGACCAGTGGTCAGTGTCACTGACCAGTGGTCACTTTGGCCTATTTTCACTGTTTGACTGCAAATTAGTGTATTAGGAGTTCAAATGAACAATTTTTGATGTGGTTGACCAGTGGTCAGTGTCACTGACCAGTGGTCACTTTGGCCTATTTTCACTGTTTGACTGCAAATTAGTGTATTAGGAGTTCAAATGAACAATTTTTGATGTCGTTGACCAGTGGTCAGTGTCACTGACCAGTGGTCACTTTGGCCTATTTTCACTGTTTGACTGCAAATTAGTGTATTAGGAGTTCAAATGAAATTTTTTTGATGTCGTTGACCAGTGGTCTTTTATCTTAGTGGTCGTTATCTTTAAGAGGGCTGTCTCAGTACTGTGACCACTATAAGCTTTAAGCTTGTTGTGCTCTATGATCCTTATTCTGATGCTGCTTTGTCATGTGATTGTTTATGAATAAATTGGTTTTAAACCAAGTGTAGAGTTGATCTGTAACTACGGTGTTGCCTGCGGTGATAAGTCAAGTGTAGAGTTGATCTGTAACTACGGTGTTGCCTGCGGTGATTAGTCAAGTGTAGAGTTGATCTGTAACTACGGTGTTGCCTGCGGTGATAAGTCAAGTGTAGAGTTGATCTGTAACTACGGTGTTGCCTGCGGTGATTAGTCAAGTGTAGAGTTGATCTGTAACTACGGTGTTGCCTGCGGTGATTAGTCAAGTGTAGAGTTGATCTGTAACTACGGTGTTGCCTGCGGTGATTAGTCAAGTGTAGAGTTGATCTGTAACTACGGTGTTGCCTGCGGTGATTAGTCAAGTGTAGAGTTGATCTGATACTACGGTGTTGCCTGCGTTGATTAGTCAAGTGTAGAGTTGATCTGTAACTACGGTGTTGCCTGCGGTGATTAGTCAAGTGTAGAGTTGATCTGATACTACGGTGTTGCCTGCGTTGATTAGTCAAGTGTAGAGTTGATCTGAAACTACGGTGTTGCCTACGTTGATTAGTCAAGTGTAGAGTTGATCTGATACTACGGTGTTGCCTGCATTGATTAGTTAAGTGTAGAGTTGATCTGAAACTACGGTGTTGCCTACGTTGATTAGTCAAGTGTAGAGTTGATCTGATACTACGGTGTTGCAGGTTCTGGAAGAAGTGGTTTGATGCCACAACGCTACTTTGTTGCCAGTTTGAGCCTCCTTTTAAGGAAAAACAAACAAAAAAGCATTATCAAACTTGACTGAAAATGATAAAATACTGATGAGAATTAGTGTAAATAAACATACTGATTAAATATAAAGAATAATCAAACTTTGGCCAGTAAAATCGAGCAAAGGGAAGCAACTAATGCTTTTAAAATAATGTAAAATAAAAACCAAGAGTTATTTCCCCTGAGCTTCTACAAACTGTTGCTGATGCTTGTATAAAACAAAGAAGTCATTCTAACGAATCTGTAGTGTAGTCTGGCACGGTGCAATATGCTATCTCACCTTACCGCCCGCTCCCAGTCTTGAGAGTGCAAAGAGTAAACACTGATCACAATTTATTTATTTATTTTTCTTATTTATTTACTTAATTTTTTGTTTACTTTCCTTTTCAAGGGGTGGGTAAACATTTTTTGGGAAGGGCATATTGCACCGTGCCAGACTACACTACAGATTTGGTAGAATCCACAACAAACGTCATCTTACCAGGTAAGATTTGTTTGTTTTATACAATTCCACCTCATCTGGTTTCGTCTGGCACTTACGAAAGTGTTTACTATTTGCCTGTAGCTTTTTTGTTTTGTTTTGGATTAGCACAATAAGTTTCTGATTTCTGTCGCTCATGTGTCCTGTCTGAAGTTTGTGTTGCTTGTCAGGCATGCTCCTGTCGTTCTTGTAGAACTTGGTAAACAGACATGTTGGCCCTACCTTCTGTCACCACGAGGACATTTGTGGGCATGCGCAGCTTAGCTGCTGATGCACTGGGATAATTATCTAATGCTATGTGGGATGAACACATCATTATGTATTGTGTGTCCATGCCTGTCTTTGCTGCGGAGGCACTGGGATCTCTGATGCTATGTGGGATGAACACATCATTATGTATTGTGTGTCCATGCCTGTCTTTGCTGCTGATGCACTGGCATCTCTGATGCTATGTGGGATGAACACATCATTATGTATTGTGTGTCCATGCCTGTCTTGGCTGCTGATGCACTGGCATCTCTGATGCTATGTGGGATGAACACATCATTATGTATTGTGTGTCCATGCCTGTCTTGGCTGCGGAGGCACTGGCATCTCTGATGCTATGTGGGATGAACACATCATTATGTATTGTGTGTCCATGCCTGTCTTTGCTGCTGATGCACTGGCATCTCTGATGCTATGTGGGATGAACACATCATCATGTATTGTGTGTCCATGCCTGTCTTAGTAAAGGTCTTTTATATTTAGAAACCTTGTGTCTCAAAGAACATAATTTGTTGTCATGCCCGACATCATAGCATTACATTGTATGGAGCTTGTAAGCCTGTGAGCAATCATCTTTTCTAGGCAATGTTTTCTGCTTTGCAGTTTTCCAACATTGCTTGAATATATCCAACAGTCACGATAGACTTTACATTCATTCACTATCATAAAATTGAGTGAGCCCCTCCTCTCAGTTCACGTAGACATTAAATGTAGTAGGCCTACGCAGAACCATGAGGTACTAAAGCATAATTTTGCCGCTTGAAACATGTATTTAGATCAGACATGATGAAAGGGATAAGCCCTATCACATCAATGTGAATGAGGTGAGGATCTCAGTTTTCACCCCTTGGTCCGTGACCTCTCTTGCTGCTGTTACTAACTAAAAAAAACACGGCCCCTGTCATTCTTGCTTCTTGCATCCTTCCCTTTGAAGCTAGTATAGGAATGCAGTCGTCAAAGTTTACTTTGAGATAATGATGCCAGCCTGTGTCCTAGTATAAACCTATGTTGCTGGCCCTTTCCCCGTACAGCCTACTGTAAAGGAGGGAAGAAAAGGAGAAGGTCTGGCATGTTGTTATGGTGATATCATTAGCTTGTAGCACTAACCTTTGCCCTTACTGTAAAGGAGGGAAGAAAAGGAGAAGGTCTGGCATGTTGCTATGGTGATATCATTAGCTCGTAGCACTAACCTTTGCCCTTACTGTAAAGGAGGGAAGAAAAGGAGAAGGTCTGGCATGTTGCTATGGTGATGTCATTAGCTTGTAGCACTAACCCTTGCCCTTACTGTAAAGGAGGGAAGAAAAGGAGAAGGTCTGGCATGTTGTTATGGTGATATCATTAGCTTGTAGCATTAACCTTCGCCCTTGGTGTGAATGAAACACATGTGTGCACCCCCTTTTTTTGTTTTTCTTTTTGTTTGTTTGTTTGTTTAGGGCATGGTAAAATGGGGGAAGAACAGGCTAGCTACTGCAACTATTTCGGCTGCTTTCACATAGGTTGTTATACTTATGCTTCTGTCTCTGAAGCAGATGGACATTTAAGTGATTGTGTATATTCCCTGCAATAATAGCCTGCTCATTTCAATTGAGTACTATGTACTTACACCCTTCGTTTTGAGGTCCTAAATGGTTGCATGATTATTGTCTGATGTCCTTGTCTAAAACTGGTGGGAGGATAGTTTGTATGGCTTGCTCATAGCAGATTTTCTGTCCATCTGTGGTTCTTTTCCTGTCTGCCCGTGGCAGATTTCTGTATCTGGATGATTTCCTGTCTGCCCGTGGCAGATTTCTGTATCTGGATGATTTCCTGTCTGCCCGTGGCAGATTTCTGTATCTGGATGATTTCCTGTCTGCCCGTGGCAGATTTCTGTATCTGGATGATTTCCTGTCTGCCCGTGGCAGATTTCTGTATCTGGATGATTTCCTGTCTGCCCGTGGCAGATTTCTGTATCTGGATGATTTCCTGTCTGCCCGTGGCAGATTTCTGTATGTGAATGATTTTATGTCCGCCCGTGGCAGGTTTTATATGTAAAGGATTTTCTGTCCGCCCGTGGAAGATTTTTGTATGTAGATTATTTTTTGTCCGCCTGTGGCAGATTTCTGTCTGTGGATGACATGTTGTCCACCCATGGCATAATGTATGTCTGTTTGTGGATGATATGTTGTCCACCCATGGCATAATGTATGTCTGTTTGTGGATGACATGTTGTCCACCCATGGCATAATGTATGTCTGTTTGTGGATGACATGTTGTCCACCCATGGCATAATGTATGTCTGTGGATGACATGTTGTCCACCCATGGCATAATGTATGTCTGTTTGTGGATGACATGTTGTCCACCCATGGCATAATGTATGTCTGTTTGTGGATGACATGTTGTCCACCCATGGCATAATGTATGTCTGTTTGTGGATACTTTCCGCTTGCCCATGGCATAATGTATGTCTGTTTGTGGATGACATGTTGTCCACCCATGGCATAATGTATGTCTGTCTGTGGATGACATGTTGTCCACCCATGGCATAATGTATGTCTGTCTGTGGAGACTTTCCGCTTGCCTGTGGCATAATTTCTGTCTGTGGTGAGTTTCTGTCTACCCATGGCGAATTTTCTGTCTGTGGTGATTTTCTGTCTACCCATGGCAGGTTTTCTGTCTGCCTGTGGCAGACTTTCTGTCTGCCCATGGCAGGTTTTCTGTCTACCCATGGCAGGTTTTCTGTCTGCCTGTGGCAGACTTTCTGTCTGCCCATGGCAGGTTTTCTGTCTACCCATGGCAGGTTTTCTGTCTGCCTGTGGCAGACTTTCTGTCTAACCATAGCAGATTTTATGTGTGCCTGTGGTATTTTTTGTCTGCCTGCGGTCATTTTCTGTCTGCCTGTGGCAGGTAATCTTTCCTCCTGTAGCAGATTTTGTGTTTCCCTGTGGTAAACCTCCTTTCTATGAGAGGCTGGTTTTCTGTCTGCCAGTAGCAGATTTTGTGTTTCCCTGTGGTAAACCTCCTTTCTATGAGAGGCTGGTTTTCTGTCTGCCAGTAGCAGATTTTGTGTTTCCCTGTGGTAAACCTCCTTTCTATGAGAGGCTGGTTTTCTGTCTGCCAGTAGCAGATTTTCTGTCTGTAAGCAGCCGATCACCTGTTTGCCCGTGGCCGGTTTTCTGTTTTGCCTGTGGCTAATTCTCTGTCTGCCTTGTGGCTAATTCTCTGTCTGCCTGTGGCTAACTTTCTGTCTGCCTGTGGCTAACTTTCTGTTTGCCTGTGGCTAATTCTCTGTCTGCCTGTGGCTAACTTTCTGTTTGCCTGTGGCTAATTGTCTGTCTGCCTGTGGCTAACTTTCTGTTTGCCTGTGGCTAATTGTCTGTCTGCCTGTGGCTAACTTTCTGTTTGCCTGTGGCTAATTTCTGTCTGCCTGTGGCTAACTTTCTGTTTGCCTGTGGCTAATTTCTGTCTGCCTGTGGCTAACTTTCTGTTTGCCTGTGGCTAATTCTCTGTCTGCTTGTGGCTAACTTTCTGTTTGCCTGTGGCTAATTTCTGTCTGCTTGTGGCTAACTTTCTGTTTTCCTGTGGCTAATTTCTGTCTGCTTGTGGCTAACTTTCTGTTTTCCTGTGGCTAATTTCTGTCTGCTTGTGGCTAACTTTCTGTTTTCCTGTGGCTAATTTCTGTCTGCTTGTGGCTAACTTTCTGTTTTCCTGTGGCTAATTTCTGTCTGCTTGTGGCTAACTTTCTGTTTGCCTGTGGCTAATTGTCTGTCTGCTTGTGGCTAACTTTCTGTTTGCCTGTGGCTAATTGTCTGTCTGCCTGTGGCTAATTGTCTGTCTGCCTGTGGCTAACTCTGTTTGCCAGTGGCTAAATTTCTGTCTGCTTGTGGCTAACTTTCTGTTTTCCTGTGGCTAATTTCTGTCTGCTTGTGGCTAACTTTCTGTTTTCCTGTGGCTAATTGTCTGTTTTATTTGTCAGGGAAAGATATGTTAACTTTAAATCAGAAATTTTCTTTGCTTCATACACAGATAATATGTAATATTAAAGTGGTTGATATTTGAGATGATTCTGTCATACTTATTAATAAATCGTGATGATAATTTGGTTTTTGTCATTTCCATATTTTGACGCACTCTCACTTGTACTGAGGACACAAGGAATCCTACATAATGGGTATTTGTCACTGTGTGACACGATGAAAAAGCCAGACATTTAAATGTCCTTGTATGAATTTGGCTCATATATGTCTATAAATTTGGCCAATTTCCGACTGTGATACATCCGCTGCAATAAAACAACAAAAAGTAGCAAACTTGGTCTAAGCCTTCTTGAATGCTTGAAATAAAGGCCAATCGACTCTTTAGTCAAATTTGATAAGAACATAATCCAGTTTGTGACATAACAAAGAATATTGTGGAATATTTCTGCAAAAAGACCTTAGTCTTTAATAAAGGGTGCAATGCTCTTAAGCATTGCATTAAGCATTTAAGGAAAAAGATGAACCAACTTTGGTCAAGCCCAAGATCACCTTGTGTCTCTGAGTCACAGCCATTGTTTAGGCCAAATGTTCGCCAATGTGCCTATTTTCATCAATATGGCTCCCACTTTCTATGACTTCTGTGTAGGTGTGTTTTATCCTATAAACTGTCAATGACTCATTCAAAAGGTACTTGCTGACCTGACTCGAGTTATGTTATAAACACGCCCATGGGTTTGGTTCGTTTGAATTTGTTGATATCCTTTGGATAGGCTTAGCGTTGACTGAGTTCCGCTAAAGCTTTCTTACTGCCGATGGGCACTGGCATAAAGCAATACCTAACTGTGCAGGTGATTGTCACTAGCAGCCTCAGTTTTGTCAGACCTTTCATTAACTGTAGATTTCATCAATCATAAAACCTTGTACTCTTCATTTTTGTCATGTTTCGTACATGCGTTAATAATATGTTTGGACACATAGATAAACTGTAACGGAAGAATAAGCTGCCCCAGTTTATTGGGAAATGGTGATGAGTTTCTGAAATGCTGTGTTTTTACTCTTCACCTGTTTTTAGAAATCTGTATTTCATTCAATTTCGTGTTGTGATATGAATCGAATCAAAGAGCTTTTGAGTTTTCTCCCAAGACAGTTAGTGCTCTTCCCCTTTGGTTTCTTATTTGTATGTGATTGGATTTCACAAGCTTTTCATAATGCATGGATTTCGTTTTGTTTGTTAATTTATTGATGGTTTTTCTTTTGTCTCTCATTAACTTAAAGATGAGGGGAGGAGAGGTAGGGGTTAATTTACTTCTTTCTACCCTTGTATATAGGCCTTGTTTTCCATTATAAATGTTATCAGCTTCCAAGCCTTTCCCAGTGGGAGGTTGCCAATATTTCCAGGTTGACCTTGACATGGTAGGCGCACAGTGCACGTGTACATCTCAAATCCCTGTGGGAGATAAGAAAAGACAAGACACAAAAATGTCCGGGCTATGTTACTGAATAAACTTTTCACCCCCTCTAATAGCGTCCTGGCTGCTTACACTGCTATTCCCACGCTTTCTGACTGGTGAATGCTGACAGCTGATCGCCATGGAATTTGGCTTGGACTGACTGTGTATAGGCCTAGCGCCAACGGGACAAGAGAGAACATCACTGACTGGTGAATGCTGACAGCTGAGAGCCATGGAATTTGGCTTGGACTGACTGTGTATAGGCCTAGCGCCAACGGGACAAGAGAGAACATCAGTGGCTGCTGCATACATATGCAAATGAATTTATGGATGAGGTTGTAGATATTGGCTCCTTTTCCTTTCCTACATTTAGGTGAGCAAAGCATTTTGGCAATGTTATTGTCATTCATTCATGCTCTCATTTATTCCTTGTCTATCTATGTATGGTTTATGATACAATATACACACCATTTATGTATGATTGGTAAACAGATCAAGAAAGACTGCTACCCATAATGACATTTTTCTTTCACTCGTATGGGTATTTTGTTAGTAGTACAGCGCATTCACAACCCCAACTTTGTAAAGCAAAGACTGCACATAGGCCTAATTAAATATGCATATATGTAACACTGCAGTTATTAACATGAAAAGTAGCCCAGCTCTAAAACAAAGCACAGAACACACATCACAGAGCACTCTCCTTTAGTGTCCGACTAGGAGCGAGTTACGGCGGGAACTGGGAGCAGGCGGTAAGGTGAGATAGCATAGCACAGAACACACATCACAGAGCACTCTCCTTTAGTGTCCGACTAGGAGCGAGTTAAGGCGGGAACTGGGAGCGGGCGGTAAGGTGAGATAGCAAAGCACAGAACACACATCACAGAGCACTCTCCTTTAGTGTCCGACTAGGAGCGAGTTAAGGCGGGAACTGGGAGCGGGCGGTAAGGTGAGATAGCATAGCACAGAACACACATCACAGAGCACTCTCCTTTAGTGTCCGACTAGGAGCGAGTTAAGGCGGGAACTGGGAGCGGGCGGTAAGGTGAGATAGCATAGCACAGAACACACATCACAGAGCACTCTTCTTTAGTGTCCGACTAGGAGCGAGTTAAGGCGGGAACTGGGAGCGGGCGGTAAGGTGAGATAGCATAGCACAGAACACACATCACAGAGCACTCTCCTTTAGTGTCCGACTAGGAGCGAGTTAAGGCGGGAACTGGGAGCGGGCGGTAAGGTGAGATAGCATAGCACAGAACACACATCACAGAGCACTCTCCTTTAGTGTCCGACTAGGAGCGAGTTAAGGCGGGAACTGGGAGCGGGCGGTAAGGTGAGATAGCATAGCACAGAACACACATCACAGAGCACTCTCCTTTAGTGTCCGACTAGGAGCGAGTTAAGGCGGGAACTGGGAGTGGGCGGTAAGGTGAGATAGCATAGGCACCATGTGCCAGACGAAACCAGATGAGGTGGAATCCACTGCTGCCTTTCAATTCAGGTTTCTGACCAGTGTGTGCTGTGGTCATTCTCTCTTCTACAAGCTGTTGCAGTGCACTCGCGGCAGTTTAACCTTGACTGATGCTCCACTGCTGCCTTTCGGGGTTTCTGACCAGTGTGTGCAGTGGTCATTCTCTCTTCTACAAGCTGTTGCAGTGCAGTTTAACCTTGACTGATGCTCTACTGCTGCCTTTCGGGGTTTCTGACCAGTGTGTGCAGTGGTCATTCTCTCTTCTACAAGCTGTTGCAGTGCAGTTTAACCTTGACTGATGCTCCACTGCTGCCTTTCAAGTCGGGTTTTCTGACCAGCGTGTCCAGTGGTCATTCTCTCTTCTACATCCTGTTGCAGTGCAGTTTAACCTTGATTGATGCTCTACTGCTGCCTTTCAAGTTAGTTCTGACCAGTGTGTCCAGTGGTCATTCTCTCTTTAGTTTAGTGGAATGGGGCGGTTTGTGACCATTAGAATGGTATAGGGTGCTGTGGCACACACTGCTAGTGACAAGACCTATCTGTGTTTCAGGACAACGTGATTCCACCTGTGGCAGAGGCCATCGTCAACCACCGCATTCACCCGGCACAGACCCTGCAGGAAGTAAGTACTGAACCAATTATGACGATTATTATCACACACCACAGAGGCCATCGCCAATCACCGCATTCACCCAGCACAAACCCTGCAGGAGGTAAGTACTGAACCGATCGTGACGATTATTGTCACACAGACCCTGCAGGAGGTAAATACTGAACCGATTGTGACGATTATTGTCACACAGACCCTGCAGGAGGTAAATACTGAACCGATTATGATGATTATTGTCACACAGACCCTGCAGGAGGTAAATACTGAACCGATTATGATGATTATTGTCACAGACCCTGCAGGAGGTAAATACTGAACCGATTGTGATGATTATTGTCACACATACCCTGCAGGAGGTAAATACTGAACCGATTATGATGATTATTGTCACAAAGACCCTGCAGGAGGTAAATACTGAACCGATTATGATTATTATTGTCACACAGACCCTGCAGGAGTTAAATACTGAACCGATTATGATGATTATTGTCACACAGACCCTGCAGGAGGTAAATACTGAACCGATTGTGACGATTATTGTCACACAGACCCTGCAGGAGGTAAATACTGAACCGATTATGACGATTATTGTCACACAGACCCTGCAGGAGGTAAATACTGAACCGATTATGATGATTATTGTCACAAAGACCCTGCAGGAGGTAAATACTGAACCGATTGTGACGATTATTGTCACACAGACCCTGCAGGAGGTAAATACTGAACCGATTGTGATGATTATTGTCACACATACCCTGCAGGAGGTAAATACTGAACCGATCATAACGATTATTGTCACAGACCCTGCAGGAGGTAAGTACTGAACCGATCATGACGATTATTATCACACAGCACAGAGGCCATTGTCACAGACCCTGCAGGAGGTAAGCACTGAACTGATCATGACGATTATTGTCACACAGACTGTGCAGGAGATAAGTACTGAACCGATTATGACGATTATTGATAAAAGAAAATTTGCAAAGACGACGACTATTGAAAAATAAAACCTATGCAAAGAACGCTAATGGAAGAATAATAATAATAATACTGGTTATTTATAGAGCGCTTAACTCCCTTTGCAGGGAGCTCAAAGCGCTGAACAAAGGCCTAAACACTAACATACAGATAAACATACACATTAAAGACAAGCCAAGAATAATCAACATGAAGACAAGTATCAATGAATATAAACATTAAAAATAAGTGAGACTGTTAATACAAAATACATGTATTAATCTATCTTGCCCTCCCTCCCCCCCTCCCCCCCCCCCCCCCCCCTCCCCCCCCCCCCCCTCCTCCCCCCTCCCCCCCCCTCCTCCCCTCCTTCCCCCCCCCCCCACACATGCACGCATGCACACGCACGCACACGCACACACACACACACACACACACATACTGCAGGTTCATATCATCAAGGACTACGTGGATTAGAGGTGAGAGTATGAGGTTTCAAAAAGATGAGTTTTCAGAGAAGTTTTGAAAGACTGGACAGAGGAAGAGTGGCGAACACTGTGTGGTAAGCTATTCCAGACCGAGGGAGCAGAGTACGAGAAAGAAGATTCACCGAAGGATTTAGTTTTAATACGGGGAGTGGAGAGCAGGCATGAGTCGGAGGAAGATCTGAGATGTCGGGTGGGAGTGTAGGTTTGTACAATGTCAGTGAGATACTGAGGGGCAGTTCCAGATGAGGCTTGCGACCTTGTACTGAATTCGAGCAGAAATTGGAAGCCAGTGAAGAGTGTGAAGTAGTGGGGTGATATGCTGTGTCTTTTTTGCTTTGAAAATCAATCTTGCAGCTGCGTTCTGAAGTTTCTGGATTGAGGACTGCGGGCAACAGAGTTACAATAGTCTAGCCTAGACAAGACGAGAGAACAGACGAGAGTTTGTGTTGCCTGAGTGGTAAGGAGGTGGCGATTGGAACTTATCTTACGAATCTGTAGATAGGCTATTTTGCAGACATTGTTCACATGTGTTTTCATTGTAAGGTTGGAATCGATAGTGACGCCCAGGTTTTTGACAGAAGGAACAAAATCAATATCTGAGTCACCTATCCTTATGGAAGATGGAAGGGACCTGTCAACAGAGAGTCTTTTAGAAGTCATTATGATGGCTTCAGTTTTGCTGTCATTTAATTGGAGTTTGTTTTCATTCATCCATGTTTCGACATTACTGACACATCCTTGAAGACCTTGAACAGTGGAGTCGAAGTCAGAAAGAGTTGTTTCAGTGTATAGCTGATTATCATCAGCGAAGGCATGATGATTTACAGAATGATTCTTAACAATGTTGAAAAGGGGTTGCGTATACAATGCAAAAAGCACAGGTCCCAGGACAGAGCCCTGGGGAATGCCATACTTAACAGTCGATGGAGTGGATTTATGGCCTGCTACGGAGATTGTTTCAGTTCTGTTTGAGAGATAGGCTTTAAACCAGGAGAGAGTAACAATGATATACACAGAGTGTGAAGTTATTTGTGATTTTGGAAGTGGGTTTTCGCTTGTTTGTTTGTTTATATGTTTTTTTGTTTTGTTTTAGAAAATGAGGTCCTACTGTTTGAAAGATGGTTTGTGAATATGATCACTTTGATCATATTATGCCCTTCAGTGCCAGAGACACATGGGGAGATTGATCTTTGTTTAATTATGACACATGAAAGGGACTGGTTAGACTCAATCTAACAAAATGGTTTGGAGATATATCCCTCCTGGCTGTTCTAGAATCAAAAGTAGCATTCCAGACCTGTGGCATCAGAAGTTATGACATCATTAATGACAATCAAAGGGGGGTTTATAGGGCCTTTGACTTATAATTTGTACATTTCTTAGCATGTTTGTATTTTCATTAACAGACAATGGGACGTATTGAGGTGCATTTCATGATTGTTCTATTTCTTAGCATGTTTGTGTCTTCATGAAGTAACAGACAGTGGGATATATTGAGGTGCATTTCATGATGGTTTGCTGTGTTGTTTAGGTGCTGGACTATGATTTCATCAACGATGACCGTGTGAAGATAGAGGTGAAGAGGTGCATGATGGTTTGTGTTGTTTAGGTGCTGGACTATGATCGTCAGATCATCAACGATGACCGTGTGAAGATAGAGGTGAAGAGGTGCATGATGGTTTGCTGTGTTGTTTAGGTGCTGGACTATGATCGTCAGATCATTAACGATGACCGTGTGAAGATAGAGGTGAAGAGGTGCATGATGGTTTGCTGTGTTGTTTAGGTGCTGGACTATGATCGTCAGATCATCAACGATGACCGTGTGAAGATAGAGGTGAAGCAGTCCATGGAGGCTCCTCCTGTCTCCCCACACCACGACACGGCATTCGGCTACCAGATCATCAAGAACAGCATTAGACAGGTGTTTACCGACGCTGTCATTGCTCCAGGTAAATTGTCGTTATGTTTGTCATTATCATCATTATCATCATCATCATTATTATTATCATCATTATTATAATTATCATCATCATCATCTTCAAAATAATCTTTTTGGCTACCAGACCATCAAGAATGGCATTAGGTATTTTTCCTTGTGGGGATACCAGGGGGTCTTTTTTTCCAATAGTTCCCCCACCTTCTGGATGTTCTATGCTTGTAACTTCCTCTAATCTGTCCCTCTCTTTGACTCTGCCTTTTCCCTTTGCTTTCTGTCATCTACCATCTTTCTGACTTATTGGCCCATTCTCCTGCCTTTTCCCTTTGCTTTCTGTCATCTACCATCTTTCTGACTTATTGGCCCATTCTCCTGCCTTTTCCCTTTGCTTTCTGTCATCTACCATCTTTCTGACTTATTGGCCCATTCTCCTGCCTTTTCCCTTTGCTTACTGTCGTCTACTATCTTTCTGACTTATTGGCCCATTCTCCTGCCTTTTCCCTTTGCTTACTGTCGTCTACTATCGTTCTGACTTATTGGCCCATTCTCCTGCCTTTTCCCTTTGCTTGCTGTCATCTACTATCTTTCTGACTTATTGGCCCATTCTCCTGCCTTTTCCCTTTGCTTGCTGTCATCTACTATCTTTCTGCCTCACTGGTCCATTCTCCTGCCTTTTCCCTTTGCTTGCTGTCATCTACTATCTTTCTGCCTTATTGGACCATTCTCCTGCCTTTTCCCTTTGCTTGCTGTCATCTACTATCTTTCTGCCTCACTGGTCCATTCTCCTGCCTTTTCCCTTTGCTTGCTGTCATCTACTATCTTTCTGCCTTACTGGACCATTCTCCTGCCTTTTCCCTTTGCTTGCTGTCATCTACTATCTTTCTGACTTATTGGCCCATTCTCCTGCCTTTTCCCTTTGCTTGCTGTCATCTACTATCTTTCTGACTTATTGGCCCATTCTCCTGCCTTTTTTCTTGAACTCCTCCAAAATCGGAATGTGTCAGCTGAATGCAGCGGGGAGACCAGTGAAAACTGAAAACCGGACGCATATGTACCCCACCCATTATGGCCATATGGCCTGGGAACACGGAAGAAGAAGAAGACAGGTGTTTAACTCTTCTAGCAATACGGTCAAATGCGATGACGTTATTCTACGCAGGTTCTGTGGTGTAGTTGGTTGAGTCGCCGCTCCTAATCCAATGGGTTTACGAGTGCGCTGGTTCGAACCCAGCTCCCCGTTCACCGTGTTGTGTCCTTGGGAAAGATACTTTACTCCTATTTCCTGGTCCTTCGGATGAGATCTGAACTCTTCTAGCACCATGGACAAATACATTCGCCCAAGACATCACTCCCACCAAATGCAAAGACATTCACTGCCAAGCACCCTGTCATGTGTTAGTTTATCTTGAGAGCTTATGTCAATGTTTCTTCTGTTGAAGCAACACATGTGCACTTGAAAAAATGAGTTACCCTCTCTTGTCGGTTGAGATGCAACGGAGAACCAAGAACGTACCAAAATACATGGTGCCTGAAGGGTTTAGGGCCAGCCACACGTCCACTAACATCGTACCACTGTACAATGCGATTCCATCACCTGGTATCTAAGAACGACTGTGATTCACACTTCGAGATCACGTGATCAAGTCGTACCACTGTACGATGCGATTCCATCACCTGGTATCTAAGAACGACTGTGATTCACACTTCGAGATCACGTGATCAAATCATACCACTGTACGATGCGATTCCATCACCTGGTATCTAAGAACGACTGTGATTCACACTTCTAGATCACATGATCAAATCGTATCGTACAGTCGTACGATTTTAGCTGATGTGTGGCTAGCCCTTTAAACTGAGGTCCTGTGTGCGAATGCATGCACAAGATCTTGCGCACACTAAAGCCCATTCCACTATTCATTAGGAGTAGGCCGTGTTTTGTGCCGGTGGGATGGATGACACGAACTCGCATAGCATGCAACAATGGGTGGCGCTGTACTAGAGCGACGCTCTCTCCTGGTGGGAGCAACCCGAATTTCACACTCCCCAAAGTCTATTTTTGGAGCTTATGTCACTTTTTTCTTCCGTTAATGTGAAGCACGAGCATTTGGAAAAAGAAAGCCTAATCCATCCTTGAAAAGGTACTTGGTATGCAAGGGGGGAAATATCATAAAATACATGGTGCGAGAAGAGTTGATGGCGTTGTCATCACTCCAGGTAAAATTATCATCATTGTCATCATCGTCGTCATCATCATTGTGAAGCATTTGCCGGCAGAGCATGAAGAATGACATTGGCCAGGTGTTTAATAATGCTTTCATCGCTTCAGGTCAGAATTGATCATGATTGTCATCATCATTGTCATTGTCCTGGTTGTCGTTGGCCACCACAGCATCCAGACCAACGTACAACAGATCTTGAATGACACTGTCCACGCTCCAGGACAGAAATATCATCATCATCATCATCATCATCATCATCATCATCACCATCATCATCATCACCATCATCATCATCACCATCATCATCACCATCATCACCATCATCATCATCATCATCACCATCATCATCATCACCATCACCATCATCATCATCACCATCATCATCATCATCATCACCATCATCATCATCACCATCATCATCATCATCATCATCATCATCATCATCATCATCATCATCATCATCATCATCATCAGCATCATCATCATCATCATCATCACCATCATCATCATCATCATCATCATCATCACCATCACCATCATCATCATCATCATCATCATCATCATCATCATCATCATCATCATCATCATCATCATCATCATCATCATCATCATCATCATCATCATCATCATCATCATCATCACCATCATCACCATCATCATCATCACCATCATCATCATCACCATCACCATCATCATCATCATCATCATCATCATCATCATCATCATGCTTTCACCTATTAGACAGCATACAACAGGATGAAGCACATGTGTGGTTTTTCCAGGTTTTAAAACAAACCAACCCAAACAGACTTACGCACAAAACCAGCATAATGAGCATGATTGCGCTGTGATACTTGAACACCTTGTTGATAACTTGTCCTTTGATGGAGCTATGGAGGTTACAGTTTGGACAATCCACAATTCCTTTGTTCCAGGTGTAAACTGTTTGTGTCGGTAGAAAACAAAACGGTGGAGGTATGGAATCTGCTGTTTTACGACTGACAACTGCATAGTGTTGCTTACCCTTTCTGAAAACATCGGCCCCTTACTCTTTATGACTAATGTGTTGTGAGTTATTTTTGGTTCAAACCCGGTGGAATTGCCTGTCTGAAACTGTTGGAAGGGGAAGCAACTGGCCACTGCCGAGTGAGTTAGCGTAGGTCAAGACTAAGTTGGGTTGTTTTTGTTTTTTGGGGGAGAAGTGGGGGAGTGGTTGCGGTCTCATCTTCTGGGTCATACAGTAGCGTTGCTCCCACACCGCTCATTCCGAGTCCCAACTCGCAGCCACACCCTGGTTTGTCAGGTCGCAGAATCAAACCAGTAGTCCAATGGGAGCGAATCTAGTTTAGGTCGTCACGAGGTCGTTTTTTTAATAATATTAACATGTGTACGCGTATGTTTTAGTATGTTTTATGTTGTGTTCTGTATATTTGAATGTTTGGAAAACGTATTATTATGACTGAGTTTGATCTTGTCCAGACAAGTATATCTTTTGTTTTACTGTCTCGCATGCTTTTCAAATGACATGTATTTTGTTGCTGGAATTGTAGGCATTGCTACTTATTAACTTCTCTTTTGAGATAATAAGGTTCTTTGAGTTGAGTTGAGGCAAGCACCAGAGGAGACACTGCACTGCTGCTGAGTCACCTTGGTGGAGTTCAGTGGAGCCTGTTCTGAGCTAACATAGGCAGGACACTGCCTACTAAGCCCCGATAATAATTTGTCACAGAGCCTGTTCTGAGCTAACACAGGCAGGACACCACCTACTGAGCCCCCTACTGACGATAATTTGTTACAGCCTGTTCTGAGCTAACACAGGCAGGACAGCACCTACTGAGCCCCCTACTGATGACGATTTGTCATGGAGCCTGTTCTGAGCTAACACAGGCAGGACAGCACCTACTGAGCCCCCTACTGACGATAATTTGTCACAGCCTGTTCTGAGCTAACACAGGCAGGACAGCACCTACTGAGCCCCCTACTGACGACAATTTGTTACAGCCTGTTCTGAGCTAACACAGGCAGGACAGCACCTACTGAGCCCCCTACGGACGATGATTTGTCATGGAGCCAGCGTGAGCAAAGTCCTTCTCCGCCGCGCCACCATGTCCTTAAAAACTAAATTAATTTTGAATTAGTTTGATTCTAAGTAAGACACTGGGACAGCTGTTTTTTGGCTCACATTGTTTTTTTAAAAACAAAGTGAGTCTATAGTATCGTACGTGTTCAGTTGTGTGTCTGTGTATATGTATGTGTGTGTTGCGTCCGTGGTCCCGACCTTTAACCTTAACTCAAACCTTAACGTTGTCATTTTCTCTAAACATATAAGGCGTTAGAGGTTTAAAGTTAGCAGGATACTTGATTTTGACATGAGCCTTCAAGTCACGACGATCAAAGCAGTCAGATACATTGATAAAGAACAAAAGAAAGAAAATAATTTGTTGCAGAGATTACTGTTGTGCAACCTTTAACCTTGACTCGGTCACACTCTTCAAACTTTAACGTTGTCGTTTTCTAAAAAAATATAAGGTGTTGGAGGGTTAAAATTAGCAGGATACTTGATTTTGACGTGAGCCTTCAAGTCACGACGATCAAAGCAGTCAGATACATCGATAAAGAATGTAAGAAAGAAAATCATTTGTTGTAGAGATTACTGTTGTGCTGTACAGATACTGGAAAGAAGACTCTCCATTTGATGTACAAAAACGCTGTTTAAAAAACACACAAGACTTCAGGTGTGTACAAATAGGTACATTTTAACGTCGTTAACTTATATTTTCTGTAACAAATGGATGTACCGAGTGTGGGGCGTTGATGGCCCGGTTGTTTCATTTTATTTGCGCCTTTGACAACGGTTGTTCGTGTTCATTCGCGCATCATCTCTGCGCATGCAATACTTATTATCAAACTTCCGGCGAGCGCACACACAACAAGTGGCCTAGGCCTAGAGATCACAGATCACTTCTTATCTGATAATCAAGATGACGTACCTAACATTTAGCCCACAATCATTTCAGTCTTGAAAAAAATATACGGAAAATCCAGTGTTCGTCGATTTCACTGCCTTCGACGTACGAATCCAGATCATAATCCTATGTTAGGCCTAGACGATTGATCACCATGTGACCATGGGAGCGTGCACGCTGGGACCTTGACCTTTGCTTTTGTGGCAGGGGGGGGGGGGGGGGGAATTAACGAAACGAAAATAAAATATTAGAACTTTACAGAAATGTAGATGATGTGGAACAAGTTTTTATCGCATGAACAATCAGTTTAAAACAGTAACAGATCAGGAGTATGGCCTTATGAATTCTGCAACTTCAATTATTAATTTTCTAAGAGGCTTAGACCTACAGGTGTCCGTAGACCCCCCTTACCCCGGCGGGGGGTGTGTGTGTGTGTGTGTGTGTGGGGGGGGGGGGGGTCACTATGTTTTTCTGAAAGCTTGGTCAATATGCTTTTCAATTTTACTTGTTTGCCAAAAATAAAAATAGGGCTCCACTATGTTACATGCGCATATATAAACATACATATAATTACATTTTAAAGAAAGAGGGAAATTTTTAAATCAGACGTGAGCCTTGAAGGCTTTGCCTCTTGTTTTATTTAAAAGTAAATGATTGAATGATTGATTTATCTGTGTGATGTCATACATCCATGTGTTGTCTGGCATGTGCTTTCACAGGTGTTCTGGTGGGCAACACAGACACCTCTCCTTCACCCCCAAAGTCTATCGCTTCAGTAGTAACATTACAATTCTTGATCTGATGTGTGAATGACAGGTGTTCTGGTGGGCAACACAGACACGGTCCACTACCTCTCCTTCACCCCCAACGTCTATCGCTTCAGTGGTAGCATTATTACAATTCTTGATCTGATGTGTGAATGACAGGTGTTCTGGTGGGCAACACAGACACGGTCCACTACCTCTCCTTCACCCCCAACGTCTATCGCTTCAGTGGTAGCATTATTACAATTCTTGATCTGATGTGTGAATGACAGGTGTTCTGGTGGGCAACACAGACACGGTCCACTACCTCTCCTTCACCCCCAACGTCTATCGCTTCAGTGGTAGCATTATTACAATTCTTGATCTGATGTGTGAATGACAGGTGTTCTGGTGGGCAACACAGACACGGTCCACTACCTCTCCTTCACCCCCAACGTCTATCGCTTCAGTGGTAGCATTATTACAATTCTTGATCTGATGTGTGAATGACAGGTGTTCTGGTGGGCAACACGGACACGGTCCACTACCTCTCCTTCACCCCCAACGTCTATCGCTTCAGTGGTAGCATTATTACAATTCTTGATCTGATGTGTGAATGACAGGTGTTCTGGTGGGCAACACAGACACGGTCCACTACCTCTCCTTCACCCCCAACGTCTATCGCTTCAGTGGTAGCATTATTACAATTCTTGATCTGATGTGTGAATGACAGGTGTTCTGGTGGGCAACACAGACACGGTCCACTACCTCTCCTTCACCCCCAACGTCTATCGCTTCAGTGGTAGCATTATTACAATTCTTGATCTGATGTGTGAATGACAGGTGTTCTGGTGGGCAACACGGACACGGTCCACTACCTCTCCTTCACCCCCAACGTCTATCGCTTCAGTGGTAGCATTATTACAATTCTTGATCTGATGTGTGAATGACAGGTGTTCTGGTGGGCAACACGGACACGGTCCACTACCTCTCCTTCACCCCCAACGTCTATCGCTTCAGTGGTAGCATTATTACAATTCTTGATCTGATGTGTGAATGACAGGTGTTCTGGTGGGCAACACGGACACGGTCCACTACCTCTCCTTCACCCCCAACGTCTATCGCTTCAGTGGTAGCATTATTACAATTCTTGATCTGATGTGTGAATGACAGGTGTTCTGGTGGGCAACACGGACACGGTCCACTACCTCTCCTTCACCCCCAACGTCTATCGCTTCAGCCCCACCTTCATGCTCCCCGACGACCTGCCGCGTTTCCACGGCAACAACGAACGCATTTCGAAGCAAAACTACGAGCAGGCCATCAACTTCTACCATCATCTGATGCTGAACGCTGACCAGCCGCAGTTAGCCCCCTTGCATCACCATGGAGAGGAGCTGTAGTCTGTGTGGTGTGTGTATGTGTTGGGGGGGAGAGGGGGGGGGGGGGGGTAATGTTGATTGGCTGTGTGTATATAATAGTGTTATGTTTGTATTTGAAATTTCCTTAGTCACTGAGAATTCCAGGGGGAAATTTGGGTAGCTCTCACCTGGAGAGAGACTGCATTTGTGTGTGTATATGTGTGTGTGTGCGCATGTGTATATGTGTGTGTGAGTGTGTGGGCACGCCTGATTATT
>CM065687.1:1477931-1507931 GCA_017654935.2 Phymorhynchus buccinoides
TTCCTTCGTCGTCTTCTTTGTTCACACAGTGGCGCTAAACTCCTCCTACTCTGTTCCGTTGATCTTCTGCTTATCCTTCCTCGTCGTCTTCTTCTTTGTTCACACAGTGGCGCTAAACTCCTCCTACTCTGTTCCGTTGATCTTCTGCTTATCCTTCCTTCGTCGTCTTCTTTGTTCACACAGTGGCGCTAAACTCTTCTAGTGCCGTGTGTTTTTTGACCACCTTGGTTGTCTGCTGCATCTCAACCGACAAGAGGGGAGTAACTAGTTTTTTCGAATATGCATGTGTTGCCTTAACAGAAGAAACGTTGACATAAGCTCTAAAGATAAATGGACACATGGCAGGGTGCTTGGCAGGGAATATCTTTGCATTTGGTGGGAGTGTGGGAGTGATGTGTTGGGTGAATGTATTTGCTCATAGTGCTAGAAGAGTTGAAGTAACGATGCAAAAGTCACCCAACGCAGTTCATTGTGTGTTTGGTTTGAAACGTCTACGTTCAACTCTTCAAGAAAAAAATGATTACATGCATTCTTATGTTTTATTTTGAAATGTTTAACTGAAAAAAACAAAAAACTTTGATTATATTTTAAAAAATATATCATGAATGTGATGAGACTTCAAAAATGTGGTGTTATTTTTCTTTTGATGATAGTTTGTGTCATTGTGAGACTTATAATTAGCTGAAATTGGCTGTTTTCTGGTGTGTGTAAACAGGGCATATTTGTGTGAGACAAGGAGAAAGAACCTGTTGGATTTTGTTTGCTTGTTTGTATACATTTGTGGGTGTTTTTTTAAATTCTGTGATATTGTTAACCCCTTCACAGCTACGGAAACATTGAAAAATTATTTTCGTTTGATAAAATTTAAAAGAAACCTGTCACCTGTTAGACTCAATGTGAGAAAATGGTCTAAACCAGAAACCATCATTCCAAGCCTATGACATAAAAGTTATGACATCATCAATGACATCACACACCCGGCAGTGAAGGGGTTAACAAAGCAGTATTAGCTCGTTTGTTGATTCGTATGGTTGTGGTTGTGTTGATTGTGGCCACGCATTGTGAAAAGGACAGTTCAGATTGATGTTTACAAACAGGACGCTCAGACTTTTTCATATCTGTACAGTGTAAGAGCTTTGAACAGATTTTGATTAAAATGCTTTGGACAGTTTGAACGTTATGCTTGTTAAAAATAACAAGATACGGTTATTTAAGAGTGCGTTAATTGTAAAATTGTTTGGTACGGTTTCCTTTCCACAGGTTGCTGTACACGCTTTGCTTTGGTCAAACCGACCGCATTCCGTCCAAAATAACACCTGGAACTTAGAAATGTGAAAGAGTGCACATACACACGTGAAAACCCATCATCATGTCCCCTCCCCATTTCTGACATTGTTTTACTCTAGTTGTGGATGGGATATGTTCATAGGTGTCTGTCATGTGACCCATCATCATGTCCCATGTGACCCCATTGACAAACTATCTCCCCATTTCTGACATTGTTTTACTCTAGTTGTGGATGGGATATGTTCATAGGTGTCTGTCATGTGACCCATCATCATGTCCCCTCCCCATTTCTGACACTGTTTTACTCTAGTTGTGGATGGGATATGTTCATAGGTGTCTGTCATGTGACCCATCATCATGTCCCCTCCCCATTTCTGACATTGTTTTACTCTAGTTGTGGATGGGATATGTTCATAGGTGTCTGTCATGTGACCCATCATCATGTCCCCTCCCCATTTCTGACATTGTTTTACTCTAGTTGTGGATGGGATATGTTCATAGGTGTCTGTCATGTGACCCATCATCATGTCCCCTCCCCATTTCTGACATTGTTTTACTCTAGTTGTGGATGGGATATGTTCATAGGTGTCTGTCATGTGACCCATCATCATGTCCCCTCCCCATTTCTGACATTGTTTTACTCTAGTTGTGGATGGGATATGTTCATAGGTGTCTGTCATGTGACCCATCATCATGTCCCCTCCCCATTTCTGACACTGTTTTACTCTAGTTGTGGATGGGATATGTTCATGGGTGTCTGTCATGTGACCCATCATGTCCCCTCCCCATTTCTGACATTGTTTTACTCTAGTTGTGGATGGGATATGTTCATAGGTGTCTGTCATGTGACCCATCATCATGTCCCCTCCCCATTTCTGACATTGTTTTACTCTAGTTGTGGATGGGATATGTTCATAGGTGTCTGTCATGTGACCCATCATCATGTCCCCTCCCCATTTCTGACATTGTTTTACTCTAGTTGTGGATGGGATATGTTCATAGGTGTCTGTCATGTGACCCATCATCATGTCCCCTCCCCATTTCTGACATTGTTTTACTCTAGTTGTGGATGGGATATGTTCATAGGTGTCTGTCATGTGACCCATCATCATGTCCCCTCCCCATTTCTGACATTGTTTTACTCTAGTTGTGGATGGGATATGTTCATAGGTGTCTGTACATGTGACCCATCATCATGTCCCCTCCCCATTTCTGACATTGTTTTACTCTAGTTGTGGATGGGATATGTTCATAGGTGTCTGTCATGTGACCCATCATCACAAAAGGAGCAGTAAGTCGCTGAGCTAGTTTCTCACAACAGCTAGTTGAAAAGAGAAAAAATCAAATTTTTTGTTAATTTTGAGTTACGTTGTTTTTTTCATGTTTAACATCTTATCTATAAAGGATAATCTTTAACATTGTCTCCAAATACTCTAATAAGTACTTTAAATTGAGTAGGTCAATGAATTTTCTTCAGCAAGGCTACACTATACATTGTCGTTTTCTTAAAATGGTCATCCTACTCATTTTAAATGCTAATAACTCTGGTATGGAAAAAGATTGTTCTATGATTAGAAAGATAATTGTGTGAAGGTTCCAACTGTGCAATGATCTCAGAATGGTCCGTTTGACGCCTGATGTCCCTTCAGTGGTGATGTCCCTTCAGTGGTGATGTCCCTTCAGTGGTGATGTGCCTTCAGTGGTGATGTGCCTTCAGTGGTGATGTGCCTTCAGTGGTTCAGTGGTGATGTTTCAGTGGTGATTGCCTTCAGTGGGGGGGGATGTCCCTTAGTGGTGGGGTGAGTGAAAAAAGTGAGGTGCCTTGGGTGGATAATTTTGTTTGCGATTGTGATCCGTTTTATTTCCTGTTGTGATGTTGGTTGCTATGTATGCCGTGGTGTTGATGAAATGAGTCGCAGTATGCTTCAGAAAAGCAGTGGTGATAGCGCATGTACCTCCCTTAGTGGTGCTGTATTACTGGTTCTGTTGACAGAAGGGACCCTCGTTGTGACATGTGCCTTCAGTGGTGATGTCTTCAGTGGTGATGTCCCTTCAGTGGTGATGTGCTGCACACAGTGGTGATGTCCCTTCAGTGGTGATGTGCCTTCAGTGGTGATGTCCCTTCAGTGGTGATGTCCCTTCAGTGGTGATGTGCCTTCAGTGGCACAGTGATGGCCCACTGGCTTCAGTGTGAGTCATCAGTGCCTTTAAACAGTGGTGAGTCAATACGTGGTGATGTCCCTTAGTATGCAAAGTTGATGTCCCTTCAGTGGTGATGTGCCTTCCGTGGTGATGTCCCTTCAAACGTGGTGATGTGGCGTGGTTATGCCTTCAGTGGTGAAACATATGTCCCTTAGTGGTGATGTCCCTTCAGTGGTGATGTGCCTTCAGTGGTGATGTGCCTTCAGTGGTGATGCCCTTCAGTGGTGATGTCCTTCAGTGGTGATGTTTCAGTGGTGATGTCCCTTCTGGTGATGTCCCTTCAGTGGTGATGTGCCTTCAGGCTGAGCAGAGGGCACATGGGGAACTATTTGTGTAAACAATGCTTCAGAAAAGCAGACATAGCGCAGTCTGTCGCTTCTCCTACTGGTTCTGTTGACAAACACCCTCTGTCAAATGACACTCCAGTTGACATTTTAGTTGCATAAGTCAACAAGTGCCTATACAGTATATATGAAATTATGAAAATAAATACAGATCAACTATACCCTTGTTGACTAAATGCACTCAGTCTACAGGTCCTGTTTAAATTCATGAGTTTTGACTGAGCAGAGGGCACATGAAAAACCTTTGTGTAAACAATTTTGCAGTCTCGCTTCTCCTCCATTCTGAAATGAGTTGACATTTTATTGCATAAGAACAAACTATATGTATATATGAAATTATGAAAATAAATAACACATTAAATTCATGATTTTGACTAACCACCCCAGCTATGAAAAACCTTACACCCCCCCCCCCCCCCTCTTCCCCAGTAAAAAACATTGCCTCTTCAAAAATCTGGAACTATCGACCGCCCTTGCCAAGATTAACTAGAAATGTCTGCTCTGAAGAAATTTTATTGATACAATGGCATCAATTTCCAATTAATCTTTGGCATATCTAATCCCTTGGCAGCAGTACTCAGTGCTAATGTCTCCTAGTTCAACAAGTCAACTAATCCCTTGGCAGCAGTACTCAGTGCTAATGTCTCCTAGTTGTTCAACAAGTCAACTAATCCCTTGGCAGCAGTACTCAGTGCTAATGTCTCCTAGTTGTTCAACAAGTCAACTAATCCCTTGGCAGCAGTACTCAGTGCTAATGTCTCCTAGTTGTTCAACAAGTCAACTAATCCCTTGGCAGCAGTACTCAGTGCTAATGTCTCCTAGTTGTTCAACAAGTCAACTAATCCCTTGGCAGCAGTACTCAGTGCTAATGTCTCCTAGTTGTTCAACAAGTCAACTAATCCCTTGGCAGCAGTACTCAGTGCTAATGTCTCCTAGTTGTTCAACAAGTCAACTAATCCCTTGGCAGCAGTACTCTCAGTGCTAATGTCTCCTAGTTGTTCAACAAGTCAACTAATCCCTTGGCAGCAGTACTCAGTGCTAATGTCTCCTAGTTGTTCAACAAGTCAACTAATCCCTTGGCAGCAGTACTCAGTGCTAATGTCTCCTAGTTGTTCAACAAGTCAACTAATCCCTTGGCAGCAGTACTCAGTGCTAATGTCTCCTAGTTGTTCAACAAGTCAACTAATCCCTTGGCAGCAGTACTCAGTGCTAATGTCTCCTAGTTCAACAAGTCAACTAATCCCTTGGCAGCAGTACTCAGTGCTAATGTCTCCTAGTTGTTCAACAAGTCAACTAATCCCTTGGCAGCAGTACTCAGTGCTAATGTCTCCTAGTTGTTCAACAAGTCAACTAATCCCTTGGCAGCAGTACTAAGTGCTAATGTCTCCTAGTTGTTCAACAAGTCAACTAATCCCTTGGCAGCAGTACTCAGTGCTAATGTCTCCTAGTTGTTCAACAAGTCAACTAATCCCTTGGCAGCAGTACTCAGTGCTAATGTCTCCTAGTTGTTCAACAAGTCAACTAATCCCTTGGCAGCAGTACTCAGTGCTAATGTCTCCTATTTGCTCAACTGTACCATGATTTTCCATTACTGTTGACAGTTATTGTGCAGCTCTTATTGGTTCCAACTTCACCCATGATTATCTGCCTACCTACCTACCTACCTACCTACCTACCTACCAACCAACCTACCTACCTACCTACCTACCTATCTAAACTCAGGCATGGTAATGGAGGTAAAGCATTTTTCTCTGAGAATATAGGATTTCAGGAGATGTCTCTTGGTGAAATCAAGGGATTAAAATCCCTTTAGTGTAGCAGGAGGCAATCGTTCTTGAAGATGGATTATGTAGAACTGTTCAAACTTGGGGAAAGGCTATCTCCTCAAGCTTAAAACCAATTCTGACATTTGTTATTCTGCATTCACTTTCCTCTGAAATCAGATAATTCTCTGAAAATGACCATGCCTGAACCTAGCCTATCTTTACCTATTCTACATGAGAGAGGGGGGCAGTCTCTACCCCCTCCAAACCTAACAAAACAAAAAAACAACAATCCCAAAGCAAAGCAAAGAAACACCCTCTGCCTACCTACCTCTCCATCTAGCTAGCCTAGGTGAGGGGCAAGGAGTGGGAAGCTTCGGCACGCAGATGCACTAACGGCGGGTGCAAGAGAGCGCTGCTTCAATGTTGACACAAAGGCGAGAGCACCGTCCTCCCCGGGCGGTGGTCCTTACCTCCACCTCCCGCGCGACCTCCACTACCCCTCCCCTAACAGCCCCCTCTACCCCACCCCGCAAAAAAAAAAAGAAAAAAAGTCTACCCCCCTCCTTCCCACCCCACCCATCCTATCCCCCTTACTTACCGTTTCCTTTTATCCAGTGTACAAAATAACATCAAAATGCATGGAATGTACATAAGCAAAATAATATGACGGTTATAAACTTAACACATGACTTCGGCAGATCACGGGTGATACCATTCTGTTCTTAGGGGTGGTAGATCACAGGTGATACCATTCACTGTTCATAGGGGTGGCAGATCGCAGGTGATGCCATTCTCTGTTCATAGGGTTGGCAGGCAGATCCCGGGTGATACCATTTGCTGTTCATAGGGCCAAGAGGTGGCAGGATGTGACGCCGGAGACTGGACTGCTTCTCTGTGAACACAACACAACACAACAGAGGAAAACAGTCAGGTTGTGCCCACATTCTGTCTGAAGTCCATGTGGAACAATAAAGCACCATAGATACGTTGCCATAATAATCCGGTGGCAGTCATGGAGATTGTCAAGGTGAAAACTGAACAGGCAGGAGTTGATCAGCGGCCTTAGGCCGGGTTCACACATTAGAGGGGTAAGTTCCATGCGGAAAACCCTAAATAAGTGGAAGAAAGAAGGATCAAAGTTTACGCATAATGGGGAAATTTGGACACGTGCGCAAATTGTTTCCCTTCTTTGCTTCACTTATTTATGGATTGCGCACGGGTTTCTGCATGGAACATCCGCTTACGGCCTAAGAGGATGTGCACAGTAGATCCGCAGTCCACAGGTTCCGTAGGGAAACCCCATTTGATATCAGAAATAAGTGGGTGGGATTAATAATAATATTATTTGCTATAGCGCTAGCAATCCACACTATGAGCATGCTCTGTGCGCTTTACAAATTGAAATATAAATAGAACTTCAAACATGAAGTAAAAATCAGAAAATAACAAATAACGAACAGCATACACTTGATAAGAAAATACAAGATAGCATGGTCCACATACCACAACCGACAACACATTCATGAGATAACAACAGATTAAAACTCACTTACTAAAACATAATAGGCATATAACATGCACTTCGTAATAGCACACATGAAAACGTAAGATAACATGATTTACAAACTTACAATAGACTACACATTCGGAGATAGTTAAATCTTGCGTGTTAAAACAATAACTATATAAAGCATTTTTTAAATAGGATCATACAAGACATTCCTAAGATAACAACAGATTAAGACGAGCCGACTAAAAAACAAGAATGCAAAAATACACGCCCACACTAACAGATGTGGGCATACACATATACTCCCAATACAAACACACATGCGCGCGCACACGCACGCACACGCACACGCACACACACACACACACGTACGCATGCAAGCACACATGCATGCAGACACATACCCAAGCACACATTCCTGCAGACTGGTAGATCAAGCCAGGTATTTTGGAAGAGGTCTGGTAGATCAGTCAGCTGAGGTTTGGAGGGAGGTGTTTTTTCTGATAGAAAGAGGTAGAGAGTTCCAAGTTGTAGGTCCAGACACAGAGAAAGATTTTTTACCACAGGAATTCAAAGAGTATCTAGGGACAGTAAGCAGAGAAGAGTCTTGTATTAATGGCCTAAACATATTTTGTTTTCTTTTCTATACAGATCCGTTCCAAGAGAGCATTATTTCAGAACAGTAAACATGCTTTTCCTATCAAAATGTTGGGGGGGGGGGGGGGAGGGGGGGGGGGGGGGAGGGGGGGGGGGGGGGGGGGGGGGGGGGGGGGGGGGGGGAGTCGATATGTGCGTATGCAAGTCAGGGTGTCTGTAACTGTGTAACAATATAACAATAACAAGTCTTTTCAGGCCATCTGGCCCATAATGATGTGGAGACAGAGCGAAAAAGATCGAATATCATATATGTACATACTTGTAACTACGTGTGTGGTGTGTGCGTGCGTGCGTGTGTGTGTGCGTGCATGTGTGTGTGTGTGTGTGTGTGTGTGTGTGTGTGTGTGTGTGTGTGTGTGTGTGTGAGAGAGATTGTGTGTGTGAAGACAGAGAGAGAGAGAGTGCACACGCGAGGGAGTTATTCACTGATTCAATTAACTGGATTCCCACGTTCAAGGCAAAGCCTGAAATGCACACTATTGCACACTTGCACTTGACTGTACATATTGCAACAACTTCACACAATCAGCCGCATTTCAATGCATGGAACATAAAGCCGAATCGATACAATACAGAGGAAGAGTAGAAAAAACCCTGCAGCGTTAAGACGCTACATCACCAGCCGCGGCACATTTTCTCCTCCAGTGACCTCGACCTTTGACCTTCATTTTTGAACTGAGAGGGGTGGGGTGGAGAGGGTGTGTGTGTGTGTGATAGAGAATGTTATTTAAACGAAAGTTCGAGCAATCTTTTTGGCCTTGAAGCTGCAAGCTAAAGTCAATTCAAAGCGTGTTCTGGACATTGTCCATTGTGGACATTTCTTAGTCTCCGTACAGACTGTCTGGGACTTTGATAAGACAAGGAGAGAGAGAGGGGGGGGGGGGGGGGGAGGGGGGGAGAGAGAGTGAGAGAAAGAGAGAGAAACTAATCTCTTTTTTTACATTCTTTCCTCGGGATAAAATTAATGTTATAATGCGAGAGAGAGAGAGAGAGAGAGAGAGAGAGAGAGAGAGAGAGAGAGAGAGAGAGAGAGAGAGAGAGAGAGAGAGAGAGAGAGAGAGAGAGAATAACGACAGAACTAATCTCTCTTTTTTAAAAATAACCTTTCCTCTGGACAAATAGTAGGCCTATTTAGTAATGCTAATAATGAGAGAGAGGGACAGACAGACAAAGAAAGAAGACCAGGCGGACAGATAAAGATCGATCTTGTTCAACTATGCTGTCCAAAGGATGTAACCCAACCCCCAACTCCACAGACTAGCCAGATGTTTTCTAATACTTCAATGCCACTAACTGTGCCAGACAACAACAGTCTGAAATAATCTATTTCCTCAAGACAGCAGCACAGCGCTGGCTACATCTGTTCTTCACAATACGGGGGTGGAGGAGTGGGTCATATACTATGATATAGACAGCTTCCTGACCAACACTGCAGGTGGCTGTTCCCCTCGGGCCTGGTTCATATATAGCATCTGCATCAAGCACGTTGGCAGACACCCGATTCTGGTATCATGCGACAACGGAAAGCTTTGGGGAGAGCAAAAATAAAATAATAAAAAATGAATGAGCAAAGATGCAGATCAACACCCCTTCCTCCATGTCTGGGTTCTTTCCGTTATTCTTTTAGTCCTGCCTGTCTTACTGCAGATTGAGCACTTCAACCTCCATCGTTTTCTATGTTTCACGTTGATTTCCATCCATTTACACCATTCAAATGTGCATTCACTAATAGTAGAAGGTAAAGGCAAGACGGAAAGAACGCAATGAACCAAGACTGTGGCAGGGGGTGTTGATCTGCATCTTTCCCATCATCATGATGCTGCTCTCACCACATACCTTCTTTAGTAATAAAACAGAACAATCACAAGTAAAACCAGCCAAGGTGACCGTTGGCCGTAAACCCCTATAATTATAGTTAGCCAAGGTGACCGTTGGCCGTAGACCCCTATAACTATAGTTAGCCAAAGTGACCGTTGGCCCTAGACCCCTATAACTATAGTCAGCCAAGGTGACCGTTGGCCGTAGACCCCTATAACTATAGTTAGCCAATTTGACCGGGTTAGACCCCTATAACTATAGTTAGCCAAAGTGACCGTTGGCTCTAGACCCCTATAACTATAGTTAGCCAAGGTGACCGTTGGCCGTAGACCCCTATAACTATAGTTAGACAAGGTGACCATAGACCCCTATAACTATAGTTAGCCAAGGTGACCGTAGACCCCTATAACTATAGTTAGCCAAGGTGACCGTTGGCCGTAGACCCCTATAACTATAGTCAGCCAAGGTGACCGTAGACCCCTATAACTATAGTTAGCCAAGGTGACCGTTGGCTGTAGACCCCTATAACTATAGTTAGCCAAGGTGACCGTTGGCTTGTAGACCCCTATAACTATAGTTAGCCAAGGTGACCGTTGGCCGTAGACCCCTATAACTATAGTTAGCCAAGGTGACCGTAGACCCCTATAACTATAGTCAGCCAAGGTGACCATTCCTGACCCGTAGACCCCTATAACTATAGGTTAGCCAAGGTGGATGTAGACCCCTATAACTATAGTTAGCCAAGGGTGACCGTAGACCCCTATAACTATAGTCAGCCAAGGTGACCGTATACCGTAGACCCTTATAACTATAGTCAGCCAAGGTGACCGTTGGCCGTAGACCCCTATAACTATAGTTAGCCAAGGTGACCGTAGACCCCTATAACTATAGTTAGCCAAGGTGACCATTGGCCGTAGACCCCTATAACTATAGTTAGCCAAGGTGACCGTTGGCCGTAGACCCCTATAACTATAGTTAGCCAAGGTGACCGTTGTCAAAAACCACCTACGTGCACATAAATAGAACAGAAGACCCCTATCTATAACTATAGTTAGCCAAGGTGACCGTAGACCCCTATAACTATAGTTAGCCAAGGTGACCGTAGACCCCTATAACTATAGTTAGCCAAGGTGACCGTTGGCCGTAGACCCCTATAACTATAGTTAGCCAAGGTGACCGTTGGTAGGTAGACCCCTATAACTATAGTTAGCCAAGGTGACCGTAGACCCCTATAACTATAGTTAGCCAAGGTGACCGTTGGCCGTAGACCCCTATAACTATAGTTAGCCAAGGTGACGTTGGCGTAGACCCCTATAACTATAGTTAGCCAAGGTGACCGTTGGCCGTAGACCCCTATAACTATAGTCAGCCAAGGTGATCATTGGCCGTAGACCCCTATAACTATAGTCAGCCAAGGTGACCGTTGGCCGTAGACCCCTATAACTATAGTCAGCCAAGGTGACCATTGGCCGTAGACCCCTATAACTATAGTCAGCCAAGGTGACCGTAGACCCCTATAACTATAGTCAGCCAAGGTGACCGTAGACCCCTATAACTATAGTCAGCCAAGGTGACACTTGCTTACGTAGACCCCTATAACTATAGTCAGCCAAGGTGCCCCGTAGACCCCTATAACTATAGTTAGCCAAGGTGACCGTAGACCCTTATAACTATAGTCAGCCAAGGTGATTTTTAATAGACCCCTATAACTATAGTCAGCCAAGGTGACCGTAGACCCCTATAACTATAGTTAGCCAAGGTGACCGTAGACCCTTATAACTATAGTCAGCCAAGGTGACCGTAGACCCCTATAACTATAGTCAGCCAAGGTGACCGTAGACCCCTATAACTATAGTCAGCCAAGGTGACCGTAGACCCCTATAACTATAGTCAGCCAAGGTGACCGTTGGCAGTAGACCCCTATAACTATAGTCAGCCAAGGTTTAAGATATTTTTATTTTTATTTGTCGATCGCTCAGACAGTAGCCTGTCACGTGAGCGTAGATGAGCCATGCTGCCGTTATGCGCGTAACTATGAAATAGTTAGGCCCAGTATATCCGTCTTCAGCTAGAGAAAATCTTTGTAAGAGTTTCTAGAACAAAGGTAGGAGAATGGACCTGCTAGGCAGAAAGATAGTAGATGACAGAAAGCAAAGTAAAAAGACAGGGTCAAAGAGAGTGACAGATCAGAGGAAATTACAAACACTGAACTTCCAGAAGGCGGGGGAACTATTTGCACACAAAAAACCGGTATCCCCATAGGGGGTATTTTGAAGAGGCCTACAGCAAAGTGAGAGTGAGAGCTGAGCGATGACCACAGGCCGCAAACCATTGGCCCCACACCCCTATAAGCACTATGCTCTTAATCTAGCAGCATGACACATGGAGCACAGAGCACATTATGAAGGGGATAATGGTAAAGTGAGAAAGAGAGCTAAGCGGTAGACGTAGACTGCCGCACACCCCAATAACCATAATACTGTAAGCAGCGTGACGTCACCCAAGACAAGCTGGAGCGGTTGGTAGTCCAGCTATATCAGTATTTGGCATTGGACTTTGGTATATTCTAGTCACAGAGTCAAACATTGCACAAGTTTCTATTTAAAAATACAGTTTTGAGATAAACATCACGAAAAAAGCATCTTTGTAAAATCGGACATGAATAATAACACCGTGTGAATGTGCGCCGTTCGTCTTCATTGTATGCCCCTTGAATGTTAGAGACAATGAATGAGAATGACAGAGGGAACGGTTGACAGGGAAAAGAAACAGGGCGTCTGTGTGAATGATTCAAGAGGGAATTGCATAGTTTATGTGATTAGACATAAGAGAGAGAGAGCCAGAGAGAGAGAGAGAGAGAGAGAGAGAGAGGAGAGAGAGAGGTGAGAGTTGGCCGAGAGAGAGAGATAAGAGAGAGAGGAGAGAGAGAGAGTAGACCCCTATAGAGAGAGAGAGAGGAGAGATTGACCGTAGAGAGAGAGGTGAGATTGAATAAAGACCCCTATAACTATAAGCCAAGGTGACCATTGGCCGTAGACCCCTATAACTATACAGCCAAGGTGACCATTGACCGTAGACCCCTATAACTATAGTCAGCCAAGGTGACCGTTGGCCGTAGACCCCTATAACTATAGTCTAGCCAAGGTGACCGTTGGCCGTAGACCCCTCTAACTATAGTCAGCCAAGGTGACCGTTGGCCGTAGACCTCTATAACTATAGTCAGCCAAGGTGATCATTGGCCGTAGACCCCTATAACTATAGTTAGCCAAGGTGACCGTTGGCCGTAGACCCCTATAACTCTAGTCAGCCTCTGATCTCTCTAGACCCCTATAACTATAGTCAGCCAAGGTGACCTCTGGCCTCTCCCTATAACTATAGTCAGCCAAGGTGACCATTGGCCGTCTCCCTCCTAACTATAGTCAGCCTCTGACCCTAGACCCCTATCTATCTCTCTCTCTAAGATATTTTTATTTTTCTCTCTCGATCGCTCAGACCTCTCCTCTCTCGTAGATCTCTCTGCCTCGCTCTCTCTCTCTAGGCCCTCTCTCTTCTCCTCTCTCTCTCTCTCTGTTATTGAATGAATAGATCTACATGTATTCCATTCTTTGTTTGCAATATGATTATTGATGCTCGATGTAATAGATAACTTGTTAAAAGTTAACTTTAGGCATTGATAAAGTGTGTGGTCAAGGGCATAAGTTACTAGCATGTTCAAATTAGTTACACCCTATATGTATGCTCTTCATGCCTGTTACACCCTATATGTATGCTCTTCATGCCTGTTACACCCTATATGTATGCTCTTCATGCCTGTTACACCCTATATGTATGCTCTTCATGCCTGTTACACCCTATATGTATGCTCTTCATGCCTGTTACACCCTATATGTATGCTCTTCATGCCTGTTACACCCTATATGTATGCTCTTCATGCCTGTTACACCCTATATGTATGCTCTTCATGCCTGTTACACCCTATATGTATGCTCTTCATGCCTGTTACACCCTATATGTATGCTCTTCATGCCTGTTACACCCTATATGTATGCTCTTCATGCCTGTTACACCCTATATGTATGCTCTTCATGCCTGTTACACCCTATATGTATGCTCTTCATGCCTGTTACACCCTATATGTATGCTCTTCATGCCTCTTACACCCTATATGTATGCTCTTCATGCCTGTTACACCCTATATGTATGCTCTTCATGCCTGTTACACCCTATATGTATGCTCTTCATGCCTGTTACACCCTATATGTATGCTCTTCATGCCTGTTACACCCTATATGTATGCTCTTCATGCCTGTTACACCCTATATGTATGCTCTTCATGCCTGTTACACCCTATATGTATGCTCTTCATGCCTGTTACACCCTATATGTATGCTCTTCATGCCTGTTACACCCTATATGTATGCTCTTCATGCCTGTTACACCCTATATGTATGCTCTTCATGCCTGTTACACCCTATATGTATGCTCTTCATGCCTGTTACACCCTATATGTATGCTCTTCATGCCGGTTTGCATTTTGCCTATGTATACGTATTGCGCATGCGCACGCACATGCGTGTGTGTGTATATATAGGAGTGCATGTGTGTGTGCGCGCGCGTGCACATACATGCGTGTGTGTGTGTGTGTGTGTGTGTGTGTGTGTGTGTGTGTGTGTGTGTGTGTGTGTGTGTGTGTGTGTGTGTGTGTTCGTGCGAGCATGTGTGTGTGTGTGTGTGTTCGTCAGTGCGTGCATGTGTGTGTGTGTGTGTGTGTGTGTGTGTGTTCGTGCGTGCATGTGTGTGTGTGTGTGTGTGTGTGTGTGTGTGTGTTCGTGCGTGCATGTGTGTGTGTGTGTGTTCGTGTGTGCGTGCATGTGTGTGTGTGTGTTCGTGCGTGCATGTGTGTGTGTGTGTGTGTATGTGTGTTCGGATGCAAGCCCTTTGGTGTGCCACAATATAATGCCGGACCAATGTAAATGTGACTGACTTTAGATCAAAATCTCAGTACCCATCGTCTGTGTTTAAATTTGAAATTGAAATAATGATACTGTTTTTTCAAGTTATTCCCCTTTTGCTTGGCATATTGGTTTCTTCAGTTTTATTTATTTGCATTCGATTTGCATTTGCAGTCTCTGTTTATAAATTGTTGCATTTTTGTGAATGATATTTTGTTTTATAGTCTATTGTGTTAAAGGATTGTTTCTCACCTTGTAATATGTCTAGCACGCGTACTCTTGATAACTGGCCGTCAGCGGATGGCCTTAGAGTAGGTTTTCTTAACATTAATCACCTACTAAATAAAGTTAGTGATGTATCTGATATTTTATTTAATAACGGCAAAAACTTTCATATATTTGGTTTTGCTGAGACAAGATTATCAAATCAAATATCTGACTCCGAATTGAATATACCAGGTTATCATTTCATTCGTAAAGACCCAACTAAAACTAAAGAAACTGGTTTAATTGTTTACATCCATGAAAGTTTGCATTTCAAGGAAATTTCGTCTCTTGTAAACCATGGCGTAGAATCCATATGGATTGAATTACTATTCAAACAATCAAAACCAGTTTTCATAAGCTTCATCTATAGAAATCTGCTGAACGCTCTGACTGGATTGATAGGTTCACTTTAATGATGGAAGAAGCGTCATCCTTTAGTTATGAAACTCTGCTTTTGGGCGATTTTAATATTGATTTACTAAAACCGCACAAAACGTGGCTAGAAACGTATGAATCCTTCAATCTTTCACAACTAATTGATAAACCGACAAGAGTCAGTGCCACCGCCCAAACGCTTATAGATAGAGGTGGGGGAAAAACCCGGTTTGAACCAAAAAACCGGTCTTGAAATTCCGCGGTTCAAAAAACCGGTTCGAGTTGCTGTGAACCGGTTTTTTAACTGCAAACTGAAAGTAAGTTTCTCTTAGTAACGCATTCTTTTCGAAGAACAACACTGAATATCAGCGCAGATTGGGTGTTTGCAAACCAAGAGTATCTGTTTCTAGTTGTCTGGTGTTGTAAGGAGCAACTATGGCCAATAATTAGGCCTACACCACAACCACAGTAACGAACATTTGGAGGCATTTTCTCCTGAAAACAAATCGAAAGAGTGATGGAGTGATTGTAGAAAGTATTGCTTTGTGCTTGCAATGTGACAGTGCGATCAATCGGGGTGGTGGAACAACAAACATGACTAATCACCAAGAGAACTGTGAATGGAACAACAATAAAACAATGTCTTTAAAAAAAAATAAAAAAAAAAAAAATGAAACAGACTGCAACGTCACTGGAACATACAGCAAACAAACAACTACACGACAAGTGCAAAGTGACGTTATTTTATTCACAAGAGACAAAACAAAACTACTGGATATTTCGGCGAATGCGCCTTTATCAACACAGACAAGCAATTAAACAGCTTTGCTGTAATGTCTTTTTAAGTTTAATTTCATTTATATAAAGTCTTATGCTAAGAAGATGAGCAAATATGTTCGAAAACAATTTGATCTGCACACACACACACACACACACACACACACACACACACACACACACACACACAAACACACACGCGCGCGTGCGCGCGCGCCAACACACACACACACACGCACATTCTCTCTCTCTCTCTCTCTCTCTCTCTCTCTCTCTCACTCACACACACGCACGCACGCACGTACGCACGCACGCACGCACGCACGCACGCACGTACACGCACGCACGCACGCGCACGCACACGCACACGCACGCACACACACACACACACACACACACACACACACACACACACACACTTATAGGCATCTAAAGTAAATCCCCAATGCCCCACATGGCCGAAAGGTCGAAGAGGACGTAAACCTACACTAGCGACCAAAAGTTAAGGCCCAGAAAGACAATCATCTCCGAAAACTGACGAACTCAATAAAACGCACCCAGCTCATAACAAAACTGAATTTATTCTTTTAACATTAAGTTCATTCCAAAAAATCATTAATCAGAACGAGTTCAGTCAACAAAATGCCCCTTTCAACAACTTCCCCCTCCTCTTGAAAAGTCACACATTCAGAATCAATGCACTTTGGAACAGTCAGTAGTGGGGGTAGGGGGGGTGGGGGGGGTGGGGGGGGGGGGGGGGGGGGGGGGGGGGGGGGGTTGTGTGTGTTTTCTGTCTGTCCCAAGGATATCTCCCGAACCGCTTAACCGAATCGCTTCAAATTTTGTGTGGTGATGTGTCACCATGAGCGGAAGGCATCAGTAATGTGCACTGACTGTTCCAAAGTGCATTGATTCTGAGTGTGACTTTTCAAGAGGAGGGATAAACTGCTTAATGTAGGCCTACATTCACTAGTTATTGTTCGATTAAAATGAATGCGCTTACTGAAGATATTCTCTAAAAGTAGAATATGTCATTACTGTTGTAAGAATGAGAGAGTAGCAATAACAGCTTTTCTCCACCCAGCCCTGGGACTGAGAGAGAGAGAGAGAATGTGTGTGCGTGCATGTGCGTGTGCAAGCGCGCGTCAGTGTGCGGTTGTGCGCGTGTGACAATGTGTGTGTGTGCGCGCGCTCGTGTGTGATATTTTTTCCTTGCATTGTGAAAGATTTTCTCTTCTCATTTTGTTTATCTGTTCAGGTACATAATTCAGATTATTATACTTTTGTATTCCTTATCCTCACGCTACATATCTGATTATTCTCATTGCGTTGTGAATGTGCCACCATCCCTTGCACCCCATCCGCCGTATGACGTTTTGTTTTTGCTTTGGTTTGATTATTCTCCCTATGATTATTATATTTTTCAACTACACCCCTACCCTCACCTTCCTTTGACACGGGCAGATGGCCCCGTCATTAAAATGTTTGTTTGAGTTGAGCTAAGTTTTTAGTTGAGTGTATGTGTATGTGTGCGCGCGCGTGTGTGAATATTCTGACAAATAAATATGTTTGCATAGGTGAAACTACTGATGCGCGTAGGCCTACTGGTTAAAAAAACCGGTTCGAAAAGACCGGTTCGGAGAGGGAAAACCGGTTTAAAACCGGTTCGAAAATTTGAACCGGTTCTCAACTCTACTTATAGATCATATCTACTCATTTTCAACTAACACTATAATAGCCGTCCGGCTATTCGTCCGTTTTTCTCAAAAACTATTCAGTCTATCATCATCAAATTTGGTATACTAGTTTCCAAGATGCAAGCTATCCACTGATGTATTTAGTTTTACATTACCCGCTGTGCCCTAGGCCCTTTGTGTCACAGGCCCGCCGTTTTTCTCAAAAACTATTCAGTCTATCATCATCAAATTTGGTATACTAGTTTGCCAAGATGCAAGCTATCCACTGATGTATTTAGTTTTACATTACCCGCTGTGCCCTAGGCCCTTTGTGTCACAGGCCCGCCGTTTTTCTCAAAAACTATTCAGTCTATCATCATCAAATTTGGTATACTAGTTTGCCAAGATGCAAGCTATCCACTGATGTATTTAGTTTTACATTACCCGCTGTGCCCTAGGCCCTTTGTGTCATAGGCCCGCTATGTCCCACTTCTTTCCGGCCGTCCATCCGTCCGTGCGTGCGTCCTGTTTTCAGTTCTCAATGGTCTCCCCGCTGTGTGTACAGCCAACACATTCCGATTTCGGAGTAGCTCGGCGGTGCTGCGAGGGGACTTTGCAGACGCTCGGCGTTGCACTTGTTATTCTTCTAACGGTTGTCTGTCTGCTTATCTGATTACCTATGCATCTATGCATCGCGCGTGTGTGTGCACACACGCACGCACGCACGCACGCACGCACACGCGCGCGCACGCGCACGCGCACGCACGCACACACACACACACACACACACACACACACACACACACACACACACACACACACACACACACACACACACACACACACACACACACTCTCTCCAAAAACAGGCCTAATTGAAGTTGAGTTTCGTCTTCTTTTGGCCCAAACGACCGACCATCCTCTGTCAGCTTCTGGTGACCAAAGTGACGTCATTGTTCCATCAATAACAATAAAAAAGAATTAGTCTTCATATTTCGGTTTTTCCCTAGTAAAGCACACTAAGGCCTGTGTCTTATTTAACGCTTGATGATCACAGGCCTCCTGCTGTACTGTGTGTGTCGCCATTCCTGAAGAAGGGCACTATAAGCTGTTTCTCAAAGCAAACACGCTTACCCTCCCCCTCCCCCCTTTTGTTTTGAAAGGGGAACAATAAAGAGGCGCCATTTGTTATTATTTGATTGGATCGACAAAAGAAGAAGAAATAAAGAACAAGAAGAAGAAGAAGAAAACAATTAGAAGAAAAAGAAGAAGAAATAAAGAAGAAGAAGAAGAAGAAGAAGAAGAAGAAGAAGAAGAAGAAGAAGAAAGAAGGAAGGAAAGAAAGAAAAAAGAAAGAAAGAAGGAAAGCAAGCCAGCATGAAGAGAGCCAGTCTTGTATTGGTGCTCCAAATGATTCAACCCCATAATCATTTAAACAAATAGCCTAAAATAGACGTTTTATTGGCGTCAAAAACCACCCAATCAATCAATCAACCAACCCCACACGCCCTGTGGCAACCTGAGGTGGGGGGCTGGACCGGAAGGGGTCGTGTAGCCATGTTGGCAGCGCATGCGCAATAGGCAGGGCTGGGCGGAAATGGGCAATACGTCACGGGCTGTCGGGTCACCTGATGACGTGGGTTAAGGAAAGACGAGCAAGATAGATGGGCTAAGTGATTCTGTGTCTGTCTGCCCGTACCGTCTGTCTGCCCGCACCGTCTGTCTGCCCGTACCGTCTGTCTGTCCGTACCGTCTGTCTGCCCGCACCGTCTGTCTGCCCGTACCGTCTGTCTACCGTAGTTGTTGTAATAGCATGGGGAGAGACTGTTAATGTTTGACGTCCTCTGGGCCCAAGGCCATATGGGGCACTGCTGATACTGTAGTTGTTGTAATAGCATGGGGAGAGAGACTGTTAATGTTTGACGTCCTCTGGGCCCAAGGCCATATGGGGCACTGCTGATACTGTAGTTGTTGTAATAGCATGGGGTCAAAGCGACTCCTTTATAAATGATTAATGAGTTACTCCCCTGGTCATGATTGTGTGTGTGCTGAAGATCTAATCAGATAGTCCCCCTACCACAATGCAGATGAATGCAGGTCTGTGAAATGTCATGATTGTGTGTGTGCTGAAGATCTAATCAGATAGACCCCCTACCACAATGCAGATGAATGCAGGTCTGTGAAATGTCATGATTGTGTGTGTGCTGAAGATCTAATCAGATAGACCCCCTACCACAATGCAGATGAATGCAGGTCTGTGAAATGTCATGATTGTGTGTGTGCTGAAGATCTAATCAGATAGACCCCCTACCACAATGCAGATGAATGCAGGTCTGTGAAATGTCATGATTGTGTGTGTGCTGAAGATCTAATCAGATAGTCCCCCTACCACAATGCAGATGAATGCAGGTCTGTGAAATGTCATGATTGTGTGTGTGCTGAAGATCTAATCAGATAGTCCCCCTACCACAATGCAGATGAATGCAGGTCTGTGAAATGTCATGATTGTGTGTGTGCTGAAGATCTAATCAGATAGTCCCCCTACCACAATGCAGATGAATGCAGGTCTGTGAAATGTCATGATTGTGTGTGTGCTGAAGATCTAATCAGATAGACCCCCTACCACAATGCAGATGAATGCAGGTCTGTGAAATGTCATGATTGTGTGTGTGCTGAAGATCTAATCAGATAGACCCCCTACCACAATGCAGATGAATGCAGGTCTGTGAAATGTCATGATTGTGTGTGTGCTGAAGATCTAATCAGATAGACCCCCTACCACAATGCAGATGAATGCAGGTCTGTGAAATGTCATGATTGTGTGTGTGCTGAAGATCTAATCAGATAGACCCCCTACCATAATGCAGATGAATGCAGGTCTGTGAAATGTCATGATTGTGTGTGTGTGCTGAAGATCTAATCAGAGAGCCCCCCTACCATAATGCAGATGAATGCATGCCTGTGAAATGTCTCTCTTCCCATCAATAAGCTATTACGATACAAACTGGAACCAAGTCCTTCAAGCTCAACAAGCTTCCTACAACAAGGACACAAACAAAGCAACCCACTAGCAGCGACAACAACACACAGGGGAAAAGAAAAGGGGGGAAAGAGAAGTTATCAAAAGCATGGTGTTTAAAAAAAAGGTAAATATTCATACTTTTTTCTTTTCCCCCCCCCCCTCTCTTTTTCTCTACTCCCTTCCTGTCTCTTTCATCAATTCTTTACTTCCAATACCCCCCCCCCCCCCCCCCTCTCTCTTTACTGATTAAAAAAAATACTTTTCTAAAAAATCGCTTTCTGATCCATCTGCCGACAGTTGTTGCCACGACTTTTGGGTTGTTCGTATGGTGTGTTTGGGTTGTTCGTATGGTGTGTTTGGGTTGTTCGCATGGTGTGTTTGGGTTGTTCGTATGGTGTGTTTGGGTTGTTCGCATGGTGTTTGGGTTGTTCGCATGGTGTGTTTGGGTTGTTCGTATGGTGTGTTTGGGTTGTTCGCATGGTGTGTTTGGGTTGTTCGTATGGTGTGTTTGGGTTGTTCGTATGGTGTGTTTGGGTTGTTCGTATGGTGTGTTTGGGTTGTTCGTATGGTGTGTTTGGGTTGTTCGTATGGTGTGTTTGGGTTGTTCGTATGGTGTGTTTGGGTTGTTCGTATGGTGTGTTTGGGTTGTTCGTATGGTGTGTTTGGGTTGTTCGTATGGTGTGTTTGGGTTGTTCGTATGGTGTGTTTGGGTTGTTCGTATGGTGTGTTTGGGTTGTTCGTATGGTGTGTTTGGGTTGTTCGTATGGTGTGTTTGGGTTGTTCGTATGGTGTGTTTGGGTTGTTCGTATGGTGTGTTTGGGTTGTTCGTATGGTGTGTTTGGGTTGTTCGTATGGTGTGTTTGGGTTGTTCGTATGGTGTGTTTGGGTTGTTCGTATGGTGTGTTTGGGTTGTTCGTATGGTGTGTTTGGGTTGTTCGTATGGTGTGTTTGGGTTGTTCGTATGGTGTGTTTGGGTTGTTCGTATGGTGTGTTTGGGTTGTTCGTATGGTGTGTTTGGGTTGTTCGTATGGTGTGTTTGGGTTGTTCGTATGGTGTGTTTGGGTTGTTCGTATGGTGTGTTTGGGTTGTTCGTATGGTGTGTTTGGGTTGTTCGTATGGTGTGTTTGGGTTGTTCGTATGGTGTGTTTGGGTTGTTCGTATGGTGTGTTTGGGTTGTTGGTATGGTGTGTTTGGGTTGTTCGTATGGTGTGTTTGGGTTGTTCGTATGGTGTGTTTGGGTTGTTCGTATGGTGTGTTTGGGTTGTTCGTATGGTGTGTTTGGGTTGTTCGTATGGTGTGTTTGGGTTGTTCGTATGGTGTGTTTGGGTTGTTCGTATGGTGTGTTTGGGTTGTTCGTATGGTGTGTTTGGGTTGTTCGTATGGTGTGTTTGGGTTGTTCGTATGGTGTGTTTGGGTTGTTCGTATGGTGTGTTTGGGTTGTTCGTATGGTGTGTTTGGGTTGTTCGTATGGTGTGTTTGGGTTGTTCGTATGGTGTGTTTGGGTTGTTCGTATGGTGTGTTTGGGTTGTTCGTATGGTGTGTTTGGGTTGTTCGTATGGTGTGTTTGGGTTGTTCGTATGGTGTGTTTGGGTTGTTCGTATGGTGTGTTTGGGTTGTTCGTATGGTGTGTTTGGGTTGTTCGTATGGTGTGTTTGGGTTGTTCGTATGGTGTGTTTGGGTTGTTCGTATGGTGTGTTTGGGTTGTTCGTATGGTGTGTTTGGGTTGTTCGTATGGTGTGTTTGGGTTGTTCGTATGGTGTGTTTGGGTTGTTCGTATGATGTGTTTGGGTTGTTCGTATGGTGTGTTTGGGTTGGTGTATGGTGTGTTTGGGTTGTTCGTATGGTGTGTTTGGGTTGTTCGTATGGTGTGTTTGGGTTGTTCGTATGGTGTGTTTGGGTTGTTCGTATGGTGTGTTTGGGTTGTTCGTATGGTGTGTTTGGGTTGTTCGTATGGTGTGTTTGGGTTGTTCGTATGGTGTGTTTGGGTTGTTGGTATGGTGTGTTTGGGTTGTTCGTATGGTGTGTTTGGGTTGTTCGTATGGTGTGTTTGGGTTGTTCGTATGGTGTGTTTGGGTTGTTCGTATGGTGTGTTTGGGTTGTTCGTATGGTGTGTTTGGGTTGTTCGTATGGTGTGTTTGGGTTGTTCGTATGGTGTGTTTGGGTTGTTCGTATGGTGTGTTTGGGTTGTTCGTATGGTGTGTTTGGGTTGTTCGTATGGTGTGTTTGGGTTGTTCGCATGGTGTGTTTGGGTTGTTCGCATGGTGTGTTTGGGTTGTTCGCATGGTGTGTTTGGGTTGTTCGTATGGTGTGTTTGGGTTGTTCGTATGGTGTGTTTGGGTTGTTCGCATGGTGTGTTTGGGTTGTTCGCATGGTGTGTTTGGGTTGTTCGCATGGTGTGTTTGGGTTGTTCGTATGGTGTGTTTGGGTTGTTCGTATGGTGTGTTTGGGTTGTTCGTATGGTGTGTTTGGGTTGTTCGTATGGTGTGTTTGGGTTGTTCGTATGGTGTGTTTGGGTTGTTCGTATGGTGTGTTTGGGTTGTTCGTATGGTGTGTTTGGGTTGTTCGTATGGTGTGTTTGGGTTGTTCGTATGGTGTGTTTGGGTTGTTCGTATGGTGTGTTTGGGTTGTTCGTATGGTGTGTTTGGGTTGTTCGCATGGTGTGTTTGGGTTGTTCGCATGGTGTGTTTGGGTTGTTCGCATGGTGTGTTTGGGTTGTTCGCATGGTGTGTTTGGGTTGTTCGAATGGTGTGTTTGGGTTGTTCGTATGGTGTGTTTGGGTTGTTCGTATGGTGTGTTTGGGTTGTTCGTATGGTGTGTTTGGGTTGTTCGTATGGTGTGTTTGGGTTGTTCGTATGGTGTGTTTGGGTTGTTGGTATGGTGTGTTTGGGTTGTTGGTATGGTGTGTTTGGGTTGTTCGTATGGTGTGTTTGGGTTGTTCGTATGGTGTGTTTGGGTTGTTGGTATGGTGTGTTTGGGTTGTTGGTATGGTGTGTTTGGGTTGTTGGTATGGTGTGTTTGGGTTGTTGGTATGGTGTGTTTGGGTTGTTGGTATGGTGTGTTTGGGTTGTTGGTATGGTGTGTTTGGGTTGTTCGTATGGTGTGTTTGGGTTGTTGGTATGGTGTGTTTGGGTTGTTCGTATGATGTGTTTGGGTTGTTCGCATGGTGTGTTTTGCAAACATAACACTTTCTACAGCTCTTTTCAGAACACACCATGCCCCCCTCCCCCTCCATTATTTTAACTCTCTATATTCAGATATCTCTCTGTCACTTTCACAACTGTGTACGCACAGACGCGCACAAATCTACTACATTTATGTGTGCGGTTGTGTTTGCGCGCTTATGTATACCTGCATTCTATATTTTAATTTTATATGTTTTTCGGGCCAAGGTTCAATGGGAGACTTAGTGGGATTTTGTTCACGCCAGGTGTCGTGACACTCGAGTGGGGCTAATCCCCTCTATATTCTTAGTTGGGGATAGAGAGAGAGAGATAGAGAGGAGTCCAACCCTCCCTCTCTCTCTCACTACGCCCAACTAAGAATATAGCGTGATAAGCCCCTATCGAGTGTCACGACACCTGGCGTTAAAAATAATAAAGAGCATGGTTAACACACCCAAACTCATGTGAAAGTGATCATTTAATAGTGGCCGAATGGGGGTGTGTGTGATAAAGAGCATGGTTAACACACCCAAACTCATGTGAAAGTGATCATTTAATAGGGGCCGAATGGGGGGGGGGGGGGGAGGGGGGTGATAAAGAAGAACAAGGGGACAGGATATAGAAACGAAGGATATAATATCCTTATCATAAAACTCCCAACTTTCAACAGCCCCCCTTCCCTTTCACCCAAATGAAAACTTTTAACCCAAACCACCCCAAACAACGAAAGCCAAGCAACAAAAATACTATCCACAGCAACACAAACACAAAATCGCAATTTGAGACCAACAACTACCCCAACATTAAAATCACCCTCAAACATGTATGCTCACTCACGGCCCTTGTTTAAAAAAACTCGGACCGGAAGAAGAAGATTTGATGTTACGGGTCACGTGACAATGCTGACAGACAGCGGGCTCCCTCTGGCGGCATGTGATCATGCGATTGTGTCAGCTTTATATCACACCCTTCTATTGGAGAGAGGTTGGTTGTTTGCTAGAAACTCTTCGTCTGCTGGAAAAGGAAGCAAGCAAGACATAGGGAAGGGGTGGGGGATTAGGTTTCAAAAAACAAGATCGCTTTTTTGTTTTACAATCATAACTTTTGTTTATGTGAAAAGAAACAAACATGTCATAAAGTGTATTGGGTTTTTGTTTTGAAGAGTTATTTCAACACACACACTCTCTCTCTCTCTCTCTCTCTCTCTCTCTCTCTCTCTCTCTCTCTCTCTCTCTCTCTCTCTCTGCGTGCGTGTTCGTGTGTATTTATGTGTGAAGGAACGGTTTTAATGTTTACATTATTTATTTAATCTTTAATTTATATTAATGTACTCATGTGTTCATGCTTGTTTGTCTGCGTGTGATTGAAGATATATTGCCTATGCTTGATCTTTATATTATGCCCACGGATGTACTGTATTAATGCTAGTATGTATTGTAGCTTTTATGTATTGCTTTAGTGGTGCTTATCTATGCATCTTATTTTAATCAGTTGTAAAGCGCAAAGAGCTCCAGTTTATCTGTGAGGTGTTGCGCTATATAAACAAAATCAATATTATTATTCAATGTTCCATATGGAAATAAACATTTGTGTTGACTTGACTTGACACACACTTCTTTTTCTTTTCCCAACCAAAGTAAACAAATAAAAAATCCAGCCAGTAGGTTACTCCCACGAAGTTATAAGTTTTATATTTTTATTTATAACTCCGTGGTTCCCCCCCCCCCCCCCCCCCCCCCCCCCCCCCCCCCCCCCCCCTTCAATCGCTTTCCTGAGACTCTTTAAAGATACACAGACGCGCCACGATTAAGTCCCTTGTTTTTTTTTTCTGGGTAGCTGTGACCCACATAGAAATGTCCCCATGTTCAAATTGAGGCTGCTCTTTAAAATGATGTATGGCTCTGAATTTGGGGGCATTTGTATGGTAGTGAGACCTGGTCAAAACAAGATTTCTTTCCAGCTATAAGAGGGAAAACACGTGAAACCCGTAATTTTGACATGTGATCTGGTGGGTCTTTAACATAATGCAGATTAGCGCGTGCGACTGGCCATGTCGCGCACGCGCAGACAACGTCAGTGTCCACCAGAGAGAGAGAGAGAGAGAGAGAGAGAGAGAGAGAGCAACAACAAATATTAAATGATATTGGCGCCTTGCTTGTCCAACAGAAGACAATATTCTGAAGATAGGAGTTCGTGTGGTTGTCGCAAAAGTCGTCTGCTTTGGTTTTGTGCGTTTTGTTTACGGCTTTGGATAACCAAAGTTATATTTTACTGTTGAATTTAATTTGCTTTCTTCTCTTTTTTGATGGTTCGTTACAGGCTTCTTTCCAGACAATGCAAGAACTCAAATCCAATACAATGCGATCACTTGGGTAGGCATAATCTATCAAGCAAAGTTGACCGAATCCATGGCAAAATAAATGCATCAGATACTTTCATTACTGATATGAGCATAGCTGTTGACGAGACCATACAACAATGAAATGTTCAAACATTTTGTATTCATTAAAGTTTGCATAGGGTGTACTCCCGGCAAAATTGTATTTACCCCCCCCCCCTCCTGTTTACGACTCTCTATCTCAAAGTCCAGTTCTTTCAATTTCATGATAATAACCCTAGGCTGATCCTAACCCTATTCCCTTTCCCGAGAATGGCGGAATGCTGGTTGTCAGTGAACATTTTCAATGCGAACATGTGATGGGGGAGTGTCAAAAAGCAATTTAGCCATTTTTCAAGCTCTCCTTTCCTGAACATAGAAACCCACCATGAAAAGAACATGAAGGGAAAAGAACAGAATGTGCGCACAATTCTGCCATGGCTATATATGTTTTTAGAAATTTGAAATAAACCAACTCTACCGAGTCAGGTGTAATCTCTGTGTTTTTTTCATTGACGGAAGAAGGGAGAGACAGACACACAGACACCGTGAAGGCTGAGAGGAAGATAGAGAGAAGAGGGAAGAGGACAAAGTGTGGGGGGACAATGGTGGAAGTGTTATCGTCTGCCTCGATCACTGCACACTGAAATCAGGTAGGGCAATTCATTGGTTTTGTCAACTGCTGTTTTGTGTCATTCATTCATTCATTCAGTCAGTCAGTCAGTCATTCTTTCATTTATTTATTTATCCATCTACCTATTTATGTGTTTTAATCATTTATTGATTGATTGATGTACTAGCAATGTTGTACCCGGCTTCACCTAGAAATAATCTCTCTCTTTTTCTCTCTCTCCCCCCCCCCTCTCTCTCTCTCTCCCCTCCCCCTTCTCTCTCTCTTAAAAAGTCTCTCTCTCTCTCTCTCTGCTGTTACATGCACAATCTCTCTCCTCCCTCCCCCTTCTCGCCCCCCACCCCCCTCTCTTTCTCTCTCCATATGTTCTTCTTCTCTGCCCATCCCCACCCTCTCATAGCCTAATCCCTGGATGTGCAATGTCCCCCCCCCCCCCTCTCTCTAACACACACACAGAGCAAGGGAGAGAAACACCTGCAAAGAAACCAACCCGTTCCAGTAGAGTTAATTCCCTTTGTCTATGGACAGACACACAGACAGACAAACATCCTCAGCCGGACTTAGCGCTTTATAGACAGATTGATTGGTTATCTATTTAATCTATTTTTTAAATTTATTTGCTTTTATTCATTTGTTGTTAATTCATCTATTTATGACTTTATTTATTTGAAGGTTTCTTCTTCCCCTCCCCCTCCTCCTCTTTCTTTCTTCTTCTTTTCTTCTTCTTGTTTCTTCTTCTTCATTTCATCTTCTTTCTCCTCCTTTTGTCTTCTACATTATCATCCTCACGCTCTTCCTTCTCCTTTGTCTTCTACATTATCATCCTCACGCTCTTCCTTCTCCTTTGTCTTCTACATTATCATCCTCACGCTCTTTCTCCTGTTTTGTCTTCTACATTATCATCCTCACGCTCTTTCTCCTGTTTTGTCTTCTACATTATCATCCTCACGCTCTTTCTCCTGTTTTGTCTTCTACATTATCATCCTCACGCTCTTCCTTCTCCTGTTTGTCCTCTACATTATCATCCTCACGCTCTTCCTTCTCCTGTTTTGTCTTCTACATTATCATCCTCACGCTCTTCCTTCTCCTGTTTTGTCTTCTACATTATCATCCTCACGCTCTTTCTTCTCCTTTGTCTTCTACATTATCATCCTCACGCTCTTCCTTCTCCTTTGTCTTCTACATTATCATCCTCACGCTCTTTCTCCTGTTTTGTCTTCTACATTATCATCCTCACGCTCTTCCTTCTCCTTTGTCTTCTACATTATCATCATCACGCTCTTCCTTCTCCTGTTTTGTCTTCTACATTATCATCATCACGCTCTTCCTTCTCCTGTTTTGTCCTCTACATTATCATCATCACGCTCTTTCTTCTCCTGTTTTGTCTTCTACATTATCATCCTCACGCTCTTTCTCCTGTTTTGTCTTCTACATTATCATCCTCACGCTCTTCCTTCTCCTGTCTTTTTGTCTTCTACATTATCATCATCACGCTCTTCCTTCTCCTGTTTTGTCTTCTACATTATCATCCTCACGCTCTTCCTTCTCCTGTTTTGTCTTCTACATTATCATCCTCACGCTCTTTCTCCTGTTTTGTCTTCTACATTATCATCCTCACGCTCTTCCTTCTCCTGTTTTGTCCTCTACATTATCATCCTCACGCTCTTCCTTCTCCTGTTTTGTCTTCTACATTATCATCCTCACGCTCTTCCTTCTCCTGTTTTGTCCTCTACATTATCATCCTCACGCTCTTTCTCCTGTTTTGTCTTCTACATTATCATCCTCACGCTCTTCCTTCTCCTGTTTTGTCTTCTACATTATCATCCTCACGCTCTTCCTTCTCCTGTTTTGTCTTCTACATTATCATCCTCACGCTCTTCCTTCTCCTGTTTTGTCTTCTACATTATCATCCTCACGCTCTTCCTTCTCCTTTGTCCTCTACATTATCATCATCACGCTCTTCCTTCTCCTTTGTCCTCTACATTATCATCCTCACGCTCTTCCTTCTCCTTTGTCCTCTACATTATCATCCTCACGCTCTTCCTTCTCCTTTGTCCTCTACATTATCATCCTCACGCTCTTCCTTCTCCTTTGTCTTCTACATTATCATCATCACGCTCTTCCTTCTCCTGTTTTGTCTTCTACATTATCATCCTCACGCTCTTTCTTCTCCTGTTTTGTCTTCTACATTATCATCATCACGCTCTTCCTTCTCCTGTTTTGTCTTCTACATTATCATCCTCACGCTCTTCCTTCTCCTGTTTTGTCCTCTACATTATCATCCTCACGCTCTTCCTTCTCCTGTTTTGTCTTCTACATTATCATCCTCACGCTCTTCCTTCTCCTTTGTCCTCTACATTATCATCCTCACGCTCTTCCTTCTCCTTTGTCCTCTACATTATCATCCTCACGCTCTTTCTTCTCCTTTGTCTTCTACATTATCATCCTCACGCTCTTCCTTCTCCTGTTTTGTCCTCTACATTATCATCCTCACGCTCTTCCTTCTCCTGTTTTGTCTTCTACATTATCATCCTCACGCTCTTCCTTCTCCTTTGTCTTCTACATTATCATCATCACGCTCTTCCTTCTCCTGTTTTGTCTTCTACATTATCATCCTCACGCTCTTCCTTCTCCTGTTTTGTCCTCTACATTATCATCATCACGCTCTTTCTTCTTCTTTTTTCTTCTGATGATTATTAGCACAGACACTTGTGTTGTTGTTATTGTTATCATCTTCATTTGATCATTTGTAACCCTTTCGCCACCAACGTCACATTTTTGCACCACAATGATTTAACACCCATGTCACTAAAAGGCATCAAATCAGGGTCTGTTATCCAAATACCCTATTTCCTTAATTTTGGGAGGTAAGAATAGGCTTTACTTTGTGTATGTCACAGAAGAATCCCCAATATTGAAGATGATTATTTTTTTATCTACCAGGTAAGTATAATGGCTTTTTTTGCGAAATGGCTGGCGGCGAAAGGGTTAATTGTTCAAACGAAGAGGGGCTATAATATACTTTTCTTTTTGTCCTTTAGCCGACAGTCTGTATGTCCTTCTGACAGTTAGTCTGTTTGTCCTGTCTGTCTCTCTGTCTGTCTCTGTATGTTTGTCTCGGCCACATCGCCCTCTCTCACTTCGTGCGCGTGCATGCTTAAATGTTTATGTGTGCATG
>CM065687.1:1512931-1530431 GCA_017654935.2 Phymorhynchus buccinoides
CTTGGAATCTTTACACCTTTTTTATTCCAGGTTAAGCACACTGGAAAGTGATCACTAAGACCATAAATGGGCACTGATTTTTCAACGATGTTGCTTGCATTTGTTACATAAATATGATCGATTAAGGTTTTAGATAGAGAGAGAGAGAGAGAGAGAGAGAGAGAGAGAGAGAGAGAGAGAGAGAGAGAGAGAGAGAGAGACACTCACAGCCTATTGTGATGTTTGTGTGCTTCCTTCATTACGTGTGTGTTTTATTATTTATATATTGTGTGCCCCAAGTGGGTGCTGAATAAAGGCATTTGCCTTGCCTTGACTTTGCCTCGACAGAGAAATAGTTGATTCATTATGTTTGTGTATACTAGTAATAGAATTAGGCATATGCACGTACAAGTGATATATGCACGCATGTGAGCGTTAACAGTGGGTATGTGTACATGAGTTAACGAACATTCTGCATGGCAAAGATTTATGTGACAACATTTTTACCATTTATCCGTTTAAAGCTTTAAATAATAGTAATAATAATAATAATAATTAACATTTATTGCGCCTAATCTTAAAAAAAAGCCCTAAGCGCTTAAAATAATAAATGAATAAACCAGCAAGCAAAATAAATAAATAAACGACAAAAATAGATTATACCCACACGCGCGCGCGTACGCACACACGCACGCACTAAACACAGACACACGAACGCACTAAACAGACAGACAGACAGACAGACACACACACACACACACACACACACGAACGCACCACACGCGCACACACACGCACACGCACACTCAACACACACGCACAAACAACACGCATGCACACAAACACACGCAGATGGAAGGGGCACAGTACTTTGAAAAGAAATATAGCAGGCTATGATTTGAAAAGAGTAGTTTTGAGAGAAGACTTAAATGAAGAAAGTGAGTTGGCAGAACGGAGAGGTAAAGGGAGTCTATTCCAAGTGGAGGGGGCCTGGAAAGAGAAGGAGCGTTCACCAAGGGTCTTGGTGCGGTAACGAGGGATCTGGAGGAGAGAAGTGTCAGAAGAGGAGCGTAACTGTCTAAGAGGTGTGTAAAGGTTCAGAAGATCAGCGAGATAAGAAGGAGCCAGACCATTCAGGGATTTGTAACAGAGCAGAGAGAGCTTGTATTCGATACGCCTTCCGACAGGAAGACAGTGAAGAGATTCAAGCATTGGGGTAGAGTGAGAGAATTTGGAACACCTCAGTACAAGGCGAGCAGCATTGTTCTGAATTTTCTGCAATTTAGCGAGGAGATTTTGTGGGCAACCAGCAAGAATGGAATTGCAATAGTCTAAGCGAGAGAAAACAAAGGCAGAGATAAGAGTTTTGGTGGCGTCTTCAGAGAGAAGATGACGAACAGAAGCAATGCGACGGAGTTCCAGATAGCAAGCACGACAGACAGAGGAAAAGTGAGTTTGAAAAGAAAGTGTTTGGTCCAGTGTGAAGCCAAGATTGCGAACGCTTGCAGAAGTCTGAATGAGAGAGTTCTCTAGTTGGATAGAAGTAGGGAGCGAGTTTGTAGACAAAAGTCTCTTGGGGACAATGAAACTAATTTCAGTCTTGTCGTTGTTAAGTTGGAGTTTGTTGTCAGTCGTCCAAGCCTTGATGTCAGAAATGCATGATTGAGTTCGTTCAATGATAGAAGGAAGCTAAGATATATCGTCAGACCTGTAAATCTGGTTGTCATCAGACAAGCAGTGGTGGGAGATGCCATGGAGAGTAGCAATGTTAGAAATAGGTTGTGTATAAAGAACGAAGAGAATGCGGCCCAGAACAGAACCCTGGGGAACTCCATACTCCAGACCAGCTGATTGAGAAGAGAAGCCGTTAACAGAAAGAACCTGAGTACGACCACAAAGGTATGAACGGAACCATGAAAGAGCTTTATCAGAGATACCAAAGGTATGTTGCAGCCGAGATAGAAGGGTACAGTGATCTATAGTGTCAAAGGCAGAGGATAGGTCTAACAGGGAGAGCAGAGAAACCTTACCATCATCAAGAGCAGAAAGAAGATCGTTAACTATCTTCAGAAGAGCAGTTTCAGTGCTATGACCAGCACGATAGGCAGACTGCAGCGGATAGAGGAGATTGTGATGCTATAAGTGAGCCTGGAGCTGGAGAAGTACAATCTTTTCAGTTATCTTGGACAGAAAGGACAGGTTGGACACGGGCCGATAGTTTTTCAGGTTTTCAGGGTCTATAGAGGGTTTTTTCAAGAGAGGCCGGACAACAGCGGTTCTAAACGCAGAGGGGAAACATCCTGAGCTGAGTGATTCATTCACAATGGTGGTTATGTAAGGTAGCAGATCACCAATAACAACACACAACAGGGAGGAGGGGAGGGGGTCAAGCACACATGTCTTAAGGCGAGCTTCTACCATGAAAAATCACCCCAAATCGCTTTTTGGCATGTTTGTGGCTGGTTTAGATTAATAATAATAATAATAATAATAATAATAATAATAATTTCACTTATATAGCGCGATACAAATCATGCTAAAAGCAAGCTCTCAGCGCTTTACAAACATTGATAAAACCATATAAAAATATAGATTAAAAATTAACACATTGACATACCATGTTTCATAACAATGAGATAGAATAATAGCAACATTATTTAATAACACATGAGAGAGAGAGAGAGAGAGAGAGAGAGAGAGAGAGAGAGAGAGAGAGAGAGAGAGAGAGAGAGGAGAGAGGAGGAAGTGGAGGGGTCAGGGTCAGGGGTGGGTCAGGGTTAGACAGACAAAAAGGCGGAGACAAGTGGGCAGGGCAAACTTTGACAGGAGTAAGACAGGCAGAGAGAAAGAGAGAGAGGGGGCGGGGGGGAGAGAGAGAGAGACAGAGGGGAAGGGGGGGGGGAGAGAGAGAGGGCAGGTAGACAGAGCGTAAGGAAACAAAGAGAACATAATAAGAAATAATAAGAAAAACCCACTAAAAACCTTAAGCAATATATACGACTGGCAAAAAGTTAAGGTCCAGCTCTCATTTTGACGTCCCTTCTTGTTATTGTAATTAATAGACCTGAAACAAATTAACAATTACCCAAACCCTGTTACAAACATTGACCAGACACACCTCAGTAGACTTGCTCTATTCTTCCACGTGATACCAGAAATGCAATCAGCTATGTTGGGACTATTAGTGTGCCAAATATGTTTTAAATTGGTTAATATTTAGTGGGTAAACCCAGCTAATGAAAATGAGAGATTTGGGGCGTTTTCGACTGGTAGAAGCTCGCCTTAATAATAGTTTTCTTGATCACATCCTTAACAACAGTTTCAGTCACAGGTTCAAAACCAGAGAACGGAATGCCAGAAAAAGCGTCATAGCAAACATCAGGGACCGTTACTCTCGGAGAGTCCAGACTCTCGCGGATTTTCCTCATTTTGCCAATGAAAAAGTCACAGAATTTTTTAGGCAGGTCAGAGGGACAGACAGATGAAGGAAGAGGAGAAGATTTTACTCTCGCCATGAGTGTGTCTGTGAGTATGAATAGTTGTTTGCTTGTGGTGCATGCGACTATTTTTGCGCTGTAGAATGCTGATTTAGCTTGCTGAACAATTTCGTTCACAACGTTGTTGGCAATGACGAATCTTACCATGCATAATAGATTCACAAAGGCATAAATCAGTCATTTCTGGCGAGATCGATGTTGCGGTTCTCGTTGATTGGCTGAAAAAAAGTCAACCTTTTTTTACTCTTAGAAAAGGAGAGTAAGATAGTCAGCAAATGGGATACATCGTTTATACAGCTTTTCACGCTTCTTAGACAATTGGGCAAGCAAAAACGACATAACAGACATGAATCTAAACACGTTATTACATGCCGCCATTTTGGATTACGTCACATCAATAGATCTGTCGAAAGCTTAATGCGGATACATTTGAATAATATAAACAAGTCGTCTGTTTTCCGTGCAATGACAAAACCTTTTATCGCTGTTGTGCCATAGGGACACACAACCAACACACAATCACACAGCAAGTGTGAAGGGATTCACAAGAGACAGAACAAACCAACTGGATATTTTGTGACTACAATGACGTCACTTCACACTGGCTGCGTGCTGGTCTGTTTGTTGTATGTCCCTATGGCACAAACACACACCAGAAGAGAGCAACAACGGCAGGCAGCGAAGATCAAAAGATAGGTTCTAGGGACAGTTTTGTCCTCTTGCAAACAAACTAACAACGCATTTTCGTTTGTTCACTTCTTTTTTTAATTCATTTTTTCCCTCTCATTTGTTTGCGCTTTCTGTCTGTTTAACCAGCGGCGAGCCAAAGCTGGTTAATGGTGTCAGTGCCATGTTGTCTGTTTGTCCATGGCTGACAATGTATGTATCTTACCACCATAACTGGTTAATGGTGTCAGTGCCATGCTGTCTGTTTGTCCCTGGCTGACAATGTATGTATCTTACCACCATAACTGGTTAATGGTGTCAGTGCCATGCTGTCTGTTTGTCCCTGGCTGACAATGTATGTATCTTACCACCATAACTGGTTAATGGTGTCAGTGCCATGCTGTCTGTTTGTCCCTGGCTGACTGTGTATCTTACCACCATAACTGTTAATGGTGTCAGTGCCATGCTGTCACCCTGGTTAATGGTGTCAGTGCCATGCTGTCTGTTTGTCCCTGGCTGACAATGTATGTATCTTACCACCATAACTGGTTAATGGTGTCAGTGCCATGCTGTCTGTTTGTCCCTGGCTGACTGTGTATGTATCTTACCACCATAACTGGTTAATGGTGTCAGTGCCATGCTGTCTGTTTGTCCCTGGCTGACAATGTATGTATCTTACCACCATAACTGGTTAATGGTGTCAGTGCCATGCTGTCTGTTTGTCCCTGGCTGACAATGTATGTATCTTACCACCATAACTGGTTAATGGTGTCAGTGCCATGCTGTCTGTTTGTCCCTGGCTGACAATGTATGTATCTTACCACCATAACTGGTTAATGGTGTCAGTGCCATGCTGTCTGTTTGTCCCTGGCTGACAATGTATGTATCTTACCACCATAACTGGTTAATGGTGTCAGTGCCATGCTGTCTGTTTGTCCCTGGCTGACAATGTATGTATCTTACCACCATAACTGGTTAATGGTGTCAGTGCCATGCTGTCTGTTTGTCCCTGGCTGACAATGTATGTATCTTACCACCATAACTGGTTAATGGTGTCAGTGCCATGCTGTCTGTTTGTCCCTGGCTGACAATGTATGTATCTTACCACCATAACTGGTTAATGGTGTCAGTGCCATGCTGTCTGTTTGTCCCTGGCTGACAATGTATGTATCTTACCACCATAACTGGTTAATGGTGTCAGTGCCATGCTGTCTGTTTGTCCCTGGCTGACTGTGTATGTATCTTACCACCATAACTGGTTAATGGTGTCAGTGCCATGCTGTCTGTTTGTCCCTGGCTGACAATGTATGTATCTTACCACCATAACTGGTTAATGGTGTCAGTGCCATGCTGTCTGTTTGTCCCTGGCTGACTGTGTATGTATCTTACCACCATAACTGGTTAATGGTGTCAGTGCCATGCTGTCTGTTTGTCCCTGGCTGACAATGTATGTCTCTTACCACCATAACTGGTTAATGGTGTCAGTGCCATGCTGTCTGTTTGTCTTACCACCATAGCTGGTTAATGGTGTCAGTGCCATGTTGTCTGTTTGTCCCTGGCTGACAATGTATGTATCTTACCACCATAGCTGGTTAATGGTGTCAGTGCCATGCTGTCTGTTTGTCCCTGGCTGACTGTGTATGTATCTTACCACCATAGCTGGTTAATGGTGTCAGTGCCATGCTGTCTGTTTGTCCCTGGCTGACTGTGAATGTATCTTACCACCATAACTGGTTAATGGTGTCAGTGCCATGCTGTCCGTTTGTCCCTGGCTGACTGTGAATCTATCTTACCACCATAACTGGTTAATGGTGTCAGTGCCATGCTGTCTGTTTGTCCCTGGCTGACTGTGTATGTCTCTTACCACCATAACTGGTTAATGGTGTCAGTGCCATGCTGTCTGTTTGTCCCTGGCTGACAATGTATGTATCTTACCACCATAACTGGTTAATGGTGTCAGTGCCATGTTGTCTGTTTGTCCCTGGCTGACTGTGTATGTATCTTACCACCATAACTGGTTAATGGTGTCAGTGCCATGCTGTCTGTTTGTCCCTGGCTGACTGTGTATGTATGTATCTTACCACCATAACTGGTTAATGGTGTGTGCCATGCTGTCTGTTTGTCCCTGGCTGATGTATGTATCTTACCACCATAACTGGTTAATGGTGTCAGTGCCATGCTGTCTGTTTGTCCCTGGCTGACTGTGAATCTATCTTACCACCATAACTGGTTAATGGTGTCAGTGCCATGCTGTCTGTTTGTCCCTGGCTGACTGTGTATGTATCTTACCACCATAACTGGTTAATGGTGTCAGTGCCATGCTGTCTGTTTGTCCCTGGCTGACTGTGTATGTATGTATCTTACCACCATAACTGGTTAATGGTGTCAGTGCCATGCTGTCTGTTTGTCCCTAGCTGACTGACAATGTATATATCGTACCACCATAACTGGTTAATGGTGTCAGTGCCATGCTGTCTGTTTGTCCCTGGCTGACTGTGTATGTATGTCTCTTACCACCATAGCTGGTTAATGGTGTCAGTGCCATGCTGTCTGTTTGTCCCTGGCTGACAATGTATGTATCTTACCACCATAACTGGTTAATGGTGTCAGTGCCATGCTGTCTGTTTGTCCCTGGCTGACAATGTATGTATCTTACCACCATAACTGGTTAATGGTGTCAGTGCCATGCTGTCTGTTTGTCCCTGGCTGACAATGTATGTATCTTACCACCATAACTGGTTAATGGTGTCAGTGCCATGCTGTCTGTTTGTCCCTGGCTGACTGTGAATGTATCTTACCACCATAACTGGTTAATGGTGTCAGTGCCATGCTGTCTGTTTGTCCCTGGCTGACTGTGTATGTATCTTACCACCATAACTGGTTAATGGTGTCAGTGCCATGCTGTCTGTTTGTCCCTGGCTGACTGTGTATGTATCTTACCACCATAACTGGTTAATGGTGTCAGTGCCATGCTGTCTGTTTGTCCCTGGCTGACTGTGTATGTATCTTACCACCATAACTGGTTAATGGTGTCAGTGCCATGCTGTCTGTTTGTCCCTGGCTGACAATGTATGTATCTTACCACCATAACTGGTTAATGGTGTCAGTGCCATGTTGTCTGTTTGTCCCTGGCTGACAATGTATGTATCTTACCACCATAGCTGGTTAATGGTGTCAGTGCCATGCTGTCTGTTTGTCCCTGGCTGACTGTGAATGTATCTTACCACCATAACTGGTTAATGGTGTCAGTGCCATGTTGTCTGTTTGTCCCTGGCTGACTGTGAATGTATCTTACCACCATAGCTGGTTAATGGTGTCAGTGCCATGCTGTCTGTTTGTCCCTGGCTGACTGTATGTATGTATCTTACCACCATAACTGGTTAATGGTGTCAGTGCCATGTTGTCTGTTTGTCCCTGGCTGACTGTGAATGTATCTTACCACCATAACTGGTTAATGGTGTCAGTGCCATGCTGTCTGTTTGTCCCTGGCTGACAATGTATGTATCTTACCACCATAACTGGTTAATGGTGTCAGTGCCATGCTGTCTGTTTGTCCCTGGCTGACTGTGTATGTATGTCTCTTACCACCATAACTGGTTAATGGTGTCAGTGCCATGTTGTCTGTTTATCCCTGGCTGACAATGTATGTCTCTTACCACCATAACTGGTTAATGGTGTCAGTGCCATGCTGTCTGTTTATCACTGGCTGACAATGTATGTATGTCTCTTACCACCATAGCTGGTTAATGGTGTCAGTGCCATGTTGTCTGTTTGTCCCTGGCTGACAATGTATGTATCTTACCACCATAACTGGTTAATGGTGTCAGTGCCATGCTGTCTGTTTGTCCCTGGCTGACTGTGTATGTATCTTACCACCATAACTGGTTAATGGTGTCAGTGCCATGCTGTCTGTTTGTCCCTGGCTGACTGTGTATGTATGTATCTTACCACCATAACTGGTTAATGGTGTCAGTGCCATGTTGTCTGTTTGTCCCTGGCTGACAATGTATGTCTCTTACCACCATAACTGGTTAATGGTGTCAGTGCCATGCTGTCTGTTTGTCCCTGGCTGACTGTGTATGTATCTTACCACCATAACTGGTTAATGGTGTCAGTGCCATGCTGTCTGTTTGTCCCTGGCTGACTGTGTATGTATGTATCTTACCACCATAACTGGTTAATGGTGTCAGTGCCATGTTGTCTGTTTGTCCCTGGCTGACAATGTATGTATCTTACCACCATAACTGGTTAATGGTGTCAGTGCCATGCTGTCTGTTTGTCCCTGGCTGACTGTGTATGTATCTTACCACCATAACTGGTTAATGGTGTCAGTGCCATGCTGTCTGTTTGTCCCTGGCTGACTGTGAATGTATGTCTCTTACCACCATAACTGGTTAATGGTGTCAGTGCCATGCTGTCTGTTTGTCCCTGGCTGACTGTGAATGTATGTCTCTTACCACCATAGCTGGTTAATGGTGTCAGTGCCATGCTGTCTGTTTGTCCCTGGCTGACAATGTATGTCTCTTACCACCATAACTGGTTAATGGTGTCAGTGCCATGGTGTCTGTTTGTCCCTGGCTGACTGTGAATGTATGTCTCTTACCACCATAACTCTTTTTATTTTTTATTGAACCTTTTTTCCATTTTGCAAATTCCATGAAGACAAAACAAATACACATACACATAGGTGAAGACGGGTTATAAAAAAAAACCGCTCATGGGCGGGTAAGAAGCCCATGTGAATTATCGCATGAAATAAAGCAAATTTCAGTCACATTTTGCCCATGAGACGAGTGTTAATGTTTAGCATTCGTCTCATGGGCAAATTTGACTGAAATTGTCTTTATTTCATGAGATAATTGGCATGGGCTTCTTACCCGCCCATGAACCTTTTACCCCGTCTTCACCTACACACACAGTGACATAATTGTCATAATAAAAATCATAACTACGATAGTAATTCTATCGCTACCATAACTGTCACCACTATAATTGATAACACCAACCATAAACCAGGGGTGAGCAATGATTATGAATTGTGTACAAAAAAGAGTAAAAGTATAAATGGGCAAAGGTACATAGAATTAGAAACCATCAAGGTTTAGGCTCCCCCCAAGGTACATAGAATTATAAACCATCAAGGGTTAGGCTCCCCCCAAGGTACATATAATTAGAAACCATCAAGGTTTAGGCTCCTCTCAAGGTACATATAATTAGAAACCATCAAGGGTTAGGCTCCCCCAAGGTACATAGAATTATAAACCATCAAGGGGTAGGCTCCCCCCAAGGTACATATAATTAGAAACCATCAAGGTTTAGGCTCCCCCCAAGGTACATAGAATTAGAAACCATCAAGGTTTAGGCTCCCCCCAAGCTACATAGAATTAGAAACCATCAAGGGTTAGGCTCCCCCCAAGGTACATAGAATTAGAAACCATCAAGGTTTAGGCTCCCCCCAAGGTACATAGAATTAGAAACCATCAAGGGTTAGGCTCCCCCCAAGGTACATAGAATTAGAAACCATCAAGGGTTAGGCTCCCCCCAAGGTACATAGAATTATAAACCATCAAGGGTTAGGCTCCCCCCAAGGTACATAGAATTATAAACCATCAAGGGTTAGGCTCCCCCCCAAGGTACATAGAATTATAAACCATCAAGGGTTAGGCTCCCCCCCAAGGTACATAGAATTAGAAACCATCAAGGGTTAGGCTCCCCCCAAGGTACATAGAATTAGAAACCATCAAGGGTTAGGCTCCCCCCCAAGGTACATAGAATTAGAAACCATCAAGGTTTAGGCTCCCCCCCAAGGTACATAGAATTAGAAACCATCAAGGGTTAGGCTCCCCCCCAAGGTACATAGAATTATAAACCATCAAGGGTTAGGCTCCCCCCCAAGGTACATAGAATTATAAACCATCAAGGGTTAGGCTCCCCCCCAAGGTACATAGAATTATAAACCATCAAGGGTTAGGCTCCCCCCCAAGGTACATAGAATTATAAACCATCAAGGGTTAGGCTCCCCCCAAGGTACATAGAATTAGAAACCATCAAGGTTTAGGCTCCCCCCAAGGTACATAGAATTAGAAACCATCAAGGGTTAGGCTCCCCCCCAAGGTACATAGAATTAGAAACCATCAAGGTTTAGGCTCCCCCCCAAGGTACATAGAATTAGAAACCATCAAGGGTTAGGCTCCCCCCAAGGTACATAGAATTAGAAACCATCAAGGGTTAGGCTCCCCCCAAGGTACATAGAATTAGAAACCATCAAGGTTTAGGCTCCCCCCAAGGTACATAGAATTAGAAACCATCAAGGGTTAGGCTCCCCCCAAGGTACATAGAATTATAAACCATCAAGGGTTAGGCTCCCCCCAAGGTACATAGAATTATAAACCATCAAGGGTTAGGCTCCCCCCAAGGTACATAGAATTAGAAACCATCAAGGTTTAGGCTCCCCCCCAAGGTACATAGAATTATAAACCATCAAGGGTTAGGCTCCCCCCAAGGTACATAGAATTAGAAACCATCAAGGTTTAGGCTCCCCCCAAGGTACATAGAATTATAAACCATCAAGGGTTAGGCTCCCCCCAAGGTACATAGAATTAGAAACCATCAAGGGTTAGGCTCCCCCCAAGGTACATAGAATTATAAACCATCAAGGGTTAGGCTCCCCCCAAGGTACATAGAATTAGAAACCATCAAGGTTTAGGCTCCCCCCAAGGTACATAGAATTAGAAACCATCAAGGGTTAGGCTCCCCCCAAGGTACATAGAATTAGAAACCATCAAGGGTTAGGCTCCCCCCAAGGTACATAGAATTAGAAACCATCAAGGGTTAGGCTCCCCCCAAGGTACATAGAATTAGAAACCATCAAGGTTTAGGCTCCCCCCAAGGTACATAGAATTAGAAACCATCAAGGGTTAGGCTCCCCCCAAGGTACATAGAATTAGAAACCATCAAGGGTTAGGCTCCCCCCCAAGGTACATAGAATTATAAACCATCAAGGGTTAGGCTCCCCCCAAGGTACATAGAATTATAAACCATCAAGGGTTAGGCTCCCCCCAAGGTACATAGAATTAGAAACCATCAAGGGTTAGGCTCCCCCCAAGGTACATAGAATTATAAACCATCAAGGGTTAGGCTCCCCCCAAGGTACATAGAATTAGAAACCATCAAGGGTTAGGCTCCCCCCAAGGTACATAGAATTATAAACCATCAAGGGTTAGGCTCCCCCCAAGGTACATAGAATTAGAAACCATCAAGGTTTAGGCTCCCCCCCAAGGTACATAGAATTATAAACCATCAAGGGTTAGGCTCCCCCCCAAGGTACATAGAATTAGAAACCATCAAGGGTTAGGCTCCCCCCAAGGTACATAGAATTAGAAACCATCAAGGGTTAGGCTCCCCCCAAGGTACATAGAATTAGAAACCATCAAGGTTTAGGCTCCCCCCAAGGTACATAGAATTATAAACCATCAAGGGTTAGGCTCCCCCCAAGGTACATAGAATTAGAAACCATCAAGGGTTAGGCTCCCCCCAAGGTACATAGAATTATAAACCATCAAGGGTTAGGCTCCCCCCCAAGGTACATAGAATTATAAACCATCAAGGGTTAGGCTCCCCCCAAGGTACATAGAATTAGAAACCATCAAGGGTTAGGCTCCCCCCAAGGTACATAGAATTAGAAACCATCAAGGTTTAGGCTCCCCCCAAGGTACATAGAATTAGAAACCATCAAGGGTTAGGCTCCCCCCCAAGGTACATAGAATTATAAACCATCAAGGGTTAGGCTCCCCCCAAGGTACATAGAATTAGAAACCATCAAGGTTTAGGCTCCCCCCAAGGTACATAGAATTAGAAACCATCAAGGGTTAGGCTCCCCCCAAGGTACATAGAATTATAAACCATCAAGGGTTAGGCTCCCCCCAAGGTACATAGAATTATAAACCATCAAGGGTTAGGCTCCCCCCCAAGGTACATAGAATTAGAAACCATCAAGGTTTAGGCTCCCCCCCAAGGTACATAGAATTATAAACCATCAAGGGTTAGGCTCCCCCCAAGGTACATAGAATTAGAAACCATCAAGGTTTAGGCTCCCCCCCAAGGTACATAGAATTATAAACCATCAAGGGTTAGGCTCCCCCCAAGGTACATAGAATTAGAAACCATCAAGGGTTAGGCTCCCCCCCAAGGTACATAGAATTATAAACCATCAAGGGTTAGGCTCCCCCCCAAGGTACATAGAATTAGAAACCATCAAGGTTTAGGCTCCCCCCAAGGTACATAGAATTAGAAACCATCAAGGGTTAGGCTCCCCCCAAGGTACATATAATTAGAAACCATCAAGGGTTAGGCTCCCCCCAAGGTACATAGAATTAGAAACCATCAAGGGTTAGGCTCCCCCCAAGGTACATAGAATTAGAAACCATCAAGGTTTAGGCTCCCCCCAAGGTACATAGAATTAGAAACCATCAAGGTTTAGGCTCCCCCCAAGGTACATAGAATTAGAAACCATCAAGGGTTAGGCTCCCCCCAAGGTACATAGAATTATAAACCATCAAGGGTTAGGCTCCCCCCCAAGGTACATAGAATTATAAACCATCAAGGGTTAGGCTCCCCCCAAGGTACATAGAATTATAAACCATCAAGGGTTAGGCTCCCCCCCAAGGTACATAGAATTATAAACCATCAAGGGTTAGGCTCCCCCCAAGGTACATAGAATTAGAAACCATCAAGGGTTAGGCTCCCCCCCAAGGTACATAGAATTATAAACCATCAAGGGTTAGGCTCCCCCCAAGGTACATAGAATTAGAAACCATCAAGGTTTAGGCTCCCCCCCCAAGGTACATAGAATTATAAACCATCAAGGGTTAGGCTCCCCCCCAAGGTACATAGAATTAGAAACCATCAAGGGTTAGGCTCCCCCCAAGGTACATAGAATTATAAACCATCAAGGTTTAGGCTCCCCCCAAGGTACATAGAATTAGAAACCATCAAGGTTTAGGCTCCCCCCCAAGGTACATAGAATTATAAACCATCAAGGGTTAGGCTCCCCCCAAGGTACATAGAATTAGAAACCATCAAGGGTTAGGCTCCCCCCAAGGTACATAGAATTATAAACCATCAAGGGTTAGGCTCCCCCCAAGGTACATATAATTAGAAACCATCAAGGTTTAGGCCCCCCCCCAAGGTACATAGAATTATAAACCATCAAGGGTTAGGCTCCCCCCCAAGGTACATAGAATTATAAACCATCAAGGGTTAGGCTCCCCCCCAAGGTACATAGAATTATAAACCATCAAGGTTTAGGCTCCCCCCAAGGTACATAGAATTAGAAACCATCAAGGATTAGGCTCCCCCAAGGAAAGCACAGATGTATGCACGGTGATCCCCCCCCCCCCCCCACACACACACACAAGCTATCCCTCCCTCCCAAATCCTATCCTTAGGTGGAGTACATCTGTAGGGTTACTCAGCTAAAAAGAAAGGGAAAACAAGTTAACTAGTAGAATGATAATGATTATTCATTTATATTGACAAAAGAAAACACTGGATGCTGGCCACACCAACATAATAATGAGCATCACCTAATTTAACACAAAATCAACTTTACACATAAAAAGGAAAACACAAATATTGAAATAATTCATGTCCATTTTGCACCTTGACTCTTGAGCGGAAGGATCTATAGGAGGTTCACATTTTCCACGTGCATAGGATATAGAGACCCTGTTCGAACATTGGTCAAAGGTCAAGGTCACTGGAACCACAGCACACGAATCCCCCACATTCTGACACCCCCCCCCCCCCCCTTCCTCTTCATTGTAAATAATGTAAACCTATAAGTATTTTGTTCTTTATATCTATTATGATCTGTGTTTCTATCTTTTCATATATAATCAGTGTTTATGTACAATGCTTTGTTTAGTTTATTTTTCTTGTGTGTACGTGTAGGCATTACTCATTGTTTGTGGTGTTTAGCTCAATGTTAATGTGCAGCGCTCTGAGCTCCCTGCAAAGGCAGTGGTGCGCTTTATAAATGTCCAGAATTATTATTATTATAGTTTTTCACAGAAAGCTATTTGTTTCAAGCCATTTCCTTTTAACAGAGGCAAATACTATTTTCGTTGATTGCTGTTAGGGATAGAAAAAGGCCTTACAAATGGCATACCACAATGAAACAATGTACTCCTAATGGATAAAACACTTTAAATTGGTTCATGCTGGTGATGTGTGCCAACACACATGAAACAAGACATTCAGGCAGCATTTGGTCCTTATGTGTATGTGCTAACACAAGTCGTAAAAGGAGTCTAACCCAGGTACTGTGTAGCCCAAAATGCTGGTGATGTGTGCTAACACAAGTCGTAAAAGGAGTCTAACCCGGGTACTGTGGAGCCCAAAATGCTGGTGATGTGTGCTAACACAAGTCGTAAAAGGAGTCTAACCCGGGTACTGTGTAGCCCAAAATGCTGGTGATGTGTGCTAACACAAGTCGTAAAAGGAGTCTAACCCGGGTACTGTGTAGCCCAAAATGCTGGTGATGTGTGCTAACACAAGTCGTAAAAGGAGTCTAACCCGGGTACTGTGTAGCCCAAAATGCTGGTGATGTGTGCTAACACAAGTCGTAAAAGGAGTCTAACCCGGGTACTGTGTAGCCCAAAATGCTGGTGATGTGTGCTAACACAAGTCGTAAAAGGAGTCTAACCCGGGTACTGTGTAGCCCAAAATGCTGGTGATGTGTGCTAACACAAGTAGTAAAAGGAGTCTAACCCGGGTACTGTGTAGCACAAAATGCTGGTGATGTGTGCTAACACAAGTCGTAAAAGGAGTCTAACCCGGGTACTGTGTAGCCCAAAATGCTGGTGATGTGTGCTAACACAAGTCGTAAAAGGAGTCTAACCCGGGTACTGTGTAGCACAAAATGCTGGTGATGTGTGCTAACACAAGTCGTAAAAGGAGTCTAACCCGGGTACTGTGTAGCCCAAAATGCTGCCGCGCGGCTGCTTGGTCTGGCGTTTTCACGCTCTAGTTTGCGCTTTCTGTCTTTGTGTCTGTCTGCCTGTCAGTCCGACTGTCCCCACCCCCCTCCTTCCACAGTATTTCAGAAATGACCAATGTCTTCAGAGGTTGGAAAACTGCCAGCTGATTTCACAACGCCAAGGAATGGACAGAGAGAATACGAATACGAATACGAATACGAATGTTTAATGAGGGTAAACGGATAAGCTCAAGCTTCTTTACACCATGCCCTCGAGGGGAAAAAGAAAAGCCAAATAACAAGAAAAGGAAAACAAAAGAAAGTAAAAAATGCATAACAAGAATAGAAAATAACAACAGGCATGTTCACAGTAAATAACAACAGGCATGTTCACAGTAAATAACAACAGGCATGTTCACAGTAAATTGAAGAACATGCGAAAAACATTCAAGCTCAAACGAAGAGCTCGTTCACGTACTCGCACACACACAAAACATACAGCATATCCTATAACTATACCAAAACATGCATACTTAGTCTCTCGTGGTGTGTTCGAACACACATGTGCAAATACGCTCATGGTCCAATGATAGAACACAATACACTAATAACCCCACGTTATAGAGAAACATTATATTTACGCAAAGTCATTATTATTTCTAAACAAACAGTGAATATTTCTAGGAAGTTAATAGCTTAAAACTTTTCTAAGAGGTGTTTGTGATATGTTCTTTTAAAGGATGAGACACTTATTAGGTTTTTATTGCAATTTTCTAATTCATTCCATAATTTGCTACCGGAGTATGTAAGGGAGGTCATAAACAGGTTTGTTCTAGGGCGAGGAATATAAATTATATTTTTGCTACGAATGTTAGTAATAGGAAATCGTTTGCATAGATAGGCCGGTGTCAGTTTATTCACAATTTTGTACATGAAAATAGCTTTGTTGAGGTAACATTTGTAGTCTAATGGAAGAATGCCTAGTTCCTTATAATCGCTATTTTGAAGTGAAGATGGCTTAAGAAGAACAATTTTTAGAGCACGTTTGTAGAGTCTTTTCAGTGGCTTTAAGCAGTTTTCGCTAGCAAGATCCCAACAAGTAGAAGCATAATCTATTTCAGGCTGAATGTATGCATTAAAAAAGAGTTTTCGAGTATGGATGTCGAGGAAGTGCTTTATTCTGTTTAGTTGGAATACTTTCTTCGCTATGTTTTTACAGATGGCAGAAATGTGATTGGACCATGATAAATTATTGTCGATAGTTACACCTAGTAATTTACAGGAATCTATTTCTTCCAGAAAATTATTATAAATTTTGAGTTTGGGTAGGGTATCTTTTAAGTTTTGGCGTTTTTGCCGAGTAGTTATTAACATAAATTTAGATTTACTTGGATGAATTGCCATATTATTATTTTCTGTCCATGCTGTAAGATTATCTATGTCATTTTGAAGGAAGGAACAAACCTTATTTGGATTTTTGTCCTTAGTATGAAGGGTTGTGTCGTCAGCAAAGAGTTCACATTGAGATTTTAAGTGAAGGGGTAAATCATTAATATAAATTGAGAATAAGATAGGCCCTAAGACAGATCCTTGGGGGACTCCATATTTGATAGGCATAGAGGACGACATTATAAAATCTTGGGAAACAGTCTGTGTTCTATTGTTAAGGAAGGATGCTATCATGTTAACGGAGTTGGAATGTAGGCCATACAAAGTAAGTTTTCTTAAAAGAAGGGTGTGATCAATCGTGTCAAAGGCTTTGGCGAAATCGACAAAAAGTGAGCCAGTGAATAAGTCATTGTTAATGTTAAGATGCCATTCTTCTATAATGTTTGTGAGCATTGTGTGACAAGAATGCTTTTCCCTGAAACCATTTTGATTAGTGTAAAATAAGTCATACTTAGTGAAATGAGACTGAATGTGTTGTTTGAGATGTCTTTCAAGGGGTTTTGACAGTATCGATAATATTGATATGGGCCGGTAATTTGAGGGATCAGATGGATCTCCAGATTTTAAAAAAGGAAGAACTTTGGCTTCTTTAAAGGCTTGTGGAAAGCAATTTGTATCTATACAGAGGTTGTATATGTAGGTGATGTGTTCTGTAATAATAGGTGCAGACAGCATCACAATTTTGCTGTCTAGACCATCAAGACCGTAAGAACGGGACTGTTTTAGTTTACATAGTTCCTTGTAAACTTCATGCACACTAATAAAAGGGAAAGTCTGCGAGAGAGAGAGTGAGAGAGAGAGAGAGAGAGAGAGAGAGAGAGAGAGAGAGAGAGAGAGAGAGAGTGTGTGTGTGTGTGTGTGTGTGTGTGTGTGTGTGTGTGTGTGTGTGTGTGTGTGTGTGTGTGTGTGTGTGTGTGTGAAATCATTCTTT
>CM065687.1:1542931-1642931 GCA_017654935.2 Phymorhynchus buccinoides
GCCAGCTGCTTTGCCTTTTTTTAATTTACGAATAGCTTCCATAACTTCGTTTTCATTTATTGGTCTATTTAGATCGTCACAATTTTCTATTAAATTATTCGACAAATGAAATGTTTTATCATTTTTCTTTTTATCAGCATTAAACAGGTTCCGAAAATGATTAAACCATTGATCTTTGGTTATAGTAGTGCATATATTGACTTTCTTTTTACCAGACATTTGTCTATCGTTCTGGAGAGAGAGAGAGAGAGAGAGAGAGAGAGAGAGAGAGAGAGAGAGAGAGAGAGAGAGAGAGAGAGTTGAAAACTTTAACTTTATTTTTCAAGGATAAAGATTTTAGGCAACGCCTAGTCTTCCAATCTGTCCTTGGTACATATACGAACATAGAATACAAACATGGCACAGAGAGAGAGGGGGGGGGGGGGGGGGGGGGGGGGGGGGGGGAGAGAAAACAATGAACAATGTTTTATTGCCGTTAGCAATAGTCCTCTTGGCAGGTGGGGGGGGGGGGGGGGGGGGGGGTACGGGTACAAAATTAAATCAATTCTAATTTATGGCTCAGAAAAATGGAAAAGAATAATAACTCGCCTCCACAGACAACATAACACTACTATTTAGTACTAATTAGTAACCAAAGGGGGCATAAACAGCCGAGCCAATTGGTAGTAACATGTAAGTTAGCACGAACAGCCGAGCCAATTGGTAGTAACATGTAAGTTAGCACGAACAGCCGAGCCAATTGGTAGTAACATGTAAGTTAGCACAAACAGCCGAGCCAATTGGTAGTAACATGTAAATTAGCACAAACAGTCCAGCCAATTGGTAGTAACATGTAAATTAGCACAAACAGCCGAGCCAATTGGTAGTAACATGTAAATTAGCACAAACAGTCAGCCAATTGGTAGTAACATGTAAATTAGCACAAACAGTCGAGCCAATTGGTAGTAACATGTAAAGTTAGTCCACAAACAGTCCAGCCAATTGGTAGGGACATGTAAGTTACATAAATACAGCCAGTCCATCATGTAATTGAGCCTGTTGTATTGCTCATGTGCATGTTACACAAACCCAGTGGTTGACTGTTACCCACACACAGTCCACGCACTCATCATTACCGTACCATTGTACCTGGTTCGTGCACAAAAAAGCAGCACACACACTCACACACACACTCACACACACACACTCTCACACTCACTCTCACACTCACACACACACACACACTCTCACACTCACACACTCTCTATTGAATTCAAATATTGTATTTTTAACTCTCAATGCGCTCTCCCAATTCCGTTGAGTTGATTGCCTTTAGGCTCCTTCAAAGTATACCGACCAGAACCACACACATTCTCTCTCTCTCTCTCTCTCTCTCTCTCTCTCTCTCTCTCTCTCTCTCATCTCCCCCCCCCTCTCTCTCTCTCTCTCTCTCTCTCTCTCCCCCTCTCTCTCTCTCTCTCTCACCCCCCCCTCTCTCTCTCTCTCTCTCTCTCTCTCTCTCTCTCTCTCTCTCTCTCTCTCTCTCTCTCTCTCTCTCTCTCTCTCTCTCTCTCTCTCTCTCTCTCTCTCTCTCTCTCTCTCTCTCTCTCTCTCTCTCTCTCTCTCTCTCTCTCTCTCTCTCTCTCTCTCTCTCTCTCTCTCTCTCTCTCTCTCTCTCTCTCTCTCTCTCTCTCTCTCTCTCTCTCTCTCTCTCTCTCTCTCTCTCTCTCTCTCTCTCTCTCTCTCTCTCTCTCTCTCCCTCTCTCTCTCTCTCTCTCTCTCTCTCTCTCTCTCTCTCTCTCTCTCTCTCTCTCTCTCTCTCTCTCTCTCTCTCTCTCTCTCTCTCTCTCTCTCTCTCTCTCTCTCTCTCTCTCTCTCTCTCCAAGATTGGACATTTTCAAATCTAGTCTGCGTTATTCTGGAGGTCTCCTCTGGATTGAAATTTCGTCCCAATTGAATGTTCATATTTGTTTGAGCAATTTTAAAAGAAAATAATTATCATCAATTGCTTATGAACCAATATGCTAAATCATGATGTTAATGCGTATGTGTGTGCTGCATGCCTATGCATTTTACATTACTAGCTTGGTTGATGTTTTAATATACTTAATGATTCTCTCTGTCTGTTTGTTTATCTACCTGTCTGACTGTCTGTCTGTCTGGTGTTTGTTTATCTGCCTGTCTGACTGTCCGTTTGTCTGTCTCTGTATCTTTTTCCTCCGCGAAATTCTACTGTCTAAATGAATTTGATCAAATCCTACTAGTTTTGTAACCCACCCCCCACCCCACCCCACCCCCTACACGAATCTGATACAACAGCTGCAGGCCTGTGTTTGTGTCACATTTCATTTGATTCGTGTATCGGGGTTTACTGGACTACAGTGAGCGAAAATAGTAGGGTTATTTTTAAACTGAAGTATTTCACGTGAATCATGCCTCCCAGACCTCGTCACCATGGGACGGCATTTGGATTGAAGGGTACGCAGTGTGTCTGCCCCGTAAGACTGAATGAAAACAGAGATCTCTGTACCGATAATAATGAGGAGGATTGTCCTCTGCCCTGGCTCTGAAGAAAAGGAACTTGACATACGGTGCTGTCGGTGTAATACGTCTGCTGCTTTCGGCCCAATAGGACGCAGAATGTTCCAACGTATAATCCGAACAATCCGCCTCGACATGAGGCTGTGTCAGACCAGTCGACATAAGCTAGAACACCGAGGCTACATCAAAATATTGTTATTGTTAGTTATACGGGGATTGTCTTAAGCCATGACAAGCTCCTAGCATGACATCATCAGTCTAGAATTATCCGAAGTCGGAGTGCGGCTGCTCGCGTGGCTGGTTAATCAAAAACGGTCACACACGTCATGTTCTCATCCCTGGCAGGTGCATTTGTACCATAGTGTTCAAGCGTTTCGGCTGTCGGGGTGACCCCTGGAGTCTTCTAGCCAGGGTACAACAACAAAACAACATCGGAACAACACATGTATACACAAATAGTATTACAATCTGGCGGCGGTACCATAGCCAATGAGGTTTAACCGAGGCGTGGTTACTGCTACACATATCTGTATTATTAAAAAATCGGGACTCTACTGGTTTAGCACTGCCTCCGAGCATTGCCTCCAGTATTGTTCCCACCATCTTTGTATTTACAAATGCCCCACATGGCCGAAAGGCCGAAGAGGGGGTAAAACCCTATTTTCACGGAACAATACATGTATAAGCATGATAGTGAAGATGGCTCAACTGGAAGAACGTTAGCTAGGTTAGCATTTCAAGCATTTCAAGTGACACAGCAGAAATGGACTCATGCGTCTTTGTCATTAACGCACTGTGCCGCACTTGATGTGTTATATGGAACATGCGTGTCTAATCTGTTTGACATTTATCTGTGTTCTTTTGTTTGCGGTAACTGTCCTTATGGGGTCTGCTCTGGTATTGCAGTAACTCCAGGATCGGCCCGCTGTCTGTCCATTTATACAAAAAAATGAAACAGACTGCAACGTCACTGGAACATACAGCAAACAAACAACTACACGACAAGTGCAAAGTGACGTTATTTTATTCACAAGAGACAAAACAAAACTACTGGATATTTCGGCGAATGCGCCTTTATCAACACATGTTCATATGTTCCTATCTCAGGTGGCGGGATGCTAAACACGTGTTCGTCTTTTATAACTGTGCTCCATCAAAATGGGCAGAGGCCTGAATTCATCAAAACAAACGTTCATCCCTCTCTCCCTCCCTCCCTCTCTCTCTGTCAGTTTCTCTATCTCCCTCTCCCTCTCTCTCTCCCTCTCAGAAACAGTTGTAGGTCTTCAAACACAGTTGAATAGTTTATACAGATCTTCATCACGTTTTCAATTAAATGTTAATGTCCAAAAGTAATATTGTATTTAGAAAAGGTGGGTATCTCTTTTCTAGGGGAAAATGGTTTTATAATGGTGTTATGATGCCAGTGGTCAATGTTTATAAATATTTGTGCACACGCACGCACAAATATGTGTGTGTGTGTGTGTGTGTGTGTGTGTGCGTGCGTGTGCGTGCGCGTGCGTGCGTGCGTGTGTGTGTGCGCACGCGTTCGCGAGCACACATACGGAGTGTCTAATGAATGAAAAACGTGCGTTGGGCTAGTAATTCACAGCTTGATCTTCTGATGCTACGCGCGAAAGGGACTTTTCTCTAAGTCAGTTTTCCTGTTCTTTTTAACCGTCCTTCCTTTGGTCCTCCTCGTAATTCTCTGCTTCTGGTTTCTGTGTTAAGAAAACCACAAAACCAACACCCAACAAAACCAACACCCAACAAAACCAACACCCAACAAGAAATGTTTTCTTTAGTTGTATCCTGATCTTTGCGCTTTATTTTCATTTATTCATTTTCTTATTGCAATGTCCACTGTTATTGATTTTGTGTTGCTGTCTGTTTACCATTTTCTGTGCTTTTGTAGATTTGTAGGCTTGTTTTCTGTTCTGTACTAAATGTATATGTGTAGGTATGTTTGCTTGGCTGTCACTTTCTGGTTCCGGCTTTGTTTTTATATGTGTTGCGTTCGTGTTTTGTTGTTGTTTGTTTGCTGTTGTTGTTGGGGTTTTTTACTCGGGAATTTATTGCAAAGTAAATATCTCGCAAAGTTCACAATAGCTTGTTTCTTAGAGTTTCTCTCCCATCTCCCCCTCCCTCTCTCCCCTCTCTCTCTCTCTCTCTCTCTCTCTCTCCCCCTCCCCCCTCTCTCTCTAAAATCTCAATCCTTGTTAAATAAAGTTTTTCAAGTTTCTCTACCACCACCACCACCCTCTCTCTCTCTCTCTCTCTCTCTCCCTCCCTCTCTCTCTCTCTCCCTCTCTTCCATGCAAATCACAGATATAAAGGCCCAGCGTTCTGGCCGATTAGTCGTTCAAAGCACTCCCGTTGAGACTGAGAAGCAGAGGTTAGAGCATTTGCCACAGACACATAACTCTCTGCCTTCGTGTCAGGCCCGTGGGAAAGTCTGACTGCCGCTGGCTACCTCAAAGGTGGGTCTTTGTAATATTTCATGAACTTATCTTTGGATCTTCTCCCCATCGAAACAGAAGGAATGTCCCACCTGTGTCCTAAGGGAGCGAGAGGACGTCAGGCACATAATTGTTGTGATAGTTCACTGTCTACTGCAATTTGTAATGTTTCATTTGTAACAGTGAGACACGGAAGAGATGCCCATTGGAATTAAAGTATGCACACAACACATTCATTTCCTGAAACATGTTCGGTTTACTGGATTCATTTTGATCTCAGAGGTGTTATTGAACGTGTGGAGTCTTCGTTGTCTTCAGTTGTGGCTGTAGGTATCAGGCTTTCAGGAACTTTACCTGTGCTCTCTGTAAAATAAAACCCATACAAATCCCCCTAAAGGTACCACCGATTCTAGTTCCTAGAAAAAAAAGTTTGAATCGAAAAATTACAACCTGGTCCCAAAAGTGTCTGTCTGTGGGGCTTTTTGTGTGTGTGTAATGTTTTAAATGCGAATATGCACTGGTGACCTGTCAGCACGAAATCAGTCGTGATGTCCCACGGGTCACTTTTCGGGTATTGCCAAATCTTAATCCTGCATTGACAGAGCTTTCCTACAAAACAAAACATTGTAAATTGGAATATTTGTTGCAAAGCTATGAAGATTTGAAGTCGTATACTCAAGGAATCGGCAAAATGAGAAAAAGGAACCGGAAAGTTTGAAAATGTGTACAAAACAACCAGATGTTTCTGATAAAAACAGTTTGAAGGCAGAAAGGATCGCTTTTACACTTCAATACTACTGCGTGATGTAGAGAAAACAATAATCAGTCAAAATCTGGAAATTGATGACCTGACCCCCTTCCACCTCAAGTTGCCCCTAGGGGGTTAGTGAGCCGGGGACAACACGACTGACCTGACCCCCTTCCACCTCAAGTTGCCCCTAGGGGGTTAGTGAGCCGGGGACAACACGACTGACCTGACCCCCTTCCACCTCAAGTTGCCCCTAGGGGGTTAGTGAGCCGGGGACAACACGACTGACCTGACCCCCTTCCACCTCAAGTTGCCCCTAGGGGGTTAGTGAGCCGGGGACAACACGACTGACCTGACCCCCTTCCACCTCAAGTTGCCCCTAGGGGGTTAGTGAGCCAGGGACAACACGACTGACCTGACCCCCTTCCACCTCAAGTTGCCCCTAGGGGGTTAGTGAGCCAGGGACAACACGACTGACCTGACCCCCTTCCACCTCAAGTTGCCCCTAGGGGGTTAGTGAGCCGGGGACAACACGACTGACCTGACCCCCTTCCACCTCAAGTTGCCCCTAGGGGGTTAGTGAGCCGGGGACAACACGACTGACCTGACCCCCTTCCACCTCAAGTTGCCCCTAGGGGGTTAGTGAGCCGGGGACAACACGACTGACCTGACCCCCTTCCACCTCAAGTTGCCCCTAGGGGGTTAGTGAGCCAGGGACAACACGACTGACCTGACCCCCTTCCACCTCAAGTTGCCCCTAGGGGGTTAGTGAGCCAGGGACAACACGACTGACCTGACCCCCTTCCACCTCAAGTTGCCCCTAGGGGGTTAGTGAGCCAGGGACAACACGACTGACCTGACCCCCTTCCACCTCAAGTTGCCCCTAGGGGGTTAGTGAGCCGGGGACAACACGACTGACCTGACCCCCTTCCACCTCAAGTTGCCCCTAGGGGGTTAGTGAGCCAGGGACAACACGACTGACCTGACCCCCTTCCACCTCAAGTTGCCCCTAGGGGGTTAGTGAGCCGGGGACAACACGACTGACCTGACCCCCTTCCACCTCAAGTTGCCCCTAGGGGGTTAGTGAGCCGGGGACAACACGACTGACCTGACCCCCTTCCACCTCAAGTTGCCCCTAGGGGGTTAGTGAGCCAGGGACAACACGACTGACCTGACCCCCTTCCACCTCAAGTTGCCCCTAGGGAGTTAGTGAGCCGGGGACAACACGACTCGTTCTATGGCGACGGGTCACATTTGACCCCCTTCCACCTCAAATTGCCCCTAGGGGGTTAGTGAGCCAGGGACAACACGACTCGTTCTATGGCGACGGGTCATATTCATCTGTCCTAGTTTAGTGTTAATGAATCAAAGCTAGGTTTTACGTCCACTCGGCTGCAAAACAGCACATATGGGACGAACCATCATTCAATGATCGCTTAGCAAAAGAGTTAAATTAGACAATGCGTATAGTGTTAATAACTGCAAACCTAATCCTTACTTCAATATTTGTACCTTTTTAATACCCCTCCCCCCCCCCCCCCCCTCCAAATTACATCTAGCAACAGAATGGCTTGATAAAGATGTCGATAGTGCTATAGAATTGTTTGTAGATTGTTTAAAAGTCTGCTAGTGCATGTATGACCAAAAGATGTTATGGAAGAAATACAAGAAAGAACTCAGTGTGGTTTGATGCTGAATGTGAGGACCATAAGAAGAAGGCTAGGGGTAAGCTTAACATATTCAGAGCTACTAGAGACAAGGAAGATGCAAAAGAGTATGTGCAGGCCAAGAAGGTCTATGAGAAGCTATGGAAAAGCAACAGGCAGTCTTTGAAACATGACAAGGTAATGTCACTTGCTTCTAGTTTATCCGAACCAGCAACATTTTGGAAAGAACTGAAGTCTCTTGGCTATAGTAATAAAACACAAGCATACAATACTAATATCAGCATTGATGAGTGGTTTGATCACTTTGAACAAGTTTTTGGCAACATTGGTAGTATGGAAGGAATAGAGACTGAAAATAGTAAAGACAAAACCGTTGAAGAAGATGATGATTATGACTTGAACAAATCAATAAGCGTGGAGGAAATTAGAAAAGCTATTAGTGCCTTAAGTAAGGGAAAAGCCAGTGGGTTTGATGGAATTTCAGCAGAAATGCTTGAATCAGGAGAGGCTTATGTAGTACCATTTTTAGTTAAATTATTTCATGTTTTGTTAAAGAAAGGGCAGAATGGGCTAAAGCAATTATAATTCCGATACATAGAAAAGGAGATGTACAAAACCCAGACAACTATCGTGGAATTTCTCTTCTGAGCATCATCTCTAAGTGCTATACTACCATTCTGAATGTACAGGTTGTACAGATGGCTAGAAGATAACGGCAAAATATCAGAGAGTCAAGCTGGTTTCCGCAAAAAACACTCCACTGTAGATCACATATTTACCTTACATGCCATAATTGAAAAACGTTTGTCAACAAGGGGTCGTAAGATGTATGTAGCGTTCATAGACTTCAGGAAAGCGTTCGATTCCGTACAGCATGATATACTGTTAGATTGTTTAAAACATGAAGGCATTAAAGGGACATTCTTTTGTTCTGTGAAGGCTATGTATAATTCGCTTGTTTCATGTGTTAGAGCTAATAATCAATATTCCAACTTCTTTGACTGCCCATCAGGTGTCCGTCAAGGATGTGTTTTAAGTCCTACTCTCTTCTCAGTTTTCATAAATCAACTAACTAACCATATTTCAGATAAAGGAAAGCATGGAGTTCAACTACTACCAGGAATAGTGGAATTGTTTATTCTTCTTTTTGCGGATGACATTGCCTTACTGTCAATGACACCTTCTGGTTTGCAGAATCAACTTCATCTTTTAAAATGTTGTTGTGACAGGATCAAGCTTAATGTCAACATAGATAAAACAAAGATAATGTGTTGTTTCTTTGGCTAAAGCAGTGGTCGATGGAAATCTTAATAGCTATTGCTATCTTGGCTAAACATGAGCAGTGGTATTTCGATGGAAATCGTTTGGATGTTGTTAATAGCTATTGCTATCTTGGCTACACATTCACAACAAAAATTAGTCCTAAATTAGGAACAACATTTAGTAATCAAAGGCAAAAAAGCAGCATTTCTTCTGTTTAAAGTTTTTAATAAATATAAAGAAATGACATATGATGTGTTCTTTAAAATGTTTGATACTAAAATATTACCCATACTTTTGTATTCTTCTGAAATATGGGGGTTCCACAGACTAGATCACATCGAAAAAGTTCACATACTAGCATGTAAACGTTTTTTGGGCGTTCCCATTAAAACACCCAATAAGATGGTTTACGGCGAATTGGGTAGATACCCAATCTTTGTCCACTCTTTTGTTAGCAGTGTGAGATATTGGCTGAAGTTAATTATGCTAGAACCCCATCGGTTGCCTTATCAATCATATCAAATGTTGTTGAACATGAACATGGGAGGGGAAAATTGTTGGGTAACACAGATTAGAACAATCCTTTGTAAAACTGGTTTTAGTTTTGTATGGATGCAGCAAGGTGTGGGCAATACGAAACTGTTTTTGAGTGCATTTAACCCTTTCGCCGCCAATGTCGCATTTTTGCACCACAATGGTTTAACACCCATGTCACTAAAAAGCATCAAATCAGGGCCTGTTATCTGAAGACCCTATTTTCATAATTTTGGGTGGCAAGATTAGGCCTAATGCTATGCATGTCACAGAGGAATTCCCAATATTGCAGATATTTTTTTCTCTACCCAGATAAGTTTAATGGTATATATTTTGCCCCCCCCCCCCAAAAAAAAAAAAGAAAGAAAAAAGAAGGCTGGCGGCGAAAGGGTTAAACAACGGTTAATAGATATGTATATACAAGAGTGGAATGGGTCTTTAGCAATTAGTGACAGATATGAAAGCTATGCTTCCTTTAAAACAATCTTTGAAAAAGAAAAATATCTTTCCAATATCGACATATATTGTTTTAGAGTAGCTTTTTCCAGATTCAGACTGAATGTACTACCAATAAATAACAATCTATTTAGATACAGTGAATCACCCCAAGATAAATTCTGCATGTGTAATAAAGTTTCAGTTGAAAATGAAGAGCATGTGTTGTTTAAGTGCCCATTGTACAGAGATATGAGGGGGAATGTCCTCAAAGCTTGTGCTTACATGGAGTTTAAGAAACTAGCTCGGTCACAGAGTGAAGAAAATAATAGAAATGTTGCCAAGTTCGTCTTTCATGCCATGAAATTGAGGAAAAGTGTAATTGATGGAAACCCCTGATTTCCTCCCTAATACAACGAACTAGAAATGGCATATATAATACTTTGTACAAAATGGGTTTTGAATATTTCGAATGCACTAATGCTTTCCCCACTCTTGTTTTCCAGCTCATTGAAGACGTTGAGTTTGAGGTTAACGCGTGCGCGTGTGTGTGTGTATGGGGTGAGGGTGGGGAGTAGGGGGGCAGGGGTGGGGATGGGTGCGGGGGGGATGGTTGGGGTGGTGGTGTTGAAGGGACGTGGGTGTTGGTGTGTTGTGTTATGATTATATGCAATGCATTCTCTAATATGTATTCATTTTGATAGAGATGTATGGTGAGGATGTGTGGGCCAGTTTGTTAGAAATGTTTGTACGAATGGTGAGTGAAAAGCGCATTGAGTTGCTTTGCAAGATTATGCGCTATATAAGCATTATTAATTATTATTATTATTTTATTATAGATTTATAACTACCCCACCCCCCTGACAGAGACAAGACATACAGAGAGACAGACAGAGAGACAAAGTCAGGGACAGAAATAGACAAAGAGGCAGAAGATAAAACTATTACATGCATCACGCAAGCTACACTAAAGCTACAGCAGATGCTATAGTGCGTCCTCTAAAACACAAAATCCACTCCGGCATTGAGAGCCCTTCAAAACCGAACAGCTTGTCATGGCCGCTGTAAGCACCTCGCCGATTGGCCAGCCATCTGACTTCCTGTCTCAAACCGGGGGCCCGAAACAAGCATTGTCAATGAGCGAAAAAGACGAAGCACGAAACAACGGGCCCCGGAACAAGCATTGATAATGACCATGAACGCAGCAAAATGGCTGCCAAAAACTGAAAGCCGTAGTCTGGAGTGGGTTGAGCGGCTGCTTTTGTATTTTGCTATCTCATAATTATGGTCACAATGCATGTTGCTATTTTTCTCTCCTTTCCCCATGGCAACACAGTGACGTGCAAGTCATATTATTACTAGCGCATCATGGGCAAAGAGTGAATACTATCAACGTGTATGGCAACCATCAAATGTTCGATTCAGTCTCTTTTCCTTCCATTTTTCTTTCTTCTTCTTCTCCTCCTCCCTCTTTCTTTTGTTTAGTTTGATGTAGCAGATCTTTTTCAGAATATCACCCTCCCCTCTCAATCTTCTCTTATTTTTCCATTAAAATATGTCTGTGACGGAAAAGGTTTATGCAATCCTTCCTGAATGCACTTTGTTTGGCTTTTTGTGTGTGGGTTATACGCAGCATATCTACTGAACCATTACACAGAATCACTTCAATTTTTGCACGGTGATAGATAAGGCCACACGAAGTTGGTGTGTCTCACCGTGTAACTGTAACATCGTTCACCTTGACCTTTGACTTTGGTGTGTCTCACCGTGTAACTGTAACATCGTTCACCTTGACCTTTAACTTTGGTGTGTCTCACCGTGTAACTGTAACATCGTTCACCTTGACCTTTAACTTTGGTGTGTCTCACCGTGTAACTGTAACATCGTTCACCCTGACCTTTAACTTTGGTGTGTCTCACCGTGTAACTGTAACATCGTTCACCCTGACCTTTAACTTTGGTGTGTCTCACCGTGTAACTGTAACATCGTTCACCCTGACCTTTAACTTTGGTGTGTCTCACCGTGTAACTGTAACATCGTTCACCATGACCTTTGACTTTGGTGTGTCTCACCGTGTGTAACTGTAACATCGTTCACCCTGACCTTTGACCCTGAATTGCCAGTGTGGAGAAGCTGTGTGTTCTCTATCTTTTCGTACATGTGTGTATTGCTTACCAGCCGCGAAGCGAAGATGGTAATGTTTTCAGTGACGTCTGGCTGTTTGTATGTGGCTTCCACAACAGACGTAAGCTATGCCATGCTGTTCCACTACTATAGAATATCACTGTTTGTATGTGGCTTCCACAACAGACGTAAGCTATTGTATACCATGATGTCCCACTACTATAGAATATCACTGTTTGTATGTGGCTTCCACAACAGACGTAAGCTATGCCATGATGTCCCACTGCTATAGAATATCACTGTTTGTATGTGGCTTCCACAACAGACGTAAGCTATTGTATACCATGATGTCCCACTACTATAGAATATCATTGTTTGTATGTGGCTTCCACAACAGACGTAAGCTATTGTATACCATGATGTCCCACTACTATAGAATATCACTGTTTGTATGTGGCTTCCACAACAGACGTAAGCTATTGTATACCATGATGTCCCACTACTATAGAATATCACTGTTTGTATGTGGCTTCCACAACAGACGTAAGCTATTGTATACCATGATGTCCCACTACTATAGAATATCACTGTTTGTATGTGGCGTCCACAACAGACGTAAGCTATGCCATGCTGTTCCACTACTATAGAATATCACTGTTTGTATGTGGCGTCCACAACAGACGTAAGCTATGCCATGATGTCCCACTACTATAGAATATCACTGTTTGTATGTGGCTTCCACAACAGACGTAAGCTATGCCATGCTGTTCCACTGCTATAGAATATCACTGTTTGTATGTGGCGTCCACAACAGACGTAAGCTATGCCATGATGTCCCACTACTATAGAATATCACTGTTTGTATGTGGCTTCCACAACAGACGTAAGCTATGCCATGATGTCCCACTGCTATAGAATATCACTGTTTGTATGTGGCGTCCACAACAGACGTAAGCTATGCCATGATGTCCCACTACTATAGAATATCACTGTTTGTATGTGGCTTCCACAACAGACGTAAGCTATGCCATGATGTCCCACTACTATAGAATATCACTGTTTGTATGTGGCTTCCACAACAGACGTAAGCTATGCCATGATGTCCCACTGCTATAGAATATCACTGTTTGTATGTGGCTTCCACAACAGACGTAAGCTATTGTATACCATGATGTCCCACTGCTATAGAATATCATTGTTTGTATGTGGCTTCCACAACAGACGTAAGCTATTGTATACCATGATGTCCCACTACTATAGAATATCATTGTTTGTATGTGGCTTCCACAACAGACGTAAGCTATTGTATACCATGATGTCCCACTACTATAGAATATCATTGTTTGTATGTGGCTTCCACAACAGACGTAAGCTATTGTATACCATGATGTCCCACTACTATAGAATATCACTGTTTGTATGTGGCTTCCACAACAGACGTAAGCTATTGTATACCATGATGTCCCACTGCTATAGAATATCATTGTTTGTATGTGGCTTCCACAACAGACGTAAGCTATTGTATACCATGATGTCCCACTGCTATAGAATATCATTGTTTGTATGTGGCTTCCACAACAGACGTAAGCTATTGTATACCATGATGTCCCACTACTATAGAATATCACTGTTTGTATGTGGCTTCCACAACAGACGTAAGCTATGCCATGCTGTTCCACTACTATAGAATATCACTGTTTGTATGTGGCTTCCACAACAGACGTAAGCTATGCCATGATGTCCCACTACTATAGAATATCACTGTTTGTATGTGGCTTCCACAACAGACGTAAGCTATGCCATGCTGTTCCACTGCTATAGAATATCACTGTTTGTATGTGGCGTCCACAACAGACGTAAGCTATTGTATACCATGATGTCCCACTACTATAGAATATCATTGTTTGTATGTGGCTTCCACAACAGACGTAAGCTATTGTATACCATGATGTCCCACTACTATAGAATATCACTGTTTGTATGTGGCTTCCACAACAGACGTAAGCTATTGTATACCATGATGTCCCACTGCTATAGAATATCATTGTTTGTATGTGGCTTCCACAACAGACGTAAGCTATTGTATACCATGATGTCCCACTGCTATAGAATATCATTGTTTGTATGTGGCTTCCACAACAGACGTAAGCTATTGTATACCATGATGTCCCACTGCTATAGAATATCACTGTTTGTATGTGGCTTCCACAACAGACGTAAGCTATTGTATACCATGATGTCCCACTGCTATAGAATATCACTGTTTGTATGTGGCTTCCACAACAGACGTAAGCTATTGTATACCATGATGTCCCACTGCTATAGAATATCACTGTTTGTATGTGGCTTCCACAACAGACGTAAGCTATTGTATACCATGATGTCCCACTACTATAGAATATCATTGTTTGTATGTGGCTTCCACAACAGACGTAAGCTATTGTATACCATGATGTCCCACTACTATAGAATATCATTGTTTGTATGTGGCTTCCACAACAGACGTAAGCTATTGTATACCATGATGTCCCACTGCTATAGAATATCACTGTTTGTATGTGGCTTCCACAACAGACGTAAGCTATTGTATACCATGATGTCCCACTGCTATAGAATATCACTTAGTGCACAGCTCTCGCTTTGCTCTTGCCTCTTATGCTACCGACTAATGTTAACCAATGATAAAGCCAGTCTGTAGACTGGATGATGCCAGACATATAATACTATCTACTATATACTATCTACTATCTACTATATAATATCTACTATATACTATCCATACTGTAAACAATGGAAGAAAACCAACCAACCAACCAACATGTATTACGACGAAACGTTTCGGACTAACCTTCGTTAGTATTTGCTTCCAAGCATGACTATTGTATAATACATACGGTAATATATACTATGCTATACTATCTAATAGCACAGAGCCACAGACAGTGAGCCGTGTTATCTACATGATAACTATGATGATCCAAACGAAAGATGGGGAAATAGAGAGAGTGCGACAGACAGCGCCATTAGCTAGTCAGAGGGGGTACGTGTGATAGGACCAGACGGACTGCAGTGGTACACATCGGACCAAATCACTGTCCTCAAGGGGTATATTAGTGTATAATCATAGGGGGCAACGACCAGAAATATATTGGCAAGCCGCACTGTTGTATTTAAGGTATATCGGATCTGTGATGATGCCTGAGAGAGAGAGAGAGAGAGAGAGAGAGAGAGAGAGAGAGAGAGAGAGAGAGAGAGAGAGAGAGCGAGAGAGAAAGAGAGAGGGAGAGAGAGAGCTAGATAGAGAGAGAGCTAGAGAGAGACTGGCCACTGGACTGGTTTAATCATCATATAGTAATAAGCCAAGTGTCCGTGTGTGTGTGTGTGTGTGTGTGTGTGTGTGTGTGTGTGTGTGTGTGTGTGTGTGTGTGTCTGAAACACAAAACGGGCCTTATAACTCCGCAATTTTTCGACCGAATCGCTTCAAATTTGCTGTGAGCCCTAACGGGGCGATGGCAACGGCAACCGAGGCGGCCGTATCATTTGCGCGGTTTCGCGGATGCGCGTTTTATCCACAGGTCCTATAACATGGGGGCAATGCCAGGGTTACTTTTGGCATGGAAATCAACAATAAAGCAAAACAAGAATAAGTAATTAGCTATGTAACAACAACAACAACACAAGGTCAAGGTCAGGACGGCGAAAAGTTTTGCGCGGATGCCTTCCTCACATGGTGACACACCACCACACAAAAGTTGAAGCGATTCGGTCAAGCGGTTCGGGAGATATCCGTGGGACAGACAGACATACAGAAAAAACACACAACAAAGAAACATACACGAACGAAAATAGACTCCTTTGCGATCGTAGATCGGCAAAGGACAAAAAACCCCGACTAACTATCTAAATATGCAAATATCTAAATATGTAAATAACAGAAGAAAAGTCCATAGCCACAAATTCTCTCTTACTGCTCAGTCTCGCCTCATTTCTCTCTTGTATGTTTGCCACAACCGATTTCAAAATCACACACACACGCACGCACGCACGCTCGCTCGCACGCACACACACATACACACACACACGCAGCGACACCACAAAAACGCCTAAACAGTCGACAATCATCTCCCTTGCCTTTCATCATCAACTGGGAGGTCAGTTTATATGGCTGTGTCATCTTGTTACAATTTGGACTAAGCCACAAGCAATTGGTCTGTCCGAATAACGTATATCACTGCTGTCTAACGGTCGCTGACTATGGAGCAGGCACTTACTATGATCAAGTTATTTTCCAGTACTTTGGTGGAGTTCAGTTGCAGTTATCAGTTACTAATCTCTCTCTCTCTCTCTCTCTCTCTCTCTCTCTCTCTCTCTCTCTCTCTCTCTGTGTTTGCAGACGATACTACAGTACAGTCTCCTGTGACAGTAAAGTACAACTCAAAATGTTTTTATTTCAGTGTGTTACAAGATAACATTAACAGACTAAGACAGAGAATGGTCCGAATTTAATCACATGCAGACTACACCCCAAGAAATGTCACCAAATACGAACTGTACTTGCTCAGCCACCACTAAGACAAAGAGTAAGCAGGCCTATTTCTCAGAGTAATTGCCATTATTATGTATTTCAGCTAAAACCAGGATCAATATTTACATTTCGTAAGAAAGGTTGACTGAAAAAAGGAAAGAATTTTAGGACTTATTGTTGATGTTAATCTGCATCATTGCCTACATTTATCTCAATCTTTTGGAAATACTGAGAATTCAAGCGCGCAATTTAACACCTTACATGTAACTGGACAATGCAAATCACGCACAGTTTGCCTCCAGAGTAAGACCAGGCTTCACTTCATTAATCACTGCAATTTGTTTTTATTTCCTTATTTACTTCTTTATTCTGTCAAGGACTGTCTTGTTGCCAATTTATATTCAGCTCATTAATGCCCCATTTACTGCCCTATTTGGGATGACAGCGTTTTCTATTTGGGATGACAGCGCTTTCTATTTGGGATGACAGCGCTTTCTATTTGGGATGACAGCGCTTTCTATTTGGGATGACAGCGCTTTGTATTTGGGATGACAGCGCTTTCTATTTGGGATGACAGCGCTTTCTATTTGGGATGACAGCGCTTTGTATTTGGGATGACAAATTTTCTATTTGGGATGACAGCGCTTTCTATTTGGGATGACAGCGCTTCTTATTTGGGATGACAGCGTTTTCTATTTGGGATGACAGCGCTTTCTATTTGGGATGACAGCGCTTTCTATTTGGGATGACAGCGCTTTCTATTTGGGATGACAGCGTTTTCTATTTGGGATGACAGCGTTTTCTATTTGGGATGACAGCGCTTTCTATTTGGGATGACAGCGCTTTCTATTTGGGATGACAGCGCTTTGTATTTGGGATGACAGCGCTTTCTATTTGGGATGACAGCGCTTTCTATTTGGGATGACAGCGCTTTGTATTTGGGATGACAGCGCTTTGTATTTGGGATGACAGCGTTTTCTATTTGGGATGACAGCGCTTTCTATTTGGGATGACAGCGCTTTGTATTTGGGATGACAGCGCTTTGTATTTGGGATGACAGCGCTTCCTATTTGGGATGACAGCTCTTTCTATTTGGGATGACAGCGTTTTCTATTTGGGATGACAGCGCTTTGTATTTGGGATGACAGCGTTTTCTATTTGGGATGACAGCGCTTTGTATTTGGGATGACAGCGCTTTGTATTTGGGATGACAGCGCTTTGTATTTGGGATGACAGCGTTTTCTATTTGGGATGACAGCGCTTTGTATTTGGGATGACAGCGCTTTGTATTTGGGATGACAGCGCTTTGTATTTGGGATGACAGCGCTTTCTATTTGGGATGACAGCGCTTTCTATTTGGGATGACAGCTCTTTCTATTTGGGATGACAGCGCTTTCTATTTGGGATGACAGCGCTTTGTATTTGGGATGACAGCGCAAGTATTTGGGATGACAGCGCTTTCTATTTGGGATGACAGCGTTTTCTATTTGGGATGACAGCGCTTTGTATTTGGGATGACAGCGCTTTCTATTTGGGATGACAGCGCTTTGTATTTGGGATGACAGCGCTTTCTATTTGGGATGACAGCGCTTTGTATTTGGGATGACAGCGCTTTGTATTTGGGATGACAGCGCTTTGTATTTGGGATGACAGCGCTATTTGGGATGACAGCGCTTTGTATTTGGGATGACAGCGCTTTCTATTTGGGATGACAGCGCTTTGTATTTGGGATGACAGCGCTTTCTATTTGGGATGACAGCGCTTTGTATTTGGGATGACAGCGTTTTCTATTTGGGATGACAGCGCTTTCTATTTGGGATGACAGCGCTTTGTATTTGGGATGACAGCGCTTTCTATTTGGGATGACAGCGCTTTGTATTTGGGATGACAGCGCTTTGTATTTGGGATGACAGCCTTTCTATTTGGGATGACAGCGCTTTCTATTTGGGATGACAGCGTTTTCTATTTGGGATGACAGCGTTTTCTATTTGGGATGACAGCTTTCTATTTGGGATGACAGCGCTTTGTATTTGGGATGACAGCGTTTTCTATTTGGGATGACAGCGCTTTGTATTTGGGATGACAGCGCTTTGTATTTGGGATGACAGCGCTTTGTATTTGGGATGACAGCGCTTTGTATTTGGGATGACAGCGCTTTGTATTTGGGATGACAGCGCTTTCTATTTGGGATGACAGCGCTTTCTATTTGGGATGACAGCGTTTTCTTTTGGGATGACAGCGTTTTCTATTTGGGATGACAGCGTTTTCTATTTGGGATGACAGCGCTTTGTATTTGGGATGACAGCGTTTTCTATTTGGGATGACAGCGCTTTGTATTTGGGATGACAGCGCTTTGTATTTGGGATGACAGCGCTTTCTATTTGGGATGACAGCGCTTTCTATTTGGGATGACAGCGCTTTGTATTTGGGATGACAGCGCTTTGTATTTGGGATGACAGCGCTTTGTATTTGGGATGACAGCGTTTTCTATTTGGGATGACAGCGCTTTCTATTTGGGATGACAGCGCTTTTTATTTGGGAGATATTTGGGATGACAGCGTTTTCTATTTGGGATGACAGCGTTTTCTATTTGGGATGACAGCGCTTTCTATTTGGGATGACAGCGTGTTTCTATTTGGGATGACAGCGCTTTCTATTTGGGATGACAGCGCTTTGTATTTGGGATGACAGCGCTTTGTATTTGGGATGACAGCGCTTTCTATTTGGGATGACAGCGTTTTCTATTTGGGATGACAGCGCTTTCTATTTGGGATGACAGCGCTTTCTATTTGGGATGACAGCGTTTTCTATTTGGGATGACAGCGCTTTGTATTTGGGATGACAGCGCTTTCTATTTGGGATGACAGCGCTTTCTATTTGGGATGACAGCGCTTTGTATTTGGGATGACAGCGCTTTGTATTTGGGATGACAGCGCTTTGTATTTGGGATGACAGCGCTTTCTATTTGGGATGACAGCGCTTTGTATTTGGGATGACAGCGTTTTCTATTTGGGATGACAGCGCTTTCTATTTGGGATGACAGCGCTTTCTATTTGGGATGACAGCGCTTTCTATTTGGGATGACAGCGCTTTCTATTTGGGATGACAGCGCTTTCTATTTGGGATGACAGCGTTTTCTATTTGGGATGACAGCGCTTTCTATTTGGGATGACAGCGCTTTCTATTTGGGATGACAGCGCTTTGTATTTGGGATGAGCGCTTTCTATTTGGGATGACAGCGCTTTCTATTTGGGATGACAGCGCTTTGTATTTGGGATGACAGCGCTTTGTATTTGGGATGACAGCGCTTTCTATTTGGGATGACAGCGCTTTCTATTTGGGATGACAGCGCTTTCTATTTGGGATGACAGCGGAGGTATTTGGGATGACAGCGCTTTCTATTTGGGATGACAGCGCTTTGTATTTGGGATGACAGCGCTTTGTATTTGGGATGACAGCGCTTTGTATTTGGGATGACAGCACTTTTCTATTTGGGATGACAGCGCTTTCTATTTGGGATGACAGCGCTTTCTATTTGGGATGACATTTTCTATTTGGGATGACAGCGCTTTCTATTTGGGATGACAGCGCTTTCTATTTGGGATGACAGCGCTTTGTATTTGGGATGACAGCGCTTTGTATTTGGGATGACAGCGCTTTCTATTTGGGATGACAGCGCTTTGTATTTGGGATGACAGCGCTTTGTATTTGGGATGACAGCGCTTTCTATTTGGGATGACAGCGTTTTCTATTTGGGATGACAGCGCTTTCTATTTGGGATGACAGCGCTTTCTATTTGGGATGACAGCGTTTTCTATTTGGGATGACAGCGCTTTCTATTTGGGATGACAGCGCTTTCTATTTGGGATGACAGCGCTTTGTATTTGGGATGACAGCGCTTTGTATTTGGGATGACAGCGCTTTGTATTTGGGATGACAGCGCTTTGTATTTGGGATGACAGCGCTTTGTATTTGGGATGACAGCGTTTTCTATTTGGGATGACAGCGTTTTCTATTTGGGATGACAGCGCTTTCTATTTGGGATGACAGCGTTTTCTATTTGGGATGACAGCGCTTTCTATTTGGGATGACAGCGCTTTCTATTTGGGATGACAGCGCTTTCTATTTGGGATGACAGCGCTTTGTATTTGGGATGACAGCGCTTTCTATTTGGGATGACAGCGTTTTCTATTTGGGATGACAGCGCTTTCTATTTGGGATGACAGCGCTTTCTATTTGGGATGACAGCGCTTTGTATTTGGGATGACAGCGCTTTGTATTTGGGATGACAGCGCTTTCTATTTGGGATGACAGCGCTTTCTATTTGGGATGACAGCGCTTTCTATTTGGGATGACAGCGCTTTCTATTTGGGATGACAGCGCTTTGTATTTGGGATCTATTTGGGATGACAGCGCTTTCTATTTGGGATGACAGCGCTTTCTATTTGGGATGACAGCGCTTTCTATTTGGGATGACAGCGCTTTCTATTTGGGATGACAGCGCTTTCTATTTGGGATGACAGCGCTTTCTATTTGGGATGACAGCGCTTTCTATTTGGGATGACAGCGCTTTGGGATGACAGCGCTTTCTATTTGGGATGACAGCGCTTTCTAGTTGGGATGACAGCGCTTTGTATTTGGGATGACAGCGCTTTGTATTTGGGATGCGTTGTGAAGACAAGGACGCACGCAGGAATGGTATATACTGTTCCTGTTCCTGTGTTTATCTTCATGATATGCAAAATATCTTCAATTAATGTCAGGAATATATAAAAAATATTGATATCAGGCGATAAAAAACCACCACAACAACAGAAACGCCTTATCTGCATATTCTAGCAATTTGGACTACAGAAAAGGAGCTTTGCCTTTCTTAATTATGCAATGACTTATTATTGTTATTGTTGTGTCTGTGATCAGTCATCTGCAAATGAGATAACCAGACATAGGAGGATGTTAATTGAGTCATTTGTTCGGATATCATTCTAAACTATGGTAAATACAAGCAGCTTTAATCTTCAATGCATCAATGTGCATGCGCATGCAATTAATGCATGTGTGTACTCCCGTGCGTTAGCTTGCGTACACGCTTGTCTTCACAAAAAGTAGAACGTTATTTAGGTCTATTCAAGCAACAGGACCACCATGAACACAGGCATATTAACAGTCTTCACAAAAAGTAGAACGTTATTTAGGTCTATTCAAGCAACAAGACCACCATGAACACAGGCATATTAACAGTCTTCACAAAAAGTAGAACGTTATTTAGGTCTATTCAAGCAACAGGACCACCATGAACACAGGCATATTAACAGTCTTCACAAAAAGTAGAACGTTATTTAGGTCTATTCAAGCAACAAGACCACCATGAACACAGGCATATTAACAGTCTTCACAAAAAGTAGAACGTTATTTAGGTCTATTCAAGCAACAGGACCACCATGAACACAGGCATATTAACAGTCTTCACAAAATGTAGAACGTTATTTAGGTCTATTCAAGCAACAGGACCACCATGAACACAGGCATATTAACAGTCTTCACAAAATGTAGAACGTTATTTAGGTCTATTCAAGCAACAAGACCACCATGAACACAGGCATATTAACAGTCTTCACAAAAAGTAGAACGTTATTTAGGTCTATTCAAGCAACAGGACCACCATGAACACAGGCATATTAACAGTCTTCACAAAATGTAGAACGTTATTTAGGTCTATTCAAGCAACAAGACCACCATGAACACAGGCATATTAACAGTCTTCACAAAAAGTAGAACGTTATTTAGGTCTATTCAAGCAACAGGACCACCATGAACACAGGCATATTAACAGTCTTCACAAAATGTAGAACGTTATTTAGGTCTATTCAAGCAACAAGACCACCATGAACACAGGCATATTAACAGTCTTCACAAAAAGTAGAACGTTATTTAGGTCTATTCAAGCAACAGGACCACCATGAACACAGGCATATTAACAGTCTTCACAAAAAGTAGAACGTTATTTAGGTCTATTCAAGCAACAGGACCACCATGAACACAGGCATATTAACAGTCTTCACAAAAAGTAGAACGTTATTTAGGTCTATTCAAGCAACAAGACCACCATGAACACAGGCATATTAAACAGTAGCAGCCAGCAATAAAACAAAGTAGCAAAACAACACATTCAGATCTCGGATACGATCAAAACTTAAGGCCCCTAACATCACATTAGGAATCGCATGCGTGTCCACGCATGCATGCGTCTGTGGTTGCGCGCGCACGCACGAGTGCGTACTTGCATGTACCAGTGCTTGTATACATGTGCAAGTGTGTGCGCGCGAACATGCGCTTGCTTGCACGCGTATTTTTTTTATTATTAGGTATTAGGTACTTTATAGTCACAGAGGCGTCTCTGTGAAATTCGGGTTGCTCCCACTTGGAGAGCGCGTCGCAGGCAGATGCGCGCCACCCAATTTTTTTTTTTTCGTGCGATTTTTGTGTGACTGATGAGGAAGGAAAGGGGGGGGGGGGGGAAATTTGGACCAAATAACAGCTTTTTCGTTAACACTGGGTTTAACGTATGCTAAGTGCATGGGCACACGGGGCCTCGGTTTATCGTCTCATCCGAAAGACTCCGTATATATCCGTTAATAAAAGGCTACGTTCTCTTTCCAGCTGCCACGCCTAAGATAACTCCTACGTTGACGACTCCACCCAACATGACGTCACCGGCACCGCAACACGGTGACGCAATGACGGAGGCGGTAGTGACGCAATCGTCAGGACCGGAACTGTACGACTCCGGGTCCTATTACTGGGATGAGGATGGTGGTGGGGACGGGTCCCCGGTGTGCGAGCAGCTGGGCAGCTGGCTGTACCTGACGGTGAAGCCCATCGTCAACAGCGTGGGCATCGTGGGCATCATCCTCACCGTGGTCGTGCTCAGCAGGAAGACCATGTGCACGTCAGCATCGGGGGGTTGTCGTCGTCCTTGTTGTTACCGTTGTCGTCATCGTCGTCATGGTCATTAGTGAAGTCATCATCATTATTATCAGTCGTCGTTGTTGTCGAGATCATCGTCGTCGTCGTTGGAGTCATCGTCATTATCATCATCGTCGTCATCGTTGTCGTAATCATCATCATCATCATTTCAACTTATTTGTTGAAAACCTTGCTTGTTAAATTTGTGATTTGAATTAATGTTTCAGATTATGTGTTCATCAACCATTTCGCCCTTACCCCCCCCCCCCCCCCCCCCCCCCCCCCTCCCCCTCCCCCATGTCTTTCTGTTTCCTTAAAAAATAACAACAGCAGCAACAAAAACTTCGACGAGCGAGTAATGCCCGGATGTAGATGAAAATGACTTTTTACCGCATCTCTATACCAAGTGTTCATGGAGGGGTAGTACCTCTGACAGGGGGACATGTGGTGCTCTTCGGAGTAGTCCGTCTGTCACTGGTTCCCACCTGGCCCTCAACTCTCACCTGTGGCTCCCCATAGCTGTTTGCAGGCAACAGCGGCCACGCCCCGGACAACGGCTTCGACTGGCCGGCCAGACTAGGTGAGGGTAGCCGACGGGTCATAGACCTTTCGGTGAGTTAGGGCTACGGACAGTTTCTCCTTGATAATTGCTCCTCGACATGTGTGTGCCCGTTTGTCCCTGACTGGCTAAGTTGACACGGTGACGTTTAAACGAAGGGACCTAGGACTCTCAAATTGTGCATGCGCGTAGGTATTAAGGATATCTAGGACAAGCTCGAACATGAAGGTCATGGGTCAAAGGTCAAGGTCACTGGAGCAGAAAAATGTGCCATTTCGGAGGTGAAAATATACCGCGCGGCTTAGCAGGTGATATAGCGTCTTAGCGTTCACATTCTTCCTTTATTTCTCCCGCATTGTGGATCTGTTCTGTATCTTCCTACAAACCAGGTCCACCAACTGTTACCTGACCGCTCTAGCAGTAGCGGATCTGGTGGTGTTACTGGTGCTGTCGCTAAAGCTGTTGACGGAGCAGGTGGTGTCCTGCTGGTTTCCCCTGGAGGACCTGTTCTTCGCCTTCTTCCAGCTGGCCACCATCGTGGTCAACATGGCGCTCTTCGCCTCCGTCTGGATCACCGTGCTGCTGGCGTGGAGCGATACATCGCCATCTGCCATCCTATGAGGGTAAGGAGTCTGTATGGATCACCGTGCTGCTGGCCGTGGAGCGGTACATCGCCATCTGCCATCCTATGAGGGTAGGGAGGGAGAGAGGGGGAGAGAGTCTGTCTGGATCACCGTGCTGCTGGCTGTGGAGCGGTACATCGCCATCTGCCATCCTAGGAGGGTAAGGAGTCTGTCTGGATCACCGTGCTGCTGAGATACATGGCTATCTGCCATCCTATGAGGGTAAGGAGGGAGGGGGGGGGAGAGAGAGGGAGAGTCTGGAGAGGGGAGAGTCCTGTCTGGAGTCTGTCTGGATCACCGTGCTGCTGAGATACATGGCTATCTGCCATCCTATGAGGGTAAGGAGGGGGGAGAGAGAGAGAGGGGGGGGGGAGGGAGGGGGGAGAGAGAGAGGAGAGAGAGAGAGAGAGAGAGAGAGAGAGAGAAGGACGCATACAGACACACACACAGTGACTGTTTTCAATCTACTTGCTTCAGATTCCAGTGAATGTCTAACGTGAAAAGGCGACGGAAATGGTGTTTTACGTCCTCTTGGTCCAAATCAGACACACATGGGACATTTGTAAATACAAATATGGTGGGAACAATACTAGAGGCAATGCCCGGAGGCAGTACGAAACCAGTAAAGTCCTGATTTTTTAAATACAGATAGGTGTAGCGGTAGCCACGCCTCGGTTAAACCTCATCGGCTATGGCACTGCTACAAGCTAATGCAAATAGTATCTAACGCGAAAAGGCTTGGCCCCAACGAGGCTTTATACTGAAAATTATCTGCCCCTGTCTCGTGCACTGAACCGAGACGTGTGCGCCACCTACATAAGATTATCGCCCCTTGCCTGTCACGAAGTAGTAGCATACAGCCACAGAAAATTATCTGCCCCTGACTCGTCACTAGGTGGCATGGTCAACTCAGGCCTAAGATTATTACCCTTTCGTGTCGCCAATAAGCAATATAAAGGCTCATTCCTTTGCCCTCAATAAAACATTCGTTCGTTGGCCAACGTTTTAGCTGGGAAAAGGTTTTAAAAATAAACCGAAATATCGCTTATCTTTTACAGCGGTGTTGCTGTTTGTATTCCTTGAAGTCTCAACTAAAACATTGGTATTGGTATTGTCACTTTGGCAGGCCATGCAGATCTGCACCACCAGGCGTGCCCGCTATCTCATCGGCCTCATCTTCCTCGTCGCCTTCATCGTCCGCTTCCCCAACTTCCTGGACATGCGCATTGAGCACAAACAGATCTACGACCAACACAACCGGTCCGTCACCAAACTCGTCATGGAATGGCGGCCAGAAGTAAGTTCCGGGATCCGTTTACCCGCCACCGCTCTGCTCGGGCGATTGAGCAAACTGTAAGCAGTGGTGCAGGAAACCTGTTCGCTAAACCTTACGGGTTGATTTCGAAAATAATGTTAAACTTTAAATTTTTTTAAATTTCATCCAATCCAACGTATGAAATACCTACGTTACGTCCTCCTTTAGGAAATTCGATGAAATTTAGCCTTGTATCTTATATACTGGTGCGTTTTTTATGTGTGAGTGAGAGGGAGGGGGTGGGGTGAGAAAAAGAGATAGATTGTATGTGTGTGTGTGGTGTGGGTGAAATATAGGGAGAGAGAGAGAGGGGGGGGGGGAGAGTAAGACAGAGAGAGAGAGAGAGAGAGAGAGAGAGAGAGAGAGAGAGAGAGAGACGTAGAGCGAGCGAGAGAGAGAGGAAGACAAAAAGAGAGATAAAGAGAAAGACGAAGAGAGAGAGAGAGAGAGAGAGAGAGAGAGAGAGAGAGAGAGAGAGAGAGAGAGAGAGAGAGAGGGAGGGAGGGAGAGAGAGAGAGACAATGACAATGACAATACTAGTTTTACAACCCTTATGCCAAGGGGGTACATGCGCAATATTGTAGATAAACTAAGAAGCACAATATAATAGAGTTAACACACAAAAAACTAAATACATTGTACATAATATGGTAACAAAGACAATTACTATATAGAAAACTTCTAAGAAATGCGACCATCCATCCAACAATTGCAATTAAATGAACACTTTTGTTATCAAACATAATTTTCACGATAACATTTTAAGTTTTTTCTCTCTACAATGAAATGCATCCGCCACATATTTAGCAAATGATGTCAGAATATCTTCTCTCTCACACGACAAAATAGCAGTAAGATTATGGGTTTGACTAAAGTGAGAATTGAAAACAACACAATCATTTCTAAATTTACTATACTCTTGACATCGGAATATAAAATGATGTTCATCTTCACACAGAGAGAGAGAGAGAGCGAGAGAGCGAGAGAGAGAGAGAGAGAGAGAGAGAGAGAGAGAGAGAGAGAGAGAGAGAGGGGGGGGGGGGGGGTTGAATGGTAGAGTTGGCGTGTTCTAATAGAAAGAGAAAGTGAGCGCGGTTGTATGCGCGCAGTGTGAGTGTATGGCCTACATGCATGCATGTGTATGTGCGTGTGGACGTGCGCTCAGTTAAAAAAAACCACTTTCTTTTTGTGAATCCCCTTTTTTGGCCTAGTGCCACGTGTTTCCCCCTGTGCCTCAGGACACTTACAACAACGCAGTGTACTCATCAATAACAAATGTCCAAGTCTCTCTCTCTCTCCCTCTGTCTCTCTCTCTCTCTCTGTCTCTCTCCCCCTCTCTGTCTGTCTGTCTCTCTCTCCTCTCTCTGTGTCTGTCTGTCTCTCTCTCTCTCTCTCTCTCTCTGTGTGTGTGTCTGTCTCTCTCTCTCTCTCCCTGTGTCTGTCTCTCTCTCCCTCTCTCTGTCTCTGTCTGTCTGTCTCTCTCTCCCTCTCTCTCTCCTCTCTGTGTCTGTCTCTGCCCCCCTCTGTCTCTCTCTGTCCCCCTCTCTCTCTCCCCCCCCTCTCTCTGTCTGTCTCTCTCCCTCTCTCTCTCTCCCCCCCTCTCTCTGTGTGTGTCTCTCTCTCCCGCTCTCTGTCCTCTCCTCTCTCTCTCTCTCTCTCCCTCTGTCTGTCTCTCTCTCTCCTCTCTCCTCTCTCTCTGTGTCTGTCTCTGTCTCTCTCTCTCTCTCTCTTTGCTCTCTCTCTCTCTCTCTCTCTGTCTCTCTCTCCCTCTCATTTTTTGCTTTGTTCCTAGATACTCACTTATTTTCGGTCCCTCCACATCCCATTTCTTAAGTATTTAAGTATAATGCTGAATTTATTACGTGTCTGTTTATATTGATAATGTGCCTGCTTTGATGATAATGTGTGTTCGTTTTCTTTGCTTTGCATGCCTTTCTTATTGATTGAATTCTTTGCTTTGATTTTCTTTTCCTTTTTTTTGTGTGAGGACTGGATGAAAAAAAGTATTTATACTTACTCTATTTTTTCATTCTCTCTCTGTCTGTTTCTCTCCCTCCCTCTCTGTCAGGACGCCTACAACAACGCGGTGTACTCCATCATCGTGCCCGGCATTCTGGCGGGGCTGCTGCCAGTCCTGGCCCTGGCTGGACTCAACCTCCGCCTGGTCATCGAGATCAGGAGGAGCACCAGGTACCTCAGGTCAGTCCTGGCCCTGGCTGGACTCAACCTCCGCCTGGTCATGGAGATCAGGAGGAGCACCACTAGGTACCTCAGGTCAGTCCTGGCTGGACTCAACCTCCGCCTGGTCATCGAGATCAGGAGGAGCACCAGGTACATCAGGTCAGTCCTGGCCCTGGCTGGACTCAACCTCCGTCTGGTCATCGAGATCAGGAGGAGCACCAGGTACCTCAGGTCAGTCCTGGCCCTGGCTGGAGCACCGGGTTCCTCAGGTCAGTCCTGGCTGGACTCAACCTCCGCCTGGTCATGGCGATCAGGAGGAGCACCGGGCACCGGGTACCTCAGGTCAGTCCTGGCTGGACTCAACCTCCGCCTGGTCATGGCGATCAGGAGGAGCACCGGGTACCTCAGGTCAGTGCGGCAGCCAGCCCAGCAGCACAAAGGGGACGCAGGATGAAACGGACCATTCTAAGAACATAATCATTTGGGATCTTTAACCAAGTTTCGTTCTTATGATAAAAGAACCATCATTGTACAGCATCGTTTTCCATTCCAGACTTATGAGCGTTTACAGTTGCAAGGGTGAGTGTCGGTCATTTGGAGAAATCACAGTTTAAAGTCTAGTCTAGCTGATGAAAATGCATTGACCTACTCGTCTTAAAGAACTTAAAAGAGTAATAAAAGGCCATAATTAAGATTACCCATTTACAATATGAAAGATCATCATCATCATCATCATAATCATCATCATCATCATCATCATCATCAATATCATTATCATCATCATCATCATCATCAATATTATCATCATCATCAATATCATCATCATCATCTACAGGTACCATCTGGCCATCGATTCTCGCATCCAGTCCATCATCTCTAACGAGGAGAAGAAGATAACGATGATGCTCATCTTCATCGTGGTCGCCTTCTTCCTCTTCTTCTTTCTTTGTTCCCTCCCTCCCTTCCTTCCTTCTTGTTACTCTGTCTGTCTATCGTGTCTGTCTGTCTGTCTTTGTTCCCTCCCTCCCTTCTTTTCCTTCTTGTTACTCTGTCTGTCTATCGTGTGTCTGTCTGTCTGTCTGTCTGTCTGTCTGTCTGTCTGTCTTTGTTCCCTCCCTCCCTCCCTTCCTTCCTTCTTGTGTTACTGTCTGTCTGTCTGTCTGTCTGTCTCCTCCAGTGTCCCTCCATGGTAAATGGCGTTGTCTCTCTTGCTTCAATCAACTGACAATGTCTCAACTACTTGTAGTTTTCTGTCAAACATGCATTTTTCGTTCTTTTTCCTCCTTCATTCTTTCTCTCTCTCCTTTGTTTTCTCTCTTTCTGTATTCCATCTGCGCGCGCACCATTGACGAGTATTTTCCTTCGATCTTTCTTTCTTTCTTCCGTTGTCTCACTCTCTATATCCTCTGAACTATCAAAAAACATCTGCCAGTTCACCAACTACAGGAGAAGTTTTTTGACATCTCTCTCTCTCTCTCTCTCTCTCTCTCTCTCTCTCTCTCTCTCTCCCCCACACCATACCTTCCTTACATGACATGCATTGTTATTACTGTACTTGATAACTTCAAGCATCTGCTAGAATAGTCCCCCCCCCATTGCAAAATGCAGGCGGACAATTGTCAGTTGTGTCTTTTCATTCCATTTAACGTTCTATTCCACCTAAGAATGATCAAGGGACGCAATAAACTGTGTACACTCATGCTAAAAAGATAAGCAACCTCTTGTAAAACAATGCAAATTTCTATCTGGGCGAATCGCAGTTTTTTGTAAATCAATACAAATTCAGTTTATGTATTTACGAAACAGGACTATAAATATCACTTTGTTTACATGCAAATTACGTTCTGGTCACGCCCACAGTGTAGAGTGGCACAGTGGTATCGCGTTCGCTTCGTGTCAAGTAAACCCTAGTTCGAACCTGGGTACAGGGGATTTTTTCCTCTCATTCTGCACTAGGCCTTAACGGTCTGAACGTGGAGTCTTTCGGACGAGACGATAAACCGAGGTCCCGTGTGCCCATGCACTTAGCATACGTTAAACCCAGTGGCAACGAAAAAGTTGTCATTTGGTAAAAAATTACCCCCCCCCCCCCCTCCCCTCATCAGTGACAAAACTCGCATGCAAAAAACCAAAACCAAAAAAAAAAACAATTGGGTGGCGCGCCTCCGGCTGCGACGCGCTCTCCAGGTGGGAGCAACCCGAATTTCACAGAGACGCCTCTGTGACTATAAAGTACTTAATACCTAATACCTAATACTTAATACCTAATACACCAATGTGAGGGTACCTTTCGCCCAAAGTCAGTCTGACACACACGTTCAGGGGTGCCCACTCTTCACGCCAGACCAAAAATGATGCAGGCAGAAAGTGTAAGCAGTTTGTTCTCATACATTTTGTTCCTTTACCATTCCCTCCTTTTGTCTCCAGCCAATGCACGACGTGGCCCTCATCGTGCTAGCCGTCAAGTCGTCCTGCAACTTCATCCTCTACTGCTGGTTCTCAGAGAAGTTCTGGACCACCTTCAAACGCATCTTCTGCCTGCGCCACTGCCTGCCTGAGCAGCATCCCCACTATCACGCGCACCAGCACCCCAGCAGTCTGCGCAACGGCCTGCCCAACGGACACCACAACCACCACCAGCAGCAGCAGCAACACGCCAATGGCGGCTCCTCGGCCAGGACCAATCACCGCACCTCTTGCTTCGTCACCAGGGAGACCACGTGCTAGGTGAAAGACGATTGGAGGAAGCTTGGAGGAGAAGAGGAGAGAGGCAGTAATAGACGGAAGTGGAAGGAGGAAGAGACAGAGGGAAGGGGAGGGGGAGGGAAGGGGAGAGAGGAAAATGGCACGTAAAGGAAAGGAAAGAAGGGGAAAGGGCGGAAACAGGAGGAAAAGGAACGGGACAGAAAAGAGTGGACGGGGGGACTGGAAAGGTGGTGGTGGTGGTGGTGGGGGGGGGGGGGGGGGATCGTAATGTGAAAAGGCGATGTGGATCAACCCGGAGAGCTCTTCTTACTTCGCCCAATCCTCTGCCGGCATGGGTTGATTATTGATGCTGCTTTGTGCGTTGTGGCCATTCTTTTTTGTTTGTTGCGTATCGTTATGCTCCCGTCTCTATTTGTCCCCATTTTGTATCTATTATACCTATGTGTCCCCGTCTCTATGCGTCCCTATCTCTATATGTCCTCGTCTCTATGTGTCCCCGTCTCTATCATCGACTATGTGTCCTTGTCTCTATATGTCACCGTCTCTATGTGTCCCCGTCTCTATCATCGACTATGTGTCCTTGTCTCTATATGTCACCGTCTCTATGTGTCCCCGTCTCTATCATCGACTATGTGTCCTTGTCTCTATGTGTCCCCATCTCTAAGTGTCCCGTCATATCTCTCCGTCTCTTTGTTTATTTTGACCCTAATCATATCCCTAATCCTAACCTTACCCCTAACCCTAACGGGGACACATAGAGACGGGGACATAAAGAGACGGGAAAGGTAGAGACGGGGACACATAGAGACGGGGACGCTTTGCCAGGGACACATAGAGACGGGGACATATAGCACTGATCTTTTTTTCTCTCCTCGAGTTGCTTCTGCTTTTAAAACTGGGAAGTTAATATATTACCAAACAGTACACCACGTCTGATCACTCTACTACATTGGGAAGTTAATATATTACCAAACAGTACACCACGTCTGATCACTCTACTACATTGGGAAGTTAATATATTACCAAACAGTACACCACGCCTGATCACTCTACTACATTGGGAAGTTAATATATTACAAAACAGTACACCACGTCTGATCACTCTACTACATTGGGAAGTTAATATATTACCAAACAGTACACCACGTCTGATCACTCTACTACATTGGGAAGTTAATATATTACCAAACAGTACACCACGTCTGATCACTCTACTACATTGGGAAGTTAATATATTACCAAACAGTACACCACGTCTGATCACTCTACTACATTGGGAAGTTAATATATTACCAAAACAGTACACCACGTCTGATCACTCTACTACATTGGGAAGTTAATATATTACCAAACAGTACACCACGTCTGATCACTCTACTACATTGGGAAGTTAATATATTACAAAACAGTACACCACGTCTGATCACTCTACTACATTGGGAAGTTAATATATTACCAAACAGTACACCACGTCTGATCACTCTACTACATTGGGAAGTTAATATATTACCAAAACAGTACACCACGTCTGATCACTCTACTACATTGGGAAGTTAATATATTACCAAACAGTACACCACGTCTGATCACTCTACGACATTCAGCCCTGTGCTTGTTTTATTCGTAACGCCCCCCCCCCCCCCCCCCCCCCTCTTTTTTAAAACAATTAACACCAGTTGGTCATGCTATAGAAAATGCAAAAAAAAAGACAAAAACAAAAGACGACAGAAAGGATAGGAGTTCCGTAACGATGGGGCCAAAGATTCCATGCTCCGCAAAACTCAACTGGAACGGGGTGTGATGCACAGACATTCACAAATTATTGTTTTTGCCCAGTATCTGATGTGTTTTTGCCCAGTATCTGTGTTTTTGCCCAGTATCTGATGTGTTTTTGCCCAGTATCTGATGTGTTTTTGCCCAGTATCTGATGTGTTTTTGCCCAGTATCTGATGTGTTTTGTTGTTGCACTGTCTCTGTACATACTGTTACGTCTAGTGTGGGCAATGGTCAAGCCCTTACCATAAAGTGATGAAAATGACCACGACAAGCCGTGGGTTGTGGTGTTACTGTCGTGAAGTTTTGCTTCACATTTTATGAATAGAGCAGAGCAGAGAGATGACTGCTATAGGAGCGTCAAGGTACGAGTGTGGGTCTGTACATCATTCAAATATTATATATGATTGACTTGTACTTCTATGTGTTTGACATTAAGCCCTTGTTCATTTTGAAGAAGATGATTTAAAAAAAAAAGGTTTTATTTAAATAATGCTTCATTAATAGCTGTATTGTTTATAAATAATGTTTAATCCATTTTCTCTGTTTAAATCATGTCTTTTTTTTAAATCCAATTTTCTGGTCTTAACGAGTTTGTAACACTTGAATTTTTTTAAATTTTCTTCCGTTTGATCAAAACTAACCCAGGCCTTCGTAACCATCGTGTGTGAGAGTGAGCGTGCACATACACACACTCTTTTCCGCGCATCTTACGAGCATACTGTTTGTGAGAGTGCATTAATATTATGTTTTAGTTTGTTGTATTTTTCTTTGCGATGGGAAACAGACCTTAAAATCTGAACCTTCTTTTTGCATAGGGAAGACGGGGTAAAAAGCGCATGGGCGGGTAAGAAGCCCACCCCAATTATCTCATGAAATAAAGAACATTTCAGTCAAATTTGCCCATGAGACGAATGCTAGACATTAACGCTCGTCTCATGGGCAAAACGAGACTGAAATTTGCTTCATTTCATGAGATAATTGGGGTGGGCTTCTTACCCGCCCATGCGCTTTGTACCCCGTCTTCCCCTAATAATATATAGCATGCATCCTCCATCAGCACGTTCATGATTGTGACGCTTTAAACGTTTCCATACACAGGGTATATATATATATATATCATGCAAACTGATGAGATCTTCTCAAGATCGAAACAGCTGTCTTTGCATAAGGCACTGTCCCTCCCCCATTGGGAGAAAAAGTAAATCAGCACAATTTATATAACTTTTTAATTTTTTAATTTTTTAATTAATTTGTTTTTTTTTGTTTTTTTGGAACACGAACATTACTCAAAGTTAACATTAACTGGTTTTGTTTCTGAGGTTCACAAATAAAGACATTGGACACAGAAAAGCTTTATCAAAGCAAACTATTCTGCATTTCAAATGCACTAACTTTTCAGTCCTTCAGAGTAGGGGTACGGAGCTGGCTATTCACTGAGATTTTTCTTTCATGCTATATATATATATATATATATATATATATATATATATATATATATATAGTTTGTTTTGATAAAGCTTTTCTGTGTCCAATGTCTTTATTTGTGAACCTCAGAAACAAAACCAGTTAATGTTAACTTTGAGTAATGTTCGTGTTCAAAAAATAAAAATAAAAATAAAAATTTAATTTTTTTTAAAAAAATTAAAAAAATTGTGCTGATATATATATAGTTTAATAATCCACGAACGTATAATTCTCAACAACACGAACAACATTGCACCATGTCTCAAATGCGAATACCATTTTCCAAAACAGGGTTCCTGAAAACGTACAGACTGTGCGTATTTACGCACTATGCCTCTCAAACTATTAAACTATGCTCGAGATTTACCCTTTAATTTTAAATGATGGTTTTACGACAAACAAAAGAGTTTGAGTTGTATACAAATTTGAAGTAGGGGGGAGATGACACATTACAATGATCACAGTGGCTAACATACATTCCCAGTCCACATAGTGTGTGTCGTTTCCGGTTATGCCTGCTTCTCTTGTGATCAAGTACTAACTTTCAGACAAGATTGTGAAAAGTGTGGAGCCTGTTGAGATCAGTTGGAGCTTCAGTAATGACGTCATATCAGTCTCCTTTCATGACGTCATTTCTTAAAACCTGTCATTCCATAGATTTTCTTCCAGGGCATTGGAAATAACGTGAGTTGCAGAGACAGTCATTTTTCAGTAGACTCAAAAGAATGATTGTATCATCTACATAGAAATGCAGTGAAAGTGTTTAATACAGCCAAAGAATGGGAAATAGGCCACACAACAGTGTTCAATTTGATTTTTTGTTCTTCAACACATGATGAAGGTGAATGCATGCCCCTCATTGGCACAAGGAAACTTCTACCATAGAAATCGAAAGTTCAATTTTCAAACTTGTACCAAAACACTCTAGAGGATCTGTGACATATATAACCTACATTTTTACCAATTGCAAGGCAAGACAATTTTTGTAGTCAAGTGTCGGAAAAATTCCCAAATAGCAATGGTTCCAAATGTGATGAGTTTGAAAGAACATGGTTATGAAGGAGATCAACGGAAATAAACGGCTAGTATATGTCAAGGAGGAGAAGTGGTAAAGTGTGGAAGGGGGATGGGACCAAGTAACCTTTACTGATGAAACCAAGATAAAAGTTGACAAAATCCAGCATGTGTGTGTCAGGAGAAGAGCCGATAAAGAAGTCTTACTGCGCACGTCAAGCCATATTCTAAACAAGTGGTAACTTTGAGGCTCTGGTAAGCTGTGTTCTAGCCCATTAATAGATCCGATTGTGTTTGTTGATTAAAATATGAACAATGGGCTGTGTATCTGCATGCTGGATGAAAACCTGAATCTTTATGTATATCCCCACAGACTTGGTCAAGATTCAATAATCAAAACAAAATGACAATAGCCCACAGTGGCAATTTATGAAGCGTTTGCTGTCACGAGATTAAAGGGAAGGAAAACAATCACGACATCCCTGTGACTGACATAGAGTCCAGATCTAAATTTGATCAAAAACGGCTGACTTCTGTTGAAAACAGTGAGTGGGCTGTGTTTAAATGATCAAAATTTAGGACTGCCTCTGATTTTTACAGGGTGTACACGTTGACGTCATTATGACGTCATCATAGCCACCTAAAACATAATGCTTAGAAGATCCGTGGAGCATAGACAGTGACATATCGCCACCCCAAATGCTAAAGCAATCAAGCAATTAACTGATTTTCTGTGATTTTTTTAAAGTACACTCATGATTTTGTGCAGTCATGCTGTCCAACCTAAAACGACACAAACAAGTGGCCCAAGACTTGTAGTTGTTACTTTTCAAAAAGCAAAGCTCTTCCTCGTATTTCAATCGTCTGCTATGCCTATCTAGGCTACTAACTAGTCGCCAGCATAGATTTAAAATTGTACAAGGTCTTTTCAGAAAGCCCTATTCATTAAAATATCGTTGCTCATTAGCACTCTTTTGGGGGCATTCATAAAATCCTGTTATATGCCTACAGCTTTTTCAGCAACATGAGCAGGGGGTGGAGTTTCTTCCATGTGTTCGCCTTGACCCTTTAAACATTAAAACTGGGGGTGAACATACCCCTTAAAAATGTAAACAAGGGGTGAGGGTACCCCTTTTAAGAGAGGAACAAAAATCAGGAACCCTGCAGGAGGAAGCATATTTATGCAGCAGGCAGAATCATTACCGCAAAACGTTGTCTGCAGAGCGAATTGCCTTTCTGTGCACATAAACAAGTTTCTGGTAGTAGTTTGGCCACAGCTGCTGTTTTAATACACAGACAGTTCCGTTTAGACAGGAAATGTGGCCATATTGGAATACTGACTGCCATGTTTTAACATCTGTTTATATTCTGGTCCAATTTGATAGGACGATATTTGTGTAATTTTTGTTAAATATGATCTGATGTAACACTGTTAACATCGTTGTTTTAGGCCCTCTCTCTCTCTCTCTCTGTATTCAACAACTACACGACAAGTGTAGAGTTTTCTGTGTATTCAAGTTCTTGAGTCAATTTTTATTTTACAATACTCTAAATCTTTTCTATCTACGAGCAGTTGATTCTCCCACCCCCTCAATCTCTCTACCATAGGTTATAAAATACAAATCGTATTCTTATGAAAACAACCCTTTATTAAACTGTCTGACCTTTCAGGCCGCCATTCCCCATTCTCAAAGTCATGGACGTGTGCTGTCACTATTATTCTTTCTTCTTATTATTGTTATTACATTCCTCACCTATTATTTCCGCCGTTCATTGTGCAGTATATTGTTGTGCTTACCAGCGGTGAAGTGTCATTCTGGGTTGTGTTATAAAACATGTTCACTCTACAAACTGTGCGTTAATTGTTGTGGCGTTTTCTTTATCTTTGAATCTATTCGTTACCTTTATCAATGCTATGCGATGATGACGGCAAAAACGGTACCAGCTGCATGACCACATCCTGCAAGCCGTTGACTCCACCAAATGTCATGGAGTGACCCTGACAACAGACCTCATCTGGATGACCACATCCTGCAAGCCGTTGACTCCACCAAATGTCATGGAGTGACCCTGACAACAGACCTCATCTGGATGACCACATCCTGCAGGCTGTTGACTCCACCAAATGTCATGGAGTGACCCTGACAACAGACCTCATCTGGATGACCACATCCTGCAGGCTGTTGACTCCACCAAATGTCATGGAGTGACCCTGACAACAGACCTCATCTGGATGACCACATCCTGCAGGCTGTTGACTCCACCAAATGTCATGGAGTGACCCTGACAACAGACCTCATCTGGATGACCACATCCTGCAAGCCGTTGACTCCACCAAATGTCATGGAGTGACCCTGACAACAGACCTCATCTGGATGACCACATCCTGTTAGCAGTTGACTCCACCAAATGTCATGGAGTGACCCTGACAACAGACCTCATCTGGATGACCACATCCTGCAAGCCGTTGACTCCACCAAATGTCATGGAGTGACCCTGACAACAGACCTCATCTGGATGACCACATCCTGCAAGCCGTTGACTCCACCAAATGTCATGGAGTGACCCTGACAACAGACCTCATCTGGATGACCACATCCTGTTAGCAGTTGACTCCACCACATATCATGGAGTGACCCTGACAACAGACCTCATCTGGATGACCACATCCTGTTAGCAGTTGACTCCACCACATATCATGGAGTGACCCTGACAACAGACCTCATCTGGATGACCACATCCTGTTAGCAGTTGACTCCACCACATATCATGGAGTGACCCTGACAACAGATCTCATCTGGATGACCACATCCTGTTAGCAGTTGACTCCACCACATGTCATGGAGTGACCTTGACAACAGACCTCAGATGGACGAAGCACATTGACATCTGTGCTGAAGCCAACAAGACCCTGGGCTTCCTGAGAAGAAATCTGAAAGTGAGCTCCCAGACCACCAGGGAGCTGGCATACAAGTCTGTTGTCCTAGAATATGCATCATCTGTCTGGGACCCTCACCAGCAACAGGACGTTGACAGACTGGAGGCAGTCCAGCGGCGGGCAGCCCGCTTCATCCTGAGACGCTTCTGAAACACCTCCAGCGTCTCTACAATGATTGAAGAACTGGGCTGCCCTTCTGAAACACCCCCAGCCTCTCTACAATGATTGAAGAACTGGGCTGCCCTTCGGAAACACCCCCAGCCTCTCTACAATGATTGAAGAACTGGGCTGCCCTTCTGAAACACCCCCAGCCTCTCTACAATGATTGAAGAACTGGGCTGCCCTTCAGAAACACCTCCAGCGTCTCTACAATGATTGAAGAACTGGGCTGCCCTTCTGAAACACCCCCAGCCTCTCTACAATGATTGAAGAACTGGGCTGCCCTTCGGAAACACCCCCAGCCTCTCTACAATGATTGAAGAACTGGGCTGCCCTTCTGAAACACCCTCAGCCTCTCTACAATGATTGAAGAACTGGGCTGCCCTTCAGAAACACCTCCAGCGTCTCTACAATGATTGAAGAACTGGGCTGCCCTTCGGGAACACCTCCACAAGGAGACGTGAACATGGACTCCCTGAAACGAAAACTGACTCCACCACCAGCACGACAACGTCGCACCCACCCACGGCAGCTTTCCCCAATCTACTGCAGAGCAAATGACACAGAGGCAGTTTCCTCCCAGGCACCATCCGGGATTGGAACTCTCTTCCCCGGGAAGCTGTCCATGCCAGGACTGTCGGCACTTTCGTGTCCACAGCCTCCATCTACAACTCCATCCAGCCAGCTGATCCCATGTTCACAGTGACAGAATAGTCAAAGTGACTGTGGTCACTAAGCGGAAGGAGGAAGGAAGGAACCACTGCCAGTTGATGCACACACGCGCGTGCGTGTGCGCGCACACACACATACATGCACCCACGCATACATACACACAGACTGTCACACGCACGTACGCACACACATTTATATTCTTCACATCTTCATTTTACTTTCTCTCCAAAGTCCATACTACACGGGTTTTTTAAATATACATTTTTAACGATGATTTTTAGCACTGGAGGCTTTTGCGACTAAATGGTTCTTATCATATCATATCATATACGGCATATAGGCTTTTAAATAGCCTTTAGCCTGCTATTTCCTTTTAGTTTATAAGGAAACGCAATTTACAACTTTTTGTTTTTGTTATTATTTTTATATATATATATATTTTTTTTTTATTTTTTTTTTTAAAGAGTACAACATACAGTAAAAAACAGGCAAACTGATCTGCATACTAATTAATTACTGAATACTTATGTTAGTATGGAAGCAATAATCTTCCCAAAAATTATCTAATTTGTTTTTAAAACTATTGAGTGTTCCTGCGGTTGCAGTATCATTTGGTAGAGAATTCCAATTGTTAATAACCCTGTTTGTGAAAAAATGTGCATAAATATTAGTATGAACTAATGATTTTGTTAGTTTTAAGGAGTGTCCTCTAGTGGTAGAGTTACTAAGAAGGTTCTTGAACCATCAGCCAACCACGAGGACAGAGCGAGGGAAACTACAACACATAAACTAAGCCATTCATGCTTCCATTCAATGGATTTATGATCACACACAAATTTGATGGGAAAAGATTGTATTTGTAAATACAATGGATGTTTATGTTGTGGTGCTTAATAAACTATTGTAGCTTTCGAAAAAATAAAACAAAAATGTGTCAGTTATTTTCTTGCATGTGTACATGGTGTATATAGGTGGGCTGGTGTGGACAGCAACGTTCACGCCACGGTGTGTGTGTGTGTGTGTGTGTGTGTGTTGCATTGACGTACCCTGGCTAAAAGACTCCAGGGATCATCCCAACAGCTGAAACACTTGAACACTATGGTACAAATGCATCAGCTAGGGATGAGAACATTATGTGTGGCCGTTTTTGTTTACCTCGGCACGTGGGCAGCCACACTCCACGCGCGTAGGCTACATGTGTTGCCTGTGCGCCCCACACGCAATGTTTCCCTTCTTATCCGTCTGTCTCCTTATCGAATATTAAAAAAAAGAAGATGTGCCATCCCCCCTGCATTTCTCGGTTAATTGTATTTTTCCGTTTTTGCCTTTCTTACCATACATAAAGCTGTATTTTAGGAACATGTTTAGCTAATAACCTTTTTGGAATACTAACCCTATCCCTAACCCTAACCCTAACCCTACCCCCCACTATGTACTGCAGTACACCGCGATTTGTCACAGTTGTGGTTCGTTGCGTTTTTCCGTCTTATAGGGTGGGGGGTAGGGTTAGGGTTAGGGCTAGGGTTAGTATTCCAAAAAGGTTATTAGCTAAAAAAAATCCTAAAATACAGCTTTATGTATGGTAAGAAAGGCAAAAACGGAAAAATACAATTAACCGAGAAATGTAGGGGGGGGTGGCACATCTTGACCTTTACCCAATTTTTCTTCCCGAATCCCCCAAGCACAGTGTTTGTGATCCAATCAAACAAGTCCAGCTACACATCAGAGGGTAGAGACAAAAAGGCTCTTTTACTCTTAAAGATCAAAGAAAACACAATTGAACTATCACCAGCCGTGCAACATATTTTCTGATCCAGTGACCTTGACCTTTGACCAATGAACTTCATGTTGGAACTTGGCGAAGACATCCTGAGTATCTATGCGCATGCACAATCTGACTCCAGGGTCCCTCCGTTCAAACGTTATCGTGGCAACATACACAGTCAGTCAGGAATTGATTCTGCTCAAGTGACCTTGACCTTTGACCAATGACCTCCGTTTGCTTACTTGACCTAGATATTCTAACTACCTAAGCGCATGCAAAAATGGAGCCTCCTAGGTCCCTCCGTTCAAACGCTATCGTGCCACCATACACACACTGCCAGGTACAAAACAGGCAAACGTCAACTGAAAACATTAACAGCTTCGCTCCGCAGCTGGCCAACATCATGAAATGGAAGAATGGGAAAGAGATAGACAGAGAGTACAGAATACTATGAAAGAAACGCAATTCTACTGCAGACAGAGACAGACACTGGACTGAACTGAAGATAGACAGACAAACAAGGCTGGACAGACAGAGACAGACACTGGACTGAAGACAGACAGACAAACAAGGCTGGACAGACAGAGACAGACACTGGACTGAACTGAAGATAGACAGACAAACAAGGCTGGACAGACAGAGACAGACACTGGACTGAAGACAGACAGACAGACAAACAAGGCTGGACAGAGAGACAGACACTGGACTGAAGACAGACAGACAAACAAACAAGGCTGGACAGAGACAGACACGGGACCGAGGAAGAGCCAACTGGCACAAACAGGACATGAACAACAGTTTGAACTTCAGTCTACAAAAAGGAAATAAACAGTGAGAGAGAGAGAGAGAGAGAGAGAGAGAGAGAGAGAGAGAGAGAGAGAGAGAGAGAGAGAGAGACAGACAGACAGACAGAGAGAGAGAGAGAGAGAGAGAGAGAGAGAGAGAGAGAGAGAGAGAGAGAGAGAGAGAGAGAGAGGCAGAAATACAGAAATAGGAAAAAAACCCATCCAGCAATGCCTTAGGGTTGGCCAAATCAGCAAGTCTGTCCCACATCCAATACTTTAGTTTTTACACCCCCCCCCCCCCCCCCCCCCATTTTTTCAAAAATTCTTCTGGCATTATTTTAATAACTGTCAGAACTGTCGGGAAAGTTCAGCCAAGTGGGAACAAGGAAGGCGAGAATAGGGTTCATCATGGGAATGAATGTGGAGGGGGGGGGGGGGGGGGGGGGGGGGGGTGGAGGGGGCAGAGAACAACATTCATATTGACAGGACAGTTATTCTGTATATTGCACATCCTTTCCTGTTCAGAACAGGGGTGTGTGTGTGTGTGTGTGTGTGTGTGTGTGTGTGTGTGTGTGTGTGTGTATGTGTGTGTGTGTGTGTGTGTGTGTGGGGGGGGGGGGAGTGTGGTGCATTCCTGTGTGTGCATGTGCGCTCGTGAGTACATGCGTGCAGGTGTGTCTGCGCTTGTGTGTATGTGTGTGTTCGAGAGAGAGAGAGAGAGAGAGAGAGAGAGAGAGAGAGAGAGAGAGAGAGAGAGAGAGAGAGAGGGGGGGGGGGGGGAATAACATAACAATGAAAAAGACTGAGAATGCAAATAAAGCACAAACACGTGATCAGAACACAGGACGTAACAACCACCAAAAACAAAAACATGAAAAATGGCTTCATAAACAAAATGTAAGGAAAAAACAACCAACCAAAAAAGGTAAAAAATACAACAGATAAGAAAGCAACAAAAAAGACAAACAAATCCAAATCTCTCTCTTGCTCTCTCTCTCTTTCTCTAATGTGACATATAACCATCATCCACCCCCCAAAAAGCCACTAATCTTCAACCTACCAACAAAACAACAGACCCGGAGTCACGCCACCCAAGAGTTAATTCACCCCAACAGAAAACACACCGCCACCTCTCGGAACGGAAAGAGTTAATTAATTTCCCCTAAAGATCACCCATACAGCAGACAAACAAACCGCCCTTGGTCAGGCAAGAAAGGGTTCACTCCACGCGATTGATAGGGTTCTTTGGCACCCCGAACCCAGTTTTCCCCATAGCATCTCTCTCTCTCTCTCTCTCTCCGTGTGTATGCGCCCGCGCGCGTGTGTGTATGTAAGTTGTTGATAAATGTGTTATTGTGGTTGTTCTTATGTGCACCTGGCTGCAATTTCTCTGTTATGAGATAATAAAGTTGATTTGGATTGGATTTTCCGGAAGTGTGTGAGTGCGTGCGCATGCATGGTTGCGTAATGTGTGCGTGTGTGTGGGCGGCGCAGTAGACAAAGCGAACAGGCCCCAAGGAATCCTGTCTGTTGGTCACTCGTTCATAGCTCAGCAATAAACCTCTCCTCCATTCGCAGCGAACAGGCCCCATGGAATCCTGTCTGTTGGTCACTCGTTCATAGCTCAGCAATAAACCTCTCCTCCATTCGCAGCGAACAGGCCCCAAGGAATCCTGTCTGTTGGTCACTCGTTCAGCTCAGCAATAAACCTCTCCTCCATTCGCCTTCAAATCGTTAATGACTTCCTCGCTCTGTTCACCATGGTGCCACTGAATCAGAAACTGCCCCCCCCACACCCGCCATCTAATTTGTCCCTGTCATCAGAGTTGCATGCTGTTTCTTTTGTGTGTTGTGTGTCACAAAAACGCGCCGACTCCATGCTTGCAAAGAAAAATGATTAATACATAAAAAAGACACTATTATACCCTCATTCACATGATTTAGACCTAAATGATCCTTATATTGTAGATGACAAACGACTTACGACTTCTTGGAGGGAAACGAGATAATTCTATCTCCCTGTCTCTCTCTCTCTCATCCACACATTGTATGTAGAAAACATCTGCCATGGGAAATGATACCAACGTCCCTGGGCGTTAGCCTTTGTGTGATGACACAGAATACATCCCCTGTGACCACACACCGCCGCAGTTTCTACCCTTGCTTTTCCTTCTTCTTCTTCTCTCTCTATCTTCATCTCCCCCTCTCTCTCTCTCGTGATTGACTCCCATAGAAGGTTAAAGAGTGAGAGAGAGAGAGAGAGAGAGAGAGAGAGAGAGAGAGAGAGAGAGAGAGAGAGTGAGAGAGAGAGAGAGAGAGAGTGAGAGAGAGAGAGATAGAGAGAGTGAAAAAGACAATCCCTGCCTGCACGTTGCCGGAAGCCATTTTAAAGGGCGGAATACTAATTCTGATATTGATATCATTACACTTTGGGACCTCAAACATGACAAATACAATCTATAAGTTGTCTCTTCTGGGTCAGTGACAAAATTTATTTGTTTTGAATATACATTGTCCTGAAGTGTGTGTGTGAGTGTATGTGTGTGTAACAATATTATTTTTAACTCAGTCCAACCAAAATAATGCCAAATGTGTGTATGTATGTGTGTGTGAGTATGTGTGTGTGTGCTTCAGTGTATGTGTGTGAGTGTGTGGCAGAAAGCGAGAGAGACAGACAGACAAAACGACAGAACAGAGACAGAAAGAGTAGGCCGCAGAAAGAGATTCATAGACAAAGAAGGTGCAAAAACACACACACACTCACACAAAGAGATGGACACACAGAAAAAATGTGTACAAAATCAAACAATGCAACACATTTGACATAATCAGAGGAAGATATAGACAGACAGAGAGAGTGAGAAAAAGACAAGACACAGAGAGATAGTGACAGAAACAGACAGACAGATCAGCACAAACAGCGATATCACATACATACAAACAGATCAGCACAAACAGCGATATCACATACATACAAACAGATCAGCACAAACAGCGATATCACATACATACAAACAGATCAGTACAAACAGCGATATCACATACATACAAACAGATCAGTACAAACAGCGATATCACATACAGACAGACAGATCAGTACAAACAGCGATATCACATACAGACAAACAGATCAGTACAAACAGCGATATCACATACAGACAAACAGATCAGTACAAACAGCGATATCACATACAGACAAACAGCGATATCACATACAGACAGACAGACCAGTACAAACAGCGATATCACATACATACAAACAGATCAGTACAAACAGCGATATCACATACAGACAAACAGATCAGTACAAACAGCGATATCACATACAGTACAAACAGCGATATCACATACAGACAGACAGATCAGTACAAACAGCGATATCACATACAGACAAACAGACCAGTACAAACAGCGATATCACATACAGACAAACAGATCAGTACAAACAGCGATATCACATACAAACAGACCAGTACAAACAGCGTACAAACAGCGATAAACAGACCAGTACAAACAGCGATATCACATACAGACAAACAGACCAGTACAAACAGCGATATCACATACAGACAGACAGACCAGTACAAACAGCGACATACAGTACAAACAGCGATATCACATACATACACACAGACCAGTACAAACAGCGATATCACATACAGACAAACAGATCAGTACAAACAGCGATATCACATACAGACAAACAGATCAGTACAAACAGCGATATCACATACAGACAAACAGATCAGTACAAACAGCGATATCACATACAGACAAACAGACCAGTACAAACAGCGATCACATACAGACAAACAGACCAGTACAAACAGCGATATCACATACAGACAAACAGATCAGTACAAACAGCGATATCACATACAGACAAACAGACCAGTACAAACAGCGATATCACATACAGACAAACATATCACATACAGACAGACGACCAGTACAAACAGCGATATCACATACAGACAAACAGCGATATCACATACAGACAGACAGACCAGTACAAACAGCGATATCACATACAAACAGCGATATCACATACAGACAAACAGAGTACAGTACAAACAGCGATATCACATACAGACAGACAGACCAGTACAAACAGCGATATCACATACAGACAAACAGCGATATCACATACAGACAAACAGACCAGTACAAACAGCGATATCACATACAAACAGCGATATCACATACAGACAAACAGACCAGTACAAACAGCGATATCACATACAGACAAACAGACCAGTACAAACAGCGATATTACATACAGACAAACAGCGATATCACATACAGACAAACAGACCAGTACAAACAGCGATATCACATACAGACAAACAGACCAGTACAAACAGCGATATCACATACAGACAAACAGACCAGTACAAACAGCGATATCACATACAGACAGACAGACCAGTACAAACAGCGATATCACATACAGACAGACAGACCAGTACAAACAGCGATATCACATACAGACAAACAGACCAGTACAAACAGCGATATCACATACAGACAAACAGACCAGTACAAACAGCGATATCACATACAGACAAACAGACCAGTACAAACAGCGATATAACATACAGACAAACAGACCAGTACAAACAGCGATATCACATACAGACAAACAGACCAGTACAAACAGCGATATCACATACAGACAAACAGACCAGTACAAACAGCGATATTACATACAGACAAACAGCGATATCACATACAGACAGACAGACCAGTACAAACAGCGATATCACATACAGACAAACAGACCAGTACAAACAGCGATATCACATACAGACAAACAGACCAGTACAAACAGTCACAAAGAAAAGCACAAGATAAGAGAGACAAGCTTAACAAAACAAATCTAACCTTCGTCAATTGCACTTAAGAGTTGAGCAAACTTTGAGCAATTAGAAGACCTAATTTTCAGATCCTTGATGGTCCGTGATGATGCCATGTCTCCGTCATTTTGTGTGATGAGGGTCTGTCTCTTTTATTGAATTCCATGAAGATTTGGTTTTCTGAAAGAGCAGACTAAAGGAGCATGTTTCACTGAAAGGGCTTTGGGTGCAGGTTGGTCAGCTGTGTTAAAATTGACGCGGATTTTGTTATCAGTGATGCACAACTCATGCATGGGCATGAATATGCATTTATCTTGAATGGAATCAATCGTGTAAATAATAAAAGCATGGCATGTGCATGTTTTAATGCGAATGTGCATCCGCACATGCATGCGCATATACATAAGTGCAACATGTACCTGCATACACAAAACACAAGCCATCATTTGCACAAACAAACACATGCATATGTACACCAACATACACAAAACACAAGCCATCATTTGCACAAACAAACACATGCATATGTACACCAACATACACAAAACACAAGCCATCATTTGCACAAACAAACACATGCATATGTACACCAACATACACAATTGTGCGCGAGCGCACGCACGCACAGACACACACACACAATCAAATTTAATCACATCTTTTATTCCATGTATCATGCAATAATAATACTTTGAACAAAATATTTCATCAAAAATGAAACTGATTCCTGGCACCATATTCACAAGCTCTTCTTAAACAGTTAACACTGGTGGTAACATGTACATTGGACTAAACTGACAGCACAATTGGCAGTTCATTCGAACTGACATGTTACTACCCATGTTAAGACGCACTCATGATTATTTCACCTGGCAAATTCCTCAATGGAAACACCCCAAACTGTAACGTAAACCCAACAGGTACAAGGTCATTTGACAGCTAATCTGCCTAATGTCTGTAACTGTAACGTAAACCCAACAGCTACAAGGTCATCTGACAGCTAATCTGCCTCATGGGAAAATTATTATGTCTGTAAATGTAACGTAACACGTACTATTCATGGCACATTGGGAAAGCACAGTCAGTTGCCTGTAGTCCTTTCTAACATACATGCAAAGTCCATACAACCTTTGGTCAGTCTAAAAGAAAAACAATAAACAAAACAAAAAGTTCACAGAAAAAGAACACATGTTTTAAATAGTAAAGAAATCATTTAAATCTAAGATAAAAATTTGTTATAAATAAAACCATCTATCACATACATCATGTATATTATTCTATATAAATCATCATAAAGAGGGCAAAAACGCAAGTGTAATGCTGAGAATAACAGGTTTGAACCCAGACAAACGAGTGTTAAGACACTATATCACCAGCTACACACTTACTGCTCCAGTCACCTTGACCTTTGACCAATGACCTTCATTTTCGACCTTGGCCTAGATATCCTAACTACCTATGCGAATGCAACATTTGAGCCTCCTAGGCCCTTCAATGCAAATGGTAGCATGTAAACAATAGACAGCCAGACAGGAACAAAGGGGCAGACCTCAGTAAAAACATTACCAGCTTCGCTTCAAGGCTAGTAATCAGAATTGTGAGCATCTAATGTACTGACAGAAAGAGTCTGTCACTGTCAGATGGCATTTACACGTTACCATTTTCATAATAAAAAACTAAAAAGCATCCACCATATGGTATTTTGCGGACTACAAGGTGATACTGTTGCCCTCAACTGAGACCTCTGCGCCTTACAATGTGTTGCGCCTGACCTCAACTGAGACCTCTGCGCCTTACAATGTGTCGCGCCTGACCTCAACTGAGACCTCTGCGCCTTACAATGTGTCGCGCCTGACCTCAACTGAGACCTCTGCGCCTTACAATGTGTCGCGCCTGACCTCAACTGAGACCTCTGCGCCTTACAATGTGTCGCGCCTAGTGTATGTATACTGTGACTGGAATCTGATCAAAGTGGTCAATTCCATTCAAATTGATTATCAGGTTGAAATCGTGAATGAAGCCATGAAGTGCTTCCTCATATGGATATCCGGGATAGCGGCGTGAGTGTAACTTATGTCGTTCTGAAGATTGTTTTGACAGAACTAGGCAAAACACCGACCTTTGTTTCAGTCGACCTCGTGTTTTCAATCTATTTTTTGCTATTGTTCGATCATTTTGCATGGGCCTTAAAACATGTTTTACCTTTACTACCATTATTCTATTTTTTGCTTAACATCATCAATGGTGAACAGACGTTAAATAAACCACTGAACTGAACTGTTGAAATATGTTGCGCCTTGGGTGTGTTCAAATTCCCATTTGTTGTTAAATTGAGGGGGTGGCCTTATAACTAGAAGTGCCTTGTAGTCCGTAAAGTACGCATGGTTCGTGGGGACTTGGAAGAGTGCCAAAAAAGGACCTTAAAAGGACCTTTAAAGGACCAGCAAATTTTTTTAAAGGACCGATTTAAACCTTGTTTGTAGTTGTACTTGCAGACGTGGTGGGCGCAGAGCCAGACGCCGATGATTGTGGCTGAGCAGATTTTTTTGGTTTTTTTTGCTGAGCAGATTCATTTGTTGCAGTAGTACTTCTGCTGCTTGCAAAAAAAGTCGGTCACATTGCACCTCGATTCCGCCTTGTGCCTTCTTTCAGCTTTCTTGTGATTTTCAGTCTTTGCGTGTTGTTTCAGCACCGACTCTCCCATTGACAAGATGTTGATGTTTTTTTCACAATATGCACAACGAACTGCATGTTTGTTGTCCATCACTTTTCGGACCCAGTCCTTATAAATGTCTCTCAGCCAACGATCCTGAAAACGAACACTTTCCAGGCATTTTTACACTTTTTACTTGAAAACAAGCACTGAAGCAGCCGCATGTGCGAAGAATTTCAACATGGCGCATAAAATATCTCGCTGAATCTCGCGCACGTGACCGGATTTAATTAGATCGTCTGCTCGAAAGATACGAAGGCGATCGATTTTTGGCAAATTTTATTTCATTTAATATATTTTTTGGGAGTTCATTTCTTATGACAAGGTACTTAGTTTTGTTTTTTGGCCCGATTAAAGGATTTAAACTGACCGCACCAATTTTAAAAGGACCTTTGACTGATTTGAAAGGACCTCCTTGCTGATATAAAGGACTTAACAGGCCTTTTGAAGACCGATCAATTTCACAGCACTTTAAAGCACCTGAATGGACCCCACGAACCCTGAGTACGGTACCACATGATGTATGCTCACAATTACAGCATTACGCCCACCAGACACAACCTTTTCACTCTATGTGTAAGCCACATGATGTATGCTCACAATTACAGCATTACGCCCACCAGACATTTGACCTTTTCACTCTATGTGTAAGCCACATGATGTATGCTCACAATTACAGCATTACGCCCACCAGACATTTGACCTTTTCACTCTATGTGTAAGCCACATGATGTATGCTCACAATTACAGCATTACGCCCACCAGACATTTGACCTTTTCACTCTATGTGTAAGCCGCATGATGTATGCTCACAATTACAGCATTACGCCCACCAGACATTTGACCTTTTCACTCTATGTGTAAGCCGCATGATGTATGCTCACAATTACAGCATTACGCCCACCAGACATTTGACCTTTTCACTCTATGTGTAAGCCACATGATGTATGCTCACAATTACAGCATTACGCCCACCAGACATTTGACCTTTTCACTCTATGTGTAAGCCGCATGATGTATGCTCACAATTACAGCATTACGCCCACCAGACATTTGACCTTTTCACTCTATGTGTAAGCCGCATGATGTATGCTCACAATTACAGCATTACGCCCACCAGACATTTGACCTTTTCACTCTATGTGTAAGCCACATGATGTATGCTCACAATTACAGCATTACGCCCACCAGACATTTGACCTTTTCACTCTATGTGTAAGCCGCATGATGTATGCTCACAATTACAGCATTACGCCCACCAGACATTTGACCTTTTCACTCTATGTGTAAGCCGCATGATGTATGCTCACAATTACAGCATTACGCCCACCAGACATTTGACCTTTTCACTCTATGTGTAAGCCACATGATGTATGCTCACAATTACAGCATTACGCCCACCAGACATTTAACCTTTTCACTCTATGTGTATTTTTATTCGCTTCATTACATAATGCTAGAATAGAGTTGAACACATTTTTAGGTCACATAAAAAATCAGTTTGAGCAATAAAAATATATTTTTCATTATATTTGTTCATTTGGCAAAAATATATAGAGGTATTCTGAGTACTGTTCCAACAGCACTAACTTTGTCAGACCCATTTTTCACACTGTAACTTATAAGGCAATACTTTATTATCCCAGACAGAACCCTGCGCCTGATAGGACTACTAATAGAGCAAGAAAATATCAGAACATCATCTAAATGTGGAGTAGCATTTGAGGGGTGCGCCTTCTACTACGGTGGGCCTAACAGTCAGAACAATGTCACAGTGAGGGGTGCGCCTTCTACTACGGTGGGCCTAACAGTCAGAACAATGTCACAGTGAGGGGTGCGCCTTCTACTACGGTGGGCCTAACAGTCAGAACAATGTCACAGTGAGGGGTGCGCCTTCTAATACGGTGGGCCTAACAGTCAGAACAATGACACAGTGAGGGGTGCGCCTTCTAATACGGTGGGCCTAACAGTCAGAACAATGTCACAGTGAGGGGTGCGCCTTCTAATACGGTGGGCCTAACAGTCAGAACAATGTCACAGTGAGGGGTGCGCCTTCTAATACGGTGGGCCTAACAGTCAGAACAATGTCACAGTGAGGGGTGCGCCTTCTAATACGGTGGGCCTAACAGTCAGAACAATGTCACAGTGAGGGGTGCGCCTTCTACTACGGTGGGCCTAACAGTCAGAACAATGTCACAGTGAGGGGTGCGCCTTCTAATACGGTGGGCCTAACAGTCAGAACAATGTCACAGTGAGGGGTGCGCCTTCTAATACGGTGGGCCTAACAGTCAGAACAATGTCACAGTGAGGGGTGCGCCTTCTACTACGGTGGGCCTAACAGTCAGAACAATGACACAGTGAGGGGTGCGCCTTCTAATACGGTGGGCCTAACAGTCAGAACAATGTCACAGTGAGGGGTGCGCCTTCTAATACGGTGGGCCTAACAGTCAGAACAATGTCACAGTGAGGGGTGCGCCTTCTACTACGGTGGGCCTAACAGTCAGAACAATGTCACAGTGAGGGGTGCGCCTTCTACTACGGTGGGCCTAACAGTCAGAACAATGTCACAGTGAGGGGTGCGCCTTCTAATACGGTGGGCCTAACAGTCAGAACAATGACACAGTGAGGGGTGCGCCTTCTAATACGGTGGGCCTAACAGTCAGAACAATGTCACAGTGAGGGGTGCGCCTTCTACTACGGTGGGCCTAACAGTCAGAACAATGACACAGTGAGGGGTGCGCCTTCTAATACGGTGGGCCTAACAGTCAGAACAATGACACAGTGAGGGGTGCGCCTTCTACTACGGTGGGCCTAACAGTCAGAACAATGACACAGTGAGGGGTGCGCCTTCTACTACGGTGGGCCTAACAGTCAGAACAATGTCACAGTGAGGGGTGCGCCTTCTAATACGGTGGGCCTAACAGTCAGAACAATGTCACAGTGAGGGGTGCGCCTTCTAATACGGTGGGCCTAACAGTCAGAACAATGTCACAGTGAGGGGTGCGCCTTCTAATACGGTGGGCCTAACAGTCAGAACAATGACACAGTGAGGGGTGCGCCTTCTACTACGGTGGGCCTAACAGTCAGAACAATGTCACAGTGAGGGGTGCGCCTTCTAATACGGTGGGCCTAACAGTCAGAACAATGTCACAGTGAGGGGTGCGCCTTCTAATACGGTGGGCCTAACAGTCAGAACAATGTCACAGTGAGGGGTGCGCCTTCTACTACGGTGGGCCTAACAGTCAGAACAATGTCACAGTGAGGGGCATAGAGTAGAAAGAGGCTAAATGTGAAATAGAATATAGGATAGGAGTAGCACACACACACACACACACACACACACACGCATGCACGCACACACACACACCTAATTGCACTGTTGATCCAACAATAAATGGCAATAATGTGTTCTGCTTACCCATTTCTATAAATGTGATTCAGCATGAGAGAATGCATATGGATTGTTAACAATAATAACAAACACTAGTCAACGACCCTACCCAAATCACATTACGGCAAATTGACCTTTATTTCTATATTATCTAGAGATCCACACGTAACAACACTAACCCACCCCCCACCCCCCCCAAAAAAAGAAAAAAAGGAAAAAAAGAGAAGAAAATAAAAACACTGTCAAGTCTGAATGACTTCCACATCTATTTAATTTCCATTGAAAAACAAACCCACACAAAACAAAGAGCCTAAACTGTAATGTACTGGCTTTATGCAGGATGGTGTTTCTTGAATATTACAATTTACAAAACTGCTTAAAATTTAAAAAATAGCAAAGATATTCCAATTCTGCTTTCCACATATCAGGCAGAAATCTCATCTAGCAAGGTTTTCTATTCTGCTCTCCACATATCAGGCAGAAATCTCATCTAGCAAGGCTTTCTAATTCCCCCCTCCCTCCTCCCCCCCTGCCCTAAAAAAAAGGGTGGCACTGCACTAGCAGCAACGTGCTCTCCAGGTGGGAGCAGCCTGAATTTCACAGACAATTTCTGTGACCTAAAAAACCAACTACCAATATGGAATTGAACCACTGTTGATTAACAATGTCCCCTGACCTGATTGATTCCACTGCTGTGCGACTGGCTGCAGAGGCTGGAACTCCACAGTTAGTGGCCTTTGTAGACCGGTTTTCGCTTCTCCTTGAAAGCATTGAGTCCTTCGATACGATCCTTGGTCGGTATCACCTGAGAGAGAGAGAGAGAGAGAGAGAGAGAGAGAATGAGAGAGAGAGAGAGAGAGAGAGACATCATTGTAAGGCTAGATGCAAAAGAAACAAACAATTGTAGGGGTGTTGTCTTTTTGCACTGATAAAATGATCAATTCCTCTTCTACTGTTATAATGCCGAATGTTGCTCTCACAATACTCAAAGTTCAACATGGACTTTTTTCTTAAACATAACATCAAGGATGTCTTAACTGACACAGAAATTGATATTGCTAAGATCGCATAATGAATGCTGTCCACGCCTATTGGAAGCTTCCTGTAGATGCTTTGTCTTCTTTGATGTAGGTTCCTCCCCCACACTATGCATGTGTGATGTGTGTGTGGATCATTTGTTCTGTTCAATCTTTACATGCTGTCTAAAATCACTATTGATGTGAACGGATATTAAATTAAAGATTCATTCATTCACAAGACTTTGCTGCACAATGATTCTTCATCACAAGGGGGGGGGGATTGTAAAAATATTGTCATCTAGCTTTCACTCACTTAACTGTTGGCCCAAGTTCAATGATAAAAACTATTTGAGTGCACCATCACATCATCAGGGAGAGAGAGGAGGAGAGGGAGGGGAGAGGGAGAGGCAGAGTGTGTGTGCGTGTGCGCGCGTGAGACAGTGTGTGTGCGTGTGCGCGCACAAGCGCATGTGTGTGCGTCTCTGTGTGTGTCTGTTTCACTGTATGTGTGCGCGCACATATGGGGCAATAAATGACTTTGTGTGCGATTTATTTAAATTATGTTGCTTAGTATTATTGATTGATATTTATTTATTTTGTAAGCACCTATGGCTTGGCTTTATAATGAATGGCGCTAAATGCTTATTGTATTATTATTACTATTATTATTACAAAGAATCACCAAACACAAAACAGATTAAACAAGAGCTGACTCTACTTACCCCAGCATAACAAGCTTCTTCATATTTCATCCCTGAATGTATGTCCACCTGAAAAAAGCAAAACAAAACAAAAAATGACACACACACACTTTCTTTTAATCTAAGGAAAAACCATGCCCTAATAAAAAAAAAGTAATATTCAATGGTGGTAAACATTTTTTTTAATCACAAAGTTGTGATGAAACTTTCTTGTGTCAAACATGACTGTCCTTGTAGTGTTGTTTGTTTCCTGGAGGCTGGGTGGATGGGTGGCTGGGTGGATGGGAGGCTGGGTGGCTGGGAGGCTGGGTGGCTGGGTGGCTGGGTGGCTGGGTGGATGGGAGGCTGGGTGGATGGGTGGTTAGATCTAGATTGGTGAAGGGAGATCAGTCCCATAAATGATTGGAAGAGTTGGTTCTTTGTTGATTAAAACGAAGACACAGTCCACACTTGCATAATCAGCACACTAGTCATAAAGGATCTTATTCTGAAAACAATAGTGAGTGCATAAATGCATGTGCAATACCACCCAATGTCTGGGTCCAAGACGGTTCCTGTATGCATATATTTTATTATTTAAAAATGGGGAGTGGGGCAGAGGAGAAAGATTCCTCATTGATACCACATTTGTTGCTGGTGGTTTCCTTAATGTGCTCGAAACAACGCATCACACAGGCCCAAGTTTGAGGTTTTGTCACCTTTTCACGTCATGTATCACTGAGTCATCAGGCCTTGGCAACAGGACCAGAACCTACTGCTGCATACTGTCCACATGTGTGACCCAGCACCACCAAAGCAACATGGAGTCACTGGGTCATCAGGCCTTGGCAATAGGACCAGAACTTACTGCTGCATACTGTCCACATGTGTGACCCAGCACCACCAAAGCAACATGGAGTCACTGGGTCATCAGGCCTTGGCAACAGGACCAGAACCTACTGCTGCATACTGTCCACATGTGTGACCCAGCACCACCAAAGCAACATGGAGTCACTGGGTCATCAGGCCTTGGCAACAGGACCAGAACCTACTGCTGCATACTGTCCACATGTGTGACCCAGCACCACCAAAGCAACATGGAGTCACTGGGTCATCAGGCCTTGGCAACAGGAACAGAACCTACTGCTGCATACTGTCCACATGTGTGACCCAGCACCACCAAAGCAACATGGAGTCACTGGGTCATCAGGCCTTGGCAACAGGAACAGAACCTACTGCTGCATACTGTCCACATGTGTGACCCAGCACCACCAAAGCAACATGGAGTCACTGGGTCATCAGGCCTTGGCAACAGGACCAGAACCTACTGCTGCATACTGTCCACATGTGTGACCCAGCACCACCAAAGCAACATGGAGTCACTGGGTCATCAGGCCTTGGCAACAGGAACAGAACCTACTGCTGCATACTGTCCACATGTGTGACCCAGCACCACCAAAGCAACATGGAGTCACTGGGTCATCAGGCCTTGGCAATAGGACCAGAACTTACTGCTGCATACTGTCCAGATGTGTGACCCAGCACCACCAAAGCAACATGGAGTCACTGGGTCATCAGGCCTTGGCAACAGGACCAGAACCTACTGCTGCATACTGTCCACATGTGTGACCCAGCACCACCAAAGCAACATGGAGTCACTGGGTCATCAGGCCTTGGCAATAGGACCAGAACTTACTGCTGCATACTGTCCAGATGTGTGACCCAGCACCACCAAAGGGACATGGAGTCACTGGGTCATCAGGCCTTGGCAACAGGACCAGAACCTACTGCTGCATACTGTCCACATGTGTGACCCAGCACCACCAAAGCAACATGGAGTCACTGGGTCATCAGGCCTTGGCAATAGGACCAGAACTTACTGCTGCATACTGTCCACATGTGTGACCCAGCACCACCAAAGCAACATGGAGTCACTGGGTCATCAGGCCTTGGCAATAGGACCAGAACTTACTGCTGCATACTGTCCACATGTGTGACCCAGCACCACCAAAGCAACATGGAGTCACTGGGTCATCAGGCCTTGGCAACAGGACCAGAACCTACTGCTGCATACTGTCCACATGTGTGACCCAGCACCACCAAAGCAACATGGAGTCACTGGGTCATCAGGCCTTGGCAATAGGACCAGAACTTACTGCTGCATACTGTCCAGATGTGTGACCCAGCACCACCAAAGGGACATGGAGTCACTGGGTCATCAGGCCTTGGCAACAGGACCAGAACCTACTGCTGCATACTGTCCACATGTGTGACACAGCACCACCAAAGGGACATTAAGTCGCTGGGTCAGTTTTTCACAACAGGCCTGGATCAATTTTGAGTTATGGGTGTTTTCGTGTTCTCTAACGTCTTATCTTTCTAATTTATAAAGGATAATCTTTAATATGGAATCTACATGCCCTTCTAAGTGTCTTAACACGAGTAGGTCAATGCATTGTCTTCAGCTAGGTCAGACTTTAAATTGTGCTTTCTCAAAATGAACATATAGCAAAGGTCAATAGACAAGGGAGGAGCTAACTGCAGGAGATACCACCTACCTCACTCCACAAGGGAGGAGCTAACTGCAGGAGATACCACCTACCTCACTCCACAAGGGAGGAGCTAACTGCAGGAGATACCACCTACCTCAATAGACAAGGGAGAAGCTAACTGAAGGAGATACCACCTACCTCAATAGACAAGGGAGAAGCTAACTGCAGGAGATATCACCTACCTCAATAGACAAGGGAGAAGCTAACTGAAGGAGATATCACCTACCTCAATAGACAAGGGAGAAGCTAACTGCAGGAGATATCACCTACCTCAATAGACAAGGGAGAAGCTAACTGCAGGAGATATCACCTACCTCAATAGACAAGGGAGAAGCTAACTGCAGGAGATACCACCTACCTCAATAGACAAGGGAGAAGCTAACTGAAGGAGATATCACCTACCTCAATAGACAAGGGAGGAGCTAACTGCAGGAGATATCACCTACCTCAATAGACAAGGGAGGAGCTAACTGCAGGAGATAGCACCTACCTCAATAGACAAGGGAGAAGCTAACTGAAGGAGATACCACCTACCTCAATAGACAAGGGAGGAGCTAACTGAAGGAGATATCACCTACCTCAATAGACAAGGGAGAAGCTAACTGCAGGAGATATCACCTACCTCAATAGACAAGGGAGAAGCTAACTGAAGGAGATATCACCTACCTCAATAGACAAGGGAGAAGCTAACTGCAGGAGATATCACCTACCTCAATAGACAAGGGAGAAGCTAACTGCAGGAGATATCACCTACCTCAATAGACAAGGGAGGAGCTAACTGCAGGAGATATCACCTACCTCAATAGACAAGGGAGAAGCTAACTGCAGGAGATATCACCTACCTCAATAGACAAGGGAGGAGCTAACTGCAGGAGATACCACCTACCTCAATAGACAAGGGAGAAGCTAACTGCAGGAGATACCACCTACCTCAATAGACAAGGGAGAAGCTAACTGCAGGAGATATCACCTACCTCAATAGACAAGGGAGAAGCTAACTGCAGGAGATATCACCTACCTCACTCCCCTGGTTGATCGCCAGTTTGGCCATCTTGAGAGCAATAGGGCCCTGAAAACAGACAAGTGTCCACCACTACAGTAAAAACAGACAAGTGTCCACCACTTCAGTAAAAACAGACAAGTGTCCACCACTGCAATAAAAACCTGAAAACAGACAAGTGTCCACCACTGCAATAAAAACCTGAAAACAGACAAGTGTCCACCACTGCAGTAAAACCTGAAAACAGACAAGTGTCCACCACTGCAGTAAAAACCTGAAAACAGACAAGTGTCCACCACTGCAGTAAAACCTGAAAACAGACAAGTGTCCACCACTGCAGTAAAACCTGAAAACAGACAAGTGTCCACCACTGCAGTAAAACCTGAAAACAGACAAGTGTCCACCACTGCAGTAAAACCTGAAAACAGACAAGTGTCCACCACTGCAGTAAAACCTGAAAACAGACAAGTGTCCACCACTGCAGTAAACCCTGAAAACAGACAAGTGTCCACCACTGCAGTAAAACCTGAAAACAGACAAGTGTCCACCACTGCAGTAAACCCTGAAAACAGACGACCACTACAAACTGGATGCATACAATTTGACCTACCTCATTACATATTTAAAACATATTTTGTTTCACAAATAATACACAAGTACACTTGATTAACCAGAAGAAAATGCTATGTATTAAAAGAAGGGGTGGCTCTGCTTGACACAGGTGCCAAGAGCTGTCCAGAAGGCTGTAGCACCAAGTGGCCCGGTGTCTGTGCATGGAAAAAGCACAGAACAACCAACCACCACTAACAACAAAAAGAAGGTCAGTTCAGATTGGTTGATACACACTCCATTTCGGGTATTCTGGTACTTGATAGTCACAGAGGCGTTTCTGTGATATTCGGGTTGCTCCCACCTGGAGAGCGCGTCGCAGCCAGAGGCTCGCCACCCAACCTTTTTTGGTGTAATTTGCATGCGATGTTTGTGTGACTGATGAGGAAGGAAAGGGGGAAGGGGTTAATTTTGAGCAAATGACAACTTTTTCATTGCCACTGGGTTTAACGTGTGCTAAGTGCATGGGCACACGGGACCTCGGTTTATCGTCTCATCCAAAAGACTCCACGTTCAGACCATAAGGCCTAGTGCAGAGTGAGAGGAAAATTCCCCTGTACCCAGGCTGGAACTGTGGTTTATTTTGCAGAAGGCGAACGCGTTATCTGTGTGCCACTCTACGCTTTAACGCAAGATGAACTCTACGGTTTGTTGGCGCCCTCAAAGATCAAGTCAAAGCTTTAAAAAAAGAAAGCAAACTACTGTAAGCGTAACACATTACCTCTACTCCTTGCGAAACTCCTTTGGCCCAGAGAGTGGGGATATACCCTAGGCAGGGATTCTCCACTCTACACTGTTACTATAGTTTATTACTGTATTATCAGTCACATTATAAGGTCCACCCCCTAAGTTGTACACAACATTCAGATGTTGATACTATAGTTTATTACTATATTATCAGTCACATTATAAGGTCCACCCCCTAAGTTGTACACAACATTCAGATGTTGATACTATAGTTTATTATTGTATTATCAGTCACATTATGAGGCCCACCCCCTAAGTTGTACACATTCACATGTTGTTACTATAGTTTATTACTGTATTATCAGTCACATTATAAGGCTCACCCCCTAGTTTGTACACATTCAGATGTTGTTACTATAGTTTATTACTGTATTATCAGTCACATTATAAGGCCCACCCCCTAAGTTGTACACATTCAGATGTTGTTACTATAGTTTATTACTATATTATCAGTCACATCATAAGGTCCACCCCCTAAGTTGTACACATTCAGATGTTGTTACTATAGTTTATTACTATATTATCAGTCACATCATAAGGTCCACCCCCTAAGTTGTACACATTCAGATGTTGTTACTATAGTTTATTACTGTATTATCAGTCACATTATAAGGCCCACCCCCTAAGTTGTACACATTCAGATGTTGTTACTATAGTTTATTACTATATTATCAGTCACATTATAAGGCCCACCCCCTAAGTTGTACACATTCAGATGTTATTACTATAGTTTATTACTATATTATGTCACATTATAAGGCCCACCCCCTAAGTTATACACAACATTCAGATGTTGTTACTATAGTTTATTACTATATTATCAGTCACATTATAAGGCGCAGGGGTCTCAGTCTAAGAAAAAAGTATGGCCTTGTAGTCCGTAAAATAGGGTACATCCATTCCTACCACCTTGTAGTCCGTAAAATAGGGTACATCCATTCCTATCACCTCATAGTCCGTAAAATAGGGTACATCCATTCCTATCACCTCATAGTCCGTAAAATAGGGTACATCCATTCCTACCACCTTGTAGTCCGTAAAATAGGGTACATCCATTCCTACCACCTTGTAGTCTGTAAAATAGGGTATATCCATTCCTATCACCTTGTAGTCCGTAAAATAGGGTACATCCATTCCTACCACCTTGTAGTCCGTAAAATAGGGTACATCCATTCCTACCACCTTGTAGTCCGTAAAATAGGGTACATCCATTCCTACCACCTTGTAGTCCGTAAAATAGGGTACATCCATTCCTACCACCTTGTAGTCCGTAAAATAGGGTACATCCATTCCTACCACCTTGTAGTCCGTAAAATAGAGTACATCCATTCCTATCACCTCGTAGTCCGTAAAATAGAGTACATCCATTCCTATCACCTTGTCGTCTCCTCCCCCTCAACTTTACCTTCCCTAACCCTCCACCCCCAATAAACTCATCCCCCCCCCCCCATAATACATAGGAACGTTCTTACCTGCGGTAACATTTCCTGCGCCAGTTCCAAGCTGCGGAGGTAAGCGGCATTACCCTGTGCATTCTGGGACACAAACATGGCCGACCAGGCCCCACCTCTCCGCCTCGTCTCCGGCCAATCGTCGACTGGAGAAGATCAGTTCCTTGGCTTTGGGGATGCCGACAGTGCGAGGAAGACGCTGAGTGCCCCCTGTCAAATGAACAGATACATGTACAACAAGGTCTGACACACACACACACACACACACACACACACACACACACACACACACACAATCGTCGACTGGAGAAGATCAGTTCCTTGGCTTTGGGGATGCCGACAGTGCGAGGAAGACGCTGAGTGCCCCCTGTCATATGAACAGATACATGTACAACAAGGTCTGACACACACACACACACACACACACACAATCGTCGACTGGAGAAGATCAGTTCCTTGGCTTTGGGGATGCCGACAGTGCGAGGAAGACGCTGAGTGCCCCCTGTCAAATGAACAGATACATGTACAACAAGGTCTGACACACACACACACACACACACACACACACACACACAATCGTCGACTGGAGATCAGTTCCTTGGCTTTGGGCAGTGCGAGGAAGACGCTGAGTGCCCCCTGTCAAATGAACAGATACATGTACAACAAGGTCTGACACACACACACAATCGTCGATTGGAGAAAATCAGTTCCTTGGCTTTGGGGATGCCGACAGTGCGAGGAAGACGCTGAGTGCCCCCTGTCAAATGAACAGATACATGTACAACAAGGTCTGACACACACACACACACACACACACACACACACACACACACACACACACACACAATCGTCGACTGGAGATCAGTTCCTTGGCTTTGGGCAGTGCGAGGAAGACGCTGAGTGCCCCCTGTCAAATGAACAGATACATGTACAACAAGGTCTGACACACACACACAATCGTCGATTGGAGAAAATCAGTTCCTTGGCTTTGGGGATGCCGACAGTGCGAGGAAGACGCTGAGTGCCCCCTGTCAAATGAACAGATACATGTACAACAAGGTCTGACACACACACACACACACACACACACACACACACACACACACACACACACACAATCGTCGACTGGAGATCAGTTCCTTGGCTTTGGGCAGTGCGAGGAAGACGCTGAGTGCCCCCTGTCAAATGAACAGATACATGTACAACAAGGTCTGACACACACACACAATCGTCGATTGGAGAAAATCAGTTCCTTGGCTTTGGGGATGCCGACAGTGCGAGGAAGACGCTGAGTGCCCCCTGTCAAATGAACAGATACATGTACAACAAGGTCTGACACACACACACACACACACACACACACACACACACACACACACACACACAATCGTCGACTGGAGATCAGTTCCTTGGCTTTGGGCAGTGCGAGGAAGACGCTGAGTGCCCCCTGTCAAATGAACAGATACATGTACAACAAGGTCTGACACACACACACAATCGTCGATTGGAGAAAATCAGTTCCTTGGCTTTGGGGATGCCGACAGTGCGAGGAAGACGCTGAGTGCCCCCTGTCAAATGAACAGATACATGTACAACAAGGTCTGACACACACACACACACACACACACACACACACACACACACACACAATCGTCGACTGGAGATCAGTTCCTTGGCTTTGGGCAGTGCGAGGAAGACGCTGAGTGCCCCCTGTCAAATGAACAGATACATGTACAACAAGGTCTGACACACACACACAATCGTCGATTGGAGAAAATCAGTTCCTTGGCTTTGGGGATGCCGACAGTGCGAGGAAGACGCTGAGTGCCCCCTGTCAAATGAACAGATACATGTACAACAAGGTCTGACACACACACACACACACACACACACACACACACACACACACACACACACACACACACACACACACACAATCGTCGACTGGAGATCAGTTCCTTGGCTTTGGGCAGTGCGAGGAAGACGCTGAGTGCCCCCTGTCAAATGAACAGATACATGTACAACAAGGTCTGACACACACACACAATCGTCGATTGGAGAAAATCAGTTCCTTGGCTTTGGGGATGCCGACAGTGCGAGGAAGACGCTGAGTGCCCCCTGTCAAATGAACAGATACATGTACAACAAGGTCTGACACACACACACACACACACACACACACACACACACACAATCGTCGACTGGAGATCAGTTTCTTGGCTTTGGGCAGTGCGAGGAAGACGCTGAGTGCCCCCTGTCAAATGAACAGATACATGTACAACAAGGTCTGACACACACACACAATCGTCGATTGGAGAAAATCAGTTCCTTGGCTTTGGGGATGCCGACAGTGCGAGGAAGACGCTGAGTGCCCCCTGTCAAATGAACAGATACATGTACAACAAGGTCTGACTGACACACACACACACACACACACACACACACACACAATCGTCGACTGGAGATCAGTTCCTTGGCTTTGGGCAGTGCGAGGAAGACGCTGAGTGCCCCCTGTCAAATGAACAGATACATGTACAACAAGGTCTGACACACACACACAATCGTCGATTGGAGAAAATCAGTTCCTTGGCTTTGGGCACATCCATAGTGTGAGGAAGACGCTGTGTGCCCCTGACACATACTTAGAAACACGTACTGCACACACACACACACACACAGGGAGAGACACATACTTAGAAACACGTACTGCACACACACACACACACACACAGGAGAGAGACACATACTTAGAAACACGTACTGCACACACACACAGGGAGAGACACATACTTAGAAACACGTACTGCACACACACACACACACACAGGGAGAGACACATACTTAGATACATGTACTGCACACACACACACACACACACAGGGAGAGACACATACTTAGATACAGTACTGCACACACACACACACACACACACAGGGAGAGACACATACTTAGATACATGTACTGCACACACACACACACACACAGGGAGAGACACATACTTAGATACATGTACTGCACACACACACACACACACAGGGAGAGACACATACTTAGATACATGTACTGCACACACACACACACACACAGGGAGAGACACATACTTAGATACATGTACAACAACAACATACAGTATTTATACGGCGCTGAATCTTGATAGAAATCAAATCAAAGCGCACACACATGTTAGCATTCATAGCGCATTCAAACAAAAATGCAATACTATGACAAAGCGAACACACGGATGACATAAATGGAATATAGCAGAAACAGACCTAATGGCAAGAGAGAGAAGAGAAAGAGAGCGGAGCTTTAATGACGGGGGAACAGGTGGGTTGAGGTTAGCTTTGAAAGGAGAGAGGGTCGGTCGCTGACGGAGGGAGAGACGAAGTTTGTTCCAGGAGGTCGGTCCTGAGACAGCAAAAGAGCGCTGACCAACTAGGTATCTGGAGAGAAAGAGGGTCAGAAACCGAACGTAAAGTGCGAGCTGGCGTATAGATGGAAATATTGTCGCAGAGGTAAGATGGAGCAGTTTTATGGACACACACACACACACACACACACACCAGGGACAGACACATACGCGCATTCACTAATTGTTGACTGGCAAAGAACAGCTGACTGACTGGTTGTCTGATGGATCAACTCCATTGACTCTATCCTGTAGGGTAAATAATTATTCTGTTCTTTATTTAGCTTGCAAATGTTCATTAAGCAGATTAATTAGTATTTATTTTTAATGTTATTCATTGTTTGGTAATGTGAATTTTGTTTTCAAGAGTAGGTGTCACATTTTGTAAAGCTATTGATCTGTTAGGGCGAGGAAAGTGTGTTAAAGGTTCAATGTGCTATCCCTACGTTATCCTCTTTTACATGAATAAACACATACTCACATGCACACACACACACACACACACACACACACACACACACATGCATTCACACACACACACACACACATGCATTCACACACACACACACACACACACACACACACACACACACACACACACCAACTCCACAATCTCACTACAAAATAGTATTGTCTGAATCACGTTTAGTAGAAGGACGTTAAGTCGAAGAACACACACAAAGCGAGACACACAGACACAAACATCATGGAACACAATTTATTCTATAAAAAGAGATAGGTATTTGAATTCCACATAAACAGACAGATTGACAGACAGACAAATTGAAAATCAAGCCATGAACATAGACTGACCGGCTCCAGGGATGAGGCCCAGCGAGGTTTCTATCAGCCCCAGTCTGGCGGTGGAGGCTGAAAAACAGTCCAGTCATTTGTCAGGACAGCCATCTTATCTTTAGCATTTCCTATCAACTGTGCTGCACATCATGATTTATCACTGACATTGGTCAGGGCAGCCATCTTATCTTTAGCATTTCCTATCAACTGTGCTGCACATCATGATTTCTCACTGACATTGGTCAGGGCAGCCATCTTATCTTTAGCATTTCCTATCAACTGTGCTGCACATCATGATTTATCACTGACAATTGTACCACATTTCCCATCAACTGTGCTGCACATCATGATTTATCACTGACATTGGTCAGGACAGCCATCTTATCTTTAGCATTTCCTATCAACTGTGCTGCACATCATGATTTCTCACTGACATTGGTCAGGGCAGCCATCTTATCTTTAGCATTTCCTATCAACTGTGCTGGACATCATGATTTCTCACTGACATTGGTCAGGACAGCCATCTTATCTTTAGCATTTCCCATCAACTGTGCTGGACATCATGATTTCTCACTGACATTGGTCAGGGCAGCCATCTTATCTTTAGCATTTCCTATCAACTGTGCTGCACATCATGATTTCTCACTGACATTGGTCAGGACAGCCATCTTATCTTTAGCATTTCCTATCAACTGTGCTGCACATCATGATTTCTCACTGACATTGGTCAGGACAGCCATCTTATCTTTAGCATTTCCTATCAACTGTGCTGCACATCATGATTTCTCACTGACATTGGTCAGGACAGCCATCTTATCTTTAGCATTTCCTATCAACTGTGCTGCACATCATGATTTCTCACTGACATTGGTCAGGACAGCCATCTTATCTTTAGCATTTCCTATCAACTGTGCTGCACATCATGATTTCTCACTGACATTTGTACCACATTTCCCATCAACTGTGCTGCACATCATGATTTATCACTGACAATTGTACCACATTTCCCATCAACTGTGCTGCACATCATGATTTATCACTGACATTGGTCAGGACAGCCATCTTATCTTTAGCATTTCCTATCAACTGTGCTGGACATCATGATTTCTCACTGACATTGGTCAGGGCAGCCATCTTATCTTTAGCATTTCCTATCAACTGTGCTGCACATCATGATTTATCACTGACATTGGTCAGGACAGCCATCTTATCTTTAGCATTTCCTATCAACTGTGCTGCACATCATGATTTCTCACTGACATTGGTCAGGACAGCCATCTTATCTTTAGCATTTCCTATCAACTGTGCTGCACATCATGATTTCTCACTGACATTGGTCAGGACAGCCATCTTATCTTTAGCATTTCCTATCAACTGTGCTGCACATCATGATTTCTCACTGACATTGGTCAGGACAGCCATCTTATCTTTAGCATTTCCTATCAACTGTGCTGCACATCATGATTTCTCACTGACATTGGTCAGGGCAGCCATCTTATCTTTAGCATTTCCTATCAACTGTGCTGCACATCATGATTTCTCACTGACATTGGTCAGGACAGCCATCTTATCTTTAGCATTTCCTATCAACTGTGCTGCACATCATGATTTCTCACTGACATTGGTCAGGGCAGCCATCTTATCTTTAGCATTTCCCATCAACTGTGCTGCACATCATGATTTCTCACTGACATTGGTCAGGACAGCCATCTTATCTTTAGCATTTCCTATCAACTGTGCTGCACATCATGATTTCTCACTGACATAGGTCAGGGCAGCCATCTTATCTTTAGCATTTCCTATCAACTGTGCTGCACATCATGATTTCTCACTGACATAGGTCAGGGCAGCCATCTTATCTTTAGCATTTCCTATCAACTGTGCTGCACATCATGATTTCTCACTGACATTGGTCAGGACAGCCATCTTATCTTTAGCATTTCCTATCAACTGTGCTGCACATCATGATTTCTCACTGACATAGGTCAGGGCAGCCATCTTATCTTTAGCATTTCCTATCAACTGTGCTGCACATCATGATTTCTCACTGACATTGGTCAGGGCAGCCATCTTATCTTTAGCATTTCCTATCAACTGTGCTGGACATCATGATTTCTCACTGACATAGGTCAGGGCAGCCATCTTATCTTTAGCATTTCCTATCAACTGTGCTGCACATCATGATTTCTCACTGACATTGGTCAGGGCAGCCATCTTATCTTTAGCATTTCCTATCAACTGTGCTGCACATCATGATTTCTCACTGACATTGGTCAGGACAGCCATCTTATCTTTAGCATTTCCTATCAACTGTGCTGCACATCATGATTTCTCACTGACATTGGTCAGGACAGCCATCTTATCTTTAGCATTTCCTATCAACTGTGCTGGACATCATGATTTCTCACTGACATTGGTCAGGACAGCCATCTTATCTTTAGCATTTCCTATCAACTGTGCTGCACATCATGATTTCTCACTGACATTGGTCAGGACAGCCATCTTATCTTTAGCATTTCCTATCAACTGTGCTGCACATCATGATTTCTCACTGACATTGGTCAGGACAGCCATCTTATCTTTAGCATTTCCTATCAACTGTGCTGCACATCATGATTTCTCACTGACATTGGTCAGGACAGCCATCTTATCTTTAGCATTTCCTATCAACTGTGCTGCACATCATGATTTCTCACTGACATTGGTCAGGACAGCCATCTTATCTTTAGCATTTCCTATCAACTGTGCTGGACATCATGATTTCTCACTGACATTGGTCAGGGCAGCCATCTTATCTTTAGCATTTCCTATCAACTGTGCTGCACATCATGATTTCTCACTGACATTGGTCAGGACAGCCATCTTATCTTTAGCATTTCCTATCAACTGTGCTGCACATCATGATTTCTCACTGACATTGGTCAGGACAGCCATCTTATCTTTAGCATTTCCTATCAACTGTGCTGCACATCATGATTTCTCACTGACATTGGTCAGGACAGCCATCTTATCTTTAGCATTTCCTATCAACTGTGCTGGACATCATGATTTCTCACTGACATTGGTCAGGACAGCCATCTTATCTTTAGCATTTCCTATCAACTGTGCTGCACATCATGATTTCTCACTGACATTGGTCAGGACAGCCATCTTATCTTTAGCATTTCCTATCAACTGTGCTGGACATCATGATTTCTCACTGACATTTGTACCACATTTCCCATCAACTGTGCTGCACATCATGATTTATCACTGACAATTGTACCACATTTCCCATCAACTGTGCTGCACATCATGATTTATCACTGACATTGGTCAGGACAGCCATCTTATCTTTAGTATTTCCTATCAACTGTGCTGGACATCATGATTTCTCACTGACATTGGTCAGGGCAGCCATCTTATCTTTAGCATTTCCCATCAACTGTGCTGCACATCATGATTTCTCACTGACATTTGTACCACATTTCCCATCAACTGTGCTGCACATCATGATTTATCACTGACAATTGTACCACATTTTGGAGCCACAATTTTACCTTTCGCATCTTCAATTTCACATCTCACATCCACCATTTTACATCTGTCATCCACATTTTTATATCTCACATCCACATTTTTTACAGCTCGCATTCACAATTTCACATCCACAATTTTACATCTCGCATCAATTTTTATATCTGTCATCCACAATTTTACATCTCACAATCAACAATTTTACATCTGTCATCCACAATTTTACATCTGAGATTTGAAATTATTCTCCCATCCACAATTTTACATCTTGCATCGAGAGAGAGATAAGAGATTGAGAATAATACCGATGTTTTTTATGATGTCAGTAAGCACACACTACAAAGTGTGTTATCATGTAAACAGCTTTACAAAGACCAAGTACTTCTCTTCCCCCCCCCCCCCCCCCCCCTCCACCCATTAGCTACACTTGAGCTCACGGGCTAAGAACACACCCTGCCCCCCTCTCTTTTGTACCCCATCTCCCCTCCCCCCCTCTCTTACTCTCTCTCTTTGTCTTCTTCTTTCTGTCTCTCTTATTCTTGTGTCTCCTTTTCATACCTGATTCGTGATCTTCTTCGTCATCTTCTTCTTTTCATACCTGATTCTTCTTTCTCTCTCTTGTCCCTCCTTTCCTATCTTCAAATACCATATATTTCGAACTATAAGGGGATACTTTTCCCCAGCTGAGACCCCTGCGCCCTATAATATGACTAACAATAATATTATAGTCAGAAAGCAGAATAACAAAATCTGAAATTTGTATAAAGTTGAGGGGGTTCGCTTTACAATATGGTGCACCTTATAGTCCGAAAAATATATTAATTATTATTCATAATGCTTCTCAAGTTTTTCACATAGGTACAAGTATGTATGTTTTTGCTTTTGATCACATGCAGTTTTCTTCATGATTGAATTGGTCTGTTACGCTTTCTCTATTATCTCGATAAATAAAATTCATTCATTAATTTGTTCTCTCTCTCTCTCACCGGCGACTCTAATGTCGCAGGCTAGCGCCATCTCCAGTCCCCCGCCCAGAGCAGCGCCCTCTACAGCGGCGATGGTGGGGCAGGGGAGGGAAGCCAGTTCCGACATGGTGAAGCGAAGATACTTGGTGAAGGCTGATACCTCGTCGTTCGTCATTGCTGCACGCTCCTTTAAATCCGCGCCTGTTTCACGACAAAACAACAACAAACATGATTTCATAATCATTAAACATTAAATATCAAGGGGAGGGAAGCTAGTTCTGACATTTGTCATTGCTACTTATTCCTTCAGATCAATCAATCAATAACTTAATGATCCCTGAGGAAATGACAAAGCACATTCACAGGCTCGATAAACAAACAGTACTAAAACATGCATTATGCATAAATCGAACATCACAGAGGAAAAAGCAAAACCATGACATAATCAAATGAATAAAATGGTGTCCTGTGCTTTTTCTGTTTCCTCTCAGATGTGTCTGCGCCTGCTTCAGAGAAACAACAGCAGAACAAAACAAGCAACAAACAAAACACATACCAGGTTTCATACATATTAATTTTTAATATATATCACCAACAACAGATTTCCAATATATTATAAACATTTATGGTAAAGGGGGGACAAGTCAGTTCTGACACGGTGTAGCTAAGATAGTTGATTTAAGCCATTTCTTCCTGGTTTGTTAGCACAGCTTTCTCTTTAAGACTGTGCCGGTTTCAGAGATACAAAACATGTTCTCTACAAAACCCATCAGATTATCAGACCTTGTCTGTGTGGATAGCCATTCCCTAAACCTGACACCCAATGGCCCTAAAACCAAAGCCTACAGAGAAAAACAAAACATGTTCTCTACAAAACCCATCAGATTATCAGACCTTGTCTGTGTGGATAGCCATTCCCTAAACCTGACACCCAATGGCCCTAAAACCAAAGCCTACAGAGAAAAACAAAACAGACAGAAAAGTGAGGACTTACCACTACAAAGAAGGGGACCAAAGGGGAAAATGCAAAGCAAGAGAACAAGATGAGTAGCAGGCAGATAAATACAAAAGAAAAAGAAAGGATAATTCTTACCAGCACAGAAGACGCCTGGCACTTCACTGCAGAGAACGACGCAGCGCACCGCATTGTCAAACCTGACCTGACTCATCCCTTCTTGTAGCTGAAACAGAATGATGACGATGATGATGATGATGATGGTGATGATGATGATGGTGATGATGATGGTGATGATAACTTCACTACAGTGAATGGCAAAACTTACACTTGTCAAATCTGAATTGATTATCCTTTCCAATAACTGACAGTGACGCATTAACAATTATGTACATAAATAATAATTATAATCATCTTAATAATTACAAGAGATAATCAGGATGGTTGGCGTTAATTCTTACAGAATCTCCTACTATTGTTCAGTGCCACATTTAACTAAAAACTAAATGACTGAACAAATACATGATTACAAAAATACAATAATAAATATATTTCGCTGAATGATCATTACACTGTAGTACTTGTATAATATATATATAATAGTTGTAAAAACAGCACTTGATAACCCTACTTTAAAACATTACACACAGACAGAAAGAGAGAGAGAGAGAGAGAGAGAGAGAGAGAGAGAGAGAGAGAGAGAGAGAGAGAGAGAGAGAGAGAGAGAGAGAGAGAGAGAGAGACTTGACTCAGATAGAAAGAGAAACACTCTCTCTCCCTCTCTCTCTCACACACACACACACACACTCTCTCTCTCTCTCTCTCTCTCTCTCTCTCACACACACACACACACAGCACACCCTGTGCATGAGGTTTCTACCCATGGAGTTTCTGTAGCGGAATCGGCACATGGTGAACACCACTATTCCTGAAAAACACAGTGACACACAGACAGTGCAATACAAATAATTATTGCATTGATTTTTAATTGAGCATTACAATACATACTGATCACCATATTTTAGGGACTATAAGGCGATACTTTTTTCCTAGACTGAGACCCCTGCGCCTTATAATGTGACTGATAATATAGTAAGAAAGTATCATAACAACATCTGAATTTTGTATAAAATGCTTTGGGTGTGTGTGCCTTGTAGTCCGTAAAATAGGGTAATCAACTTATTTCAGCATCTGCTCCCTGCACTTTGCGCATAATGCTACCACAATCATTGCATTCGCTTTGTATTATAGATCTTCATTTCCGTGATGTGACAAACACGTGTTCAATTATTATTAGCCGCGATCGAAGAGAGCGAAGCTGGTAATGTTTTCAGTGCATTCTGAAGCCGACTGACTGACTGATTGGCTATCTATGTTAACACGATAATGTTTGAACGAAGGGACCTAGCACGCTAAAATTTTGCATGCATAAAGTACTAAGAATATCTAGGGCAAGTATGAAAATGAAGGTCATAGGTCAAAATTCAACTTCAAGGTCAATAGAGCCGAAAATGCTGCTGAACAATAACAAATTGTTGCATGTGGATAGGTACTAAAGTCACGATATCTACTCCAAGCTAAATAATGAAGGTCATAGGTCAAAGGTCAAGGTCACTGGCACCGAAAATGCTGCTGAGCACCTAGCACGATAACGATTGAACGGAGGGAGCTAGGACACTCAAGTTTTGCATGCGGATAGGTTCTAAGAATATCTCAACCAAATTCAAAAATGAAGGTCATAGGTCAATGGTCAAGGTCACTGGAGTCGAAAATGCTGCCGAACACCTGACATTATAACGAAGGGACCTAGGACGCTCAAATTTTGCATGCGGATAGGTACAAAAGTATCTAGGCCAAGTTAAAAAATGGTCATAGGTCAAAGGTCAAGGTCATTGGCACCGAAAATGCTGCTGAGCACCTGGCAAGATTAAACAAAGGGACCTAGGACATTCAAATTTTGCTTGCCGATAGGTACTAAGGATATCTAGACCAAGTTTTAAAATTAAGGTCAAAGGTCACAGGTCAAGGTCACTGGACACGAAAATGCTGGCACGCGGCTGGGGGTCTAGCATCTTAATGTTCTAGTTACTAAAGTCCATGTTTCTGCTATTAGCATTATACACTAACTTGTGACTAAGTCCAAAGTAACATTACAATATCATTACCTAACCTCCTCTCCCCTATCTTCCCCACTTTCCACCCTCAATCAACTTCCAAACCGATCCACCCACCTCCCATCCCCCACTAATTTCCCCACCAACCTCTACAGTTCACAGAAAATGATTCTGGTCCTGGACTGTACAGTACCATACAATCAAACAGTTGACTGCGGGTGCTTCGCTGACCAGGAAGACAGAAAGACAGAAATACATCCAGCGTCAGCACCATGCTCCACCAGCTACAATGGCCATCTCTCGCTGAGCAGAGCCGCGCTTAGTTCCAGGCTATCCATGATCATCTACAAGATCACAAATGGACCGGCCTGTGTGAGATGCAACGCCCTCAAACCCCTGCCCCCCAGCAGCAGAAGAGAAAACCACAAGCAAAGAATCCCCACTAGAATAGACAGTAAGCTATCTGCAGTATCGACTCCAGCTACTTGCAATTTCATTGGATAACGGCAACGGCAAGCGGACATTTTGTCTTGACTTTTTTAAATTTCTAACCCTAACCCTAATCCAAACCTCCCTTTCCCGGGCGTTCTTTCCCAACCCTATCCCTATCTAACCCTATCCCGACCTGGAGAAAGGGACAGGAGTAGCAGTGAGTTCATAACTTGAAAAAAAACCCATTGGCGTCGATACTGCAGATAGCTTTCTGGGTTTTTTCCTGAGAATCAGAAACCATCAATGCATCAGATGAGGGCATTGACTGATTGAGGCATGAGCCTGACTGAGTGATGTCACTGATGAGCCTAGCCCTAGGCGATGAGCACACGGCACACTGTGACACTACCTTCCTTGTCGCCATCCAAATATTTCACGCGAAATTCCTCCTCATGATCCTGTTCACTTTGTGACTGGGATGTACAGAAATTTCTGTGACCAGCGTACCCGTGTGTCATGGCTCCCCATCTGGCAAACAAACTCGTAGAAAACTTCCAATTAGCCACTCTTCTGAACGAGCTACAAGCCATTTTCGTTTTCGTTCCGGAAGTTTGTTCAATTTCCGGTTGGATTCGTCCGCTGGCGGAGCGATATAAAGCGTACACAAGTTGAGCAAATAGTTCTCAAATTGTGCTGACCTTTTTAATTATTATTATTTTAGACACTAAAAACGTGACAACTTCAAGAAATATGAGTAAGGTATTTATTTTCATCCCTTTGCTCAGGTTTAGTGTAAATAAACCTGTTGATAACCAAAGTAACCGTATGGCTCCCCCCCACCTGCGTGCGCATCTCGACCATTCCAACGGAAGTGTCGCCATCTTAGTCCTTATTTGTGTGTAAGCAAAGTGAAAATGTTATCTAAATGTGTAAAGAAAACATCCAGATGTTATAATTACAGTTTAGATAAGTTTCGAATTGGAACAGCCAAATACGCAGCATCGATCTGGCATTTTTCAAAAAAAAGTTACTGACTAAGATGGCGGTCTCCCATAATATGGCGCTCCTTGTGGCCGGATATGACGACACGTGGGTACCAGCCATGATTAAATGTATGTTCTCTCTAGTGTTGATTATTCTTTTTTTGTAATATATAGTACTGCTGATAGCTGATAAGAATTGCTTGTTAGACTGAGTGATGCAAAGCCAAATATAATGGGCTTGTGGCGGTGTATTTTTACCTCTATGAGATAAGTAGTCCTAGCCGGAAGTAGTCCTAGCGTAGCCAATCAGAATCGTTTGTTTGTCCGCCATTGTGAATTTTACGGATTATGGATTTATGGACTTGTACATCGATTTATCGGCAAATATGTAGATTTACACCCTCCTGCTCTATTTTTTTGTTCTTTCCGTGGTTAGGGATAGGGTTAGGGTTAGATGGGTACAGTTCTCATGCGAGAGGTAGATATTTAATGACAGGTACTTATTTATCATAACAGGCTTTACAGAAGTACTTTCTAAAAATACCACGGTTGTTCATTGTGGCTACAGTACTCCCCGTTTATAGTAAACTCGGTTATAAGAAATTTCGGTTACAGTAAAGGAAAGCATTGGTTCCCGACCAAAGGTCTACTGTTTTATTACTAAATAGACCTCGGATAGTAGCAACTCGGTTATAAATAAAAAAACTGCTATAGTAAAGTTACTTTTGGTTCCCCACAGGACTGGCTCCTCGGTTACAATATAAAAAAAAGTCCTCTTCGTGACCTTTGTAAATACATCACCAATGTATGCATCACAGTCTCACCACTCCCTCCACCCACCCATAATAACAACTGGGTTATAATTAAAATTTAAAAAACTCCTATAGTAAAGTCATTTGTGGTTCCTCTTCGTTACAATAAAAAAATTGTCCTCTTCCTGACCTTTGTAAATACGTCATCAATGTATACGTCACAGTCTCACTACTCCCTCTACCCACCTTCATCAACGAAATTGAAAGGCACTCAAAAACATGTTTCTTCCCCCTCATTACTTAGTGGAAAAAAATGAATCCGAAAAAAAATATATATACAGCCAAATCCGCTTATAAGAAACTCGCTTATAAGAAAACTCGCTTACAATGAAGAAAAAAAAAAATCCCTGCCGAACTTCTTCTTTCTTATCTATGATCAAAACTGGGATATAAGAAACTCGCTTATAAGAAAACTCGGTTATAAGCAAGCAATTTTTTTCTCCCATCCGCAATGGAAACTTGATGGGAAAGAGGGCAGTTCTTAACGTTTTGATAGTCGCTTGTATCGACCCAAAATCACGGGTTCCACCTGTTTTCCTTCTTATAGCTGGTACAAAATCTTGTTTTGACCAGGTTTGACTCCCATACAAATGCCCCCAAATTGAAAACGAAACATTTTAAAGAACAGCCTCAATTTGAAGCTTGGGGAATTTGCATGTGGGTCACAGCTACCCAGAAAAACACAAGGGATTTAATCATGTTGGGTCAGTGTGTCTTTAAAAGCGAGTTGGACCTGAACTGAAAGGATGTTCCGAGAAAATTGAAGTCGTTCCAAAAAGGGAAAGTTTACATCAAACCAGTTGTGTTACAGACATTCTAAACAGTACAGGCACTTGATTACAAGACTAATTGAGTTGTTTTTGTTCCTTTATTCCATACTTTCCTTCAGTATTCTGTGCAAAATAAATGTTGAGCAGAAGAAAAAAATATGAGTACTTTTGTGTTGGTGGTAGAGAGACTGTCCATCCTTACATTTTCAGCAGCAATGGCAGAGAGGAAAAGGCAATTCATTTCTTTAAGAAGATAAATACAAATAACTGAATATGTGGACGAACATCCACATAAACAAAAGCAAACAATCGATGAAAAGCTGCATGGGTGGACAGTAAATGGTAATAATTCAGTACAAGAAAGGTGAAGGGGTACGCATTTGATAACAGTAAAAAGACCAAAAAAAAAGGCTTCTTAGTTAAGTTGTTGTAGGCACCTTTAAATCTTCTTCTTAGTAGACTATTTTGATTTTATGATGCAAGACATGCATCAAATTAGGAAAAAGGATTTTCTCTTCGTTTTGTTTTTCTGTCTTTCTTTTCTTTTCTTTTTCTTTTCTCTTTTCCCCCATTCAATTTGTTTATAAGGGAAAAAACTTCAAAATGTTTTCTTATATCTGAGTTTCGGATATAAGAAGACTTGGATATGGTATTAAGCAAAACATCATCTCCCTCCGATTTTCTTATAACCGAGTTTTGCTGTATTTTGATTTGATGATGGGTTTATATTTAGTATTTTACGTTAGCTTTGACTTTGAAAAACGTCATCGGATAAGATAAAAAATACCATCAAAACTTTACTATATCCGAACATCGTTTATAAGAAAAACCTGTTATAGTAACGGAAAAGCTTTGCTCCCCTGCACTTTACTATAAGCGGGGTGTACTGTATAAGTATAAGAATATGTCATTCCAAACTATGATAGGTTTATGAATAAGGATCCCAAAAGGGGGATACTTTTGTATTTTGATTAAAGCCGCTAGAGAATGTCAAGGCATAAATATATTTATCTTTTGAGGAAAGCCTATGGTGTACCTTCAAAGGAGTAAATGAGGAGTCTGTTCTCATTGGTTGTGTATATCGCAGTCCAAATTGTACTATATATATATTGATAACACTAGAATTAGTAGAAAGTTATAAATTAACCTTTTCAAATCAGAACATTTATCTAAATTTGACAAAGTCTGTATCTTTGGTGATTTTAATTTCCCTGATGCTGGTTGGAATGAAGTTTGGAATGGAAGTACCGTTTGTTATGATTTTGTTGAATGTACTCGGGGCGCATTTTTCAGAATAAAAAAAGTAAGATTGCCAACAAGACCTCGGACAATCAAAGGTCAACTATATGGATGGCTTAATTTTTGTTTAATGAAGAGGACCTTATATCAGACGTAATCCACACCGACCCTTTAGGCAAGAGTGACGTTTTATTTTTTGACCTTTATGTACCCAGAGTAAAAGCAGTACCAGAAAGATCACACAGGTTTGATTTATCTAACGGTAGCTATAATGATATGAGGAATGATACTGGTAACTTCGATTCAGCGACACTGGATGAGCTATAAATGGAGGATACATGGTCAGTTATATGAGATCTCAAAAGCATCGTATGGATCAACACTCACGTGCCTAAAATTCCAATCAAACCAAATAAAACCAAGCCCATGATCATGGATTAAAAAAAAAAGTTTAAGCAAATGTTAAAAATAAAAATAAACAATACTCAAAATTCTTACAAAGGAAGGGCAATACTATGTCAAAACAAAGCAGAAGTGGTCATGTCGATCTATCATGGGATAAATTCGTGCACCACAATACAATTTGACTAGAAACCCTTATGGCAAGGTCTTTATTAAACGTTTCAACACTAACATCAGAAAACATTGCTTCAGCAAAAGAGTTGCTAACATCTGGACGAACTACAATGTGCACCCAATAGCCTACTAACTTATTCAAACATCGTCTCAACAAATCTCCAAATCATTTAAAGTTATTTAGAAGCTTTGATGAGTAATCGTAGGAACATTTTACCGCATAAACCTTGACCATCACAAAGATGGGACTATCTAAAAAGCTTGACGGCTTGTTTTGTCCCTATCTACTACAGCTTGCCGGGTTTTCTTATGCAGCCTCGTATCCTTCCCTTGCCGCCCCCCCCCCCCCCACTACCCCCCCCCCCCCCATTTCAGGTTGACAGTACGTGGCTATTTAACCTCATGTAGCAAAGTACAACTCAGGCTATTTTACCTCACTTATGCGTTTGACGCCATCAAAAACTGTGATCCGCCTTCGCATATGTGTGTGTGTGTGCGTGCGTGTGCGTGCGAGCGTGTGTGTGTGTGTGTGTGTGCGTGTGCGTGTGTGTGATTGTACTTGTGTAGGCCTAGGTATCCTCTGGAATGTGCGCGTGTGTGTGTCTGCGTGTGCGTGTGCGTGTGCGTGTGTATATGTATGTGTGTGTGTGCGCGCGCGCGCGCGCGTGTGTGCAGGTGTATGTGTATCTGTCTGTGCAATCCAGTAGCTATGACTTACTGAATGAGAGATGATGAATGGGTCGCTGTGTGTGTGTGTGTGTGTATGTGTATGTGTATGTGTGTATACGTGTGTGTGTGTGTGTGCCTGGATCTGGATCGTATACGTTGTAGAAGCCTATGAAGGATATATACACGACGGAACGGGAGAGCGCGTTGAGACTTAAAATTGCTGTCTTGATGGTAATGACACAAAAATAATAAAACTCTGTCTTGACGGTAATGACACAAATTAAAGAGCTAAAAATGTTTTATCGATGGTAACAATACACAAAAAGAGTTAAAATTGCTGTCTTGATAATAATGACAGCCTATCTTTTTATTGGCCATAGGCCTTTCGCAGTAGCCAGGCAAGACCAACCCTGCTACCGTAGCGGTCGCCGGGGACAGACCCCGACCAGCACAGCCCCTGCCCTTTATTTACCACTACTCTAATCTTTGACCCTATACCTTACTGTAGTGTTTAGTTGGTGCAGGCCCTGGTGGACCGCCCAGTGCTGATGATGCTGCGCTGGCGGGGCCTGCTTCGATGGAGACGTCGGTCATCTGGTTCTATTCTACTACTGTCCTGATGCTGCTGCACTGGCGGGGCCTGCTTCGATGGAGGCGTCAATCATCTGGTTCCAATATACCACAGTTCTCACACAAAATGAATTCCTGTATTGTGCTGTGTGGCTTGGTGGAACGATGACCCCCTGGAGGTGTTGACTGCCTGTCTGTGGATGATGTTTCCTGTATTGTGCTGTGTAGCTTGGTGGAACGATGACCCCCTGGAGTTGTTGACTGCCTGTCTGTGGATGATGTTTCCTGTATTGTGCTGTGTAGCTTGGTGGAACGATGACCCCCTGGAGTTGTTGACTGCCTGTCTGTGGATGATGTTTCCTGTATTGTGCTGTGTGGCTTGGTGGAACGATGACCCCCTACAGTTGTTGACTGCCTGTGTGGATGATGTTTCCTGTATTGTGCTGTGTAGCTTGGTGGAACGATGACCCCCTAGAGTTGTTGACTGCCTGTGTGGATGATGTTTCCTGTATTGTGCTGTGTGGCTTGGTGGAACGATGACCCCCTGGAGTTGTTGACTGCCTGTCTGTGGATGATGTTTCCTGTATTGTGCTGTGTGGCTTGGTGGAACGATGACCCCCTACGGTTGCTGACTGCCTGTCTGTGGATGATGTTTTCTTCTGTAAAGCCAATGAATCTTGTATAGGTCTGATTCTTCTTCCTTTTGAGGCTACTGATCTCAGCACGATAGCGTTTAAACGGAGGGACCTAGGACCCTCACATTGTGCATGATAGGTAGTTAGGATATCTAGGTCAATGACTGGAGGGACCTAGAACCCTCACATTGTGCATGAGGATAGGTAGTTAGGATATCTAGGTCAATGACTGGAGGGACCTAGGACCCTCACATTGTGCATGAGGATAGGTAGTTAGGATATCTAGGTCAATGACTGGAGGGACCTAGGACCCTCACATTGTGCATGAGGATAGGTAGTTAGGACATCTAGGTCAATGACTGGAGGGACCTAGGACCCTCACATTGTGCATGAGGATAGGTAGTTAGGACATCTAGGCCAATGACTGGAGGGACCTAGGACCCTCACATTGTGCATGAGGATAGGTAGTTAGGACATCTAGGTCAATGACTGGAGGGACCTAGGACCCTCACATTGTGCATGAGGATAGGTAGTTAGGATATCTAGGTCAATGACTGGAGGGACATAGGACCCTCACATTGTGCATGATAGGTAGTTAGAACATCTAGGCCAAGTTTGAAAATGATGGTCAAAGGTTAAGCTCACTGGAGCCGAAAATGCTGCCGCGCGGCTGGTGATCTAGCGTTTTCACGCTCTAGTTTCCTGTCATGAATAATCAGGCAGACAATGAGCTTCATATAATCAGTTAAAATAACTGCTATGAAAGGCTTCTGTTCAGTGTAATTACTTTTGCTATAGAATAATAATATTAATATTTCCACAAGATGAGTTTTTCAACATGACCAAACATTCGCCTATATTCAGGCTAGTTTAAGAAAACATCGTAAGCTGATCCTAACCCTATGACCTCTCCCAACATCGGCAGACTGTTGCTTCTCAGTGGACATTTCCTATGCACAAATGTGAAGGGGGCGAATAAAATACATGATAGCCCTTTTTTCTGAAAGTGACGATATAGACGTTTTTTCCAAAACTTTTTGGAGACTAACACCCAAGTCCTCTTGGATATCGATTTGATGCTCAGGCAAGATCAGAGTGACGGCAGATGAACTTCATATGACAGCAATGTTGGGAGACTAGAAAATTCATATTTTCTTTCTTGAAATTATGGAACATCCAAGTTCCTATGTAACAAAATGCATTGCTCATCTACGACTTGTCTTGTTCTTCTTTATGTGTGCATGGAATAGAACTTCAGTGAAACAGCGTGTTCATGCATGTTTGAATGCTTGTGCAGACACTCTCTCTCACGCGCGTGCGCGCACGCACACACACACACACACACACACACTCTCTCTTAGAAAACAAGACTAAATTGCCAAATCTTAATGGCTGTAGACTTCAATTGTAATTCAAGTCACTTTCAAATTGTCTCATGAAAACTACCTTTCCACTGTGAACCCACAAAGTAACCAGCAATTTATCATCTTAATCATCATCATCACCATCATCATTTTTACCATCATCATCATCATTATCATCATTATCATCATCATCATCATCATTATCGTAATCTTCTGCAACATTTTGTTCTGCCTCTAGATCTCCTTTTTAAAAATCATTATCATCATCATCATTGTCATCATCATCATCATTATCATTATCACCTTTCTTCTCTTATATTTCTACTTCTCTTCATTCTTATTTCCATCTTTGCATAACGTAATACATTACAATTTTGTAAATTATTCCAAAACTTGCAAAACCCAGGCAAACGTTTCTTGTCCGAATGATGTCAATTCGATAATAAATGCCAGTTTCTGGCGTACAATAAATAAATAGGTATACATGCTTGCTGTTTGGAACAATGTATTTCTTACCCATACATCCCTTTTTGTCAAGGAAGAAGCCTTCCCATTAACATCATTTGCAACACTGAATACTACATAAAAACAGAACAATACAACACATTTTGGTCATTTCAATCAAATAAAAAATTCGCACTCCAATGATTTAGATTGTTCAGTCGAAACAAAAGGAAGCAGTCGTTTAAACCGTTTGATGCCAAATAGAAGAATCTGTGCATTTTGCAGTGTTTTTGTTTTCATTCTCCATTTATCGTCTTTTGTTGTTTCAGTTTGGGAATCCATTAGTTCTTGTCAATAGACTCCATCCCAGCCAAGCATTGACATGGTTTTCTTATCGTCAAAATCAAGGGGACCACGAAATATGCTTCTAGCTATTTAGAGGGTCACCTGGGTATTTCATGGGCCAGCCCTCTCTTTATAATGTTTTAACATTTTTTGAAAAACCTGTGCGTCAGGTGAAAATTTGCTACGTTTTGTCATGCACTGGCCTGAAATGCAATGCATCTGATGGGAAATTGGCATGACATAGATGTACATTTCTGTGTAAGAATGAACACTGGCCTGAAATGCAATGCATCTGATGGGAGATTGGCGTGACATAGATGCACATTTCTGTGTAAGAATGAACACTGGCCTGAAATGCAATGCATCTGATGGGAAATTGGCGTGACATAGATGCACATTTCTGTGTAAGAATGAACACTGGCCTGAAATGCAATGCAAGTGATGGGAAATTGGCGTGACATAGATGCACATTTCTGTGTAAGAATGAACACTGGCCTGAAATGCAATGCATCTGATGGGAAATTGGCGTGACATAGATGCACATATCTGTGTAAGAATGAACACTGGGTATTCTCCATAACCAAAATGGGACCTTCAACACACACAAAAACATGAGCACGCACACACAGACACACAAACTAACTTATGGTGACGTATGGTATGGTACGACCGTTCAGAGCAGTAACGTGTGTTCAGAGCTGTACCAATCAGGATTTGTTCGCACACACACAGACACAGACACACCAACTAACTTATGGTGAAGTATGGTATGGTACGACCGTTCAGAGCAGTAACGTGTGTTCAGAGCTGTACCAATCAGGATTTGTTCGCACACACACAGACACAGACACACCAACTAACTTATGGTGACGTATGGTATGGTACGACCGTTCAGAGCAGTAACGTGTGTTCAGAGCTGTACCAATCAGGATTTGTTCGCACACACACAGACACAGACACACCAACTAACTTATGGTGACGTATGGTATGGTACGACCGTTCAGAGCAGTAACGTGTGTTCAGAGCTGTACCAATCAGGATTTGTTCGCACACACAGACACAGACACACACAAACACAAGCACACACACACAGAGCAAAGTTGACTATTGTCAACAAACTGAACAAGCCAAAAGACAGCTATCAGTCAACCAACATCAATAAACCGCCTCTGCACAATCTCTCCCCGTCGCAGTTATGCCAGACTACTGGATTATAGCGACGTATTTGAAAGAAGCAGAAGAATATGATCTAACGAGGCTTTTATGGCCAAAGCACCAGTTTTACGAAACATATTTCAGCAAAGTAAGTGCACATTTATTAGGGTCGAAATACATGTTGTTAGCTTCCACTCTTTCCCCATGGCAACACAGTGATTCTCTGGTCATGATATAACTGGCCTGTCACTGTGCTGCCATGGGGAAAGAGTGGAAACTAACAACGTGTATTTTGACTTGACATAAATGCAACAATGAAAACAAAATATGCAACAGTTCATATAATGCGCTAAAGTACAGCCTGTGAGAGGGCGAAGTGAGAATGTTTAGAATGTCGTGCACGTGCGAGTGAATGAATTCGGAATGATGGGAATGAACTCTGAGCGATGAAGTGTAATTGTGGAGAGCGTGCGTGAGAAAGGACAGTCAGGCCCCGACTCCCAACACAGCAAGTCAGATTCATGTGATCTAATTGAGAATAAAGAGCAAAGCCGTCTCTTGGTCTTCGTGTGAATTGCCCTCAACAACACAACACTACAGAATGGCGTCGCCGGACATTTGCGTTTCTGTGTAGGCCTATCAGTGCTAGCCGGTTAGGTAGGCCTAGCCTAAATCAGTGTAGGATATAGAAAAAAGAAAGATTCTGAATTTTTAAAAAAAATTTCTATAGTTGTGTTGTCGAGGGCAATTCACACGAAGACCAAGAGACGGCTTTGCTCTTTATTCTCAATTAGATCACATGAATCTGACTTGCTGTGTTGGGAGTCAGGGCCTGACTGTCCTTTCTCACGCACGCTCTCCACAATTACACTTCATCGCTCAGAGTTCATTCCCATCATTCCGAATTCATTCACTCGCACGTGCACGACATTCTAAACATTCTCACTTCGCCCTCTCACATATAGTCCTTCTCAAAGTGTAAATAAAGATGACTTCTATGGACGGATTTTAAATAAATTAACAACTGGTAAGAAAGAAAGAAAGAAACAAACAAAACGCCTTGCTTACTTCAAACTTCAAACGGTCAGAAAAGAACACACACAATCTGTATATCATAACATAATATTATGCCTTTATATATTAGAAAATAACGTCTGCCTCTGTATATTTATAGAAAATAATGTGCCCATAGCTTTTTTGTTTGTATTAACAATGCAAAGTCTGAGTATTAATTGGAACTAATACACCGTCTGTATTGATATTATTGCGCGCCCCTATAGACCTATGTGGTGCCGTGGCATAGTTGGTTAGAGCCGCTAGTCGTAACCCAACGGGTTTGTGAGTTCACAGGTTCCAACCCAGCTCCATTCACGGTGTTGTGTCCTTGGGAAAGATACTTTACTCCTATTTCCTGGTCCTTCGGATGAGACCTTAAACCGAGGTCCCATGTGTGAACGCATACACAAGATCTTGCGCACACGTTAAAGCCCATTCCACTATTCGGTAGGAGTAGGCCGTGTGTGCCGGTGGAATGGATGACACGAACTCACATAGCACGCATCCTGTGCGCCAATAGCAGTCTAAGCGAAGACTTTGGGCGTGGGGCAGGAGAAAGAAAGGTGTCAACAATCCTACGTTGCATTGGTCCTAGGGTTAGGGTTAGTAGGACCATCGACACGTAGGATTTGTGGCACGTAGGACTACCGGAGTGTACCTAAGAAAAATTGATAAACATGACAGAAATGCAGTCTCCAAATGTGATAAACAAACGTGATATTCAAAACGTGGCGAGCATAAAATCAACAGACCTGTATTTGGAACAGCTGAACCAATTCAACCAACAAAAACAAACAAATCCAAAGGCAAAAAATTCATATAGTAATTCTTCTGTGCATCATCAAACTCATTCTCCTGTGCATCATCAAACTCTTTTGTGCATCAAACTCGTTAATTTGTGCATCATCAAACTCTATCTTCTGTGCATCAAACTCTATCTTCTGTGCATCAAACTCTATCTTCTGTGCATCAAACTCTATCTTCTGTGCATCAAACTCTATCTTCTGTGCATCAAACTCTATCTTCTGTGCATCAAACTCTATCTTCTGTGCATCAAACTCTATCTTCTGTGCATCAAACTCTATCTTCTGTGCATCAAACTCTATCTTCTGTGCATCAAACTCTTCTGTGCATCAAACTCCATCTTCTGTGCATCAAACTCCATCTTCTGTGCATCAAACTCTATCTTCTGTGCATCAAACTCTATCTTCTGTGCATCAAACTCTATCTTCTGTGCATCAAACTATCTTCTGTGCATCAAACTCAAGTGTTACATAGAACTGCAACTTTCAGTTCACAAATCCACAGAAAACTAAACAAAATCAAAACCAAAAATATTAGCACTTTTTTTTTCAACACAAAAAACAAGTGAACATTATTTACAGACTGAAGGCAGGTTGATTGTAAAGTACAAAATATACACACCTCTATTAGACCCAATTTCAACCTGAAAACACACATGCATGTGCGCACACACACAAACACACACACGCACGCGCACACACATATATTTTTTGTCTGAAAAAATGCACACATACATTTTGTCAGAAACAAAAATATTATTACATATAACAAAAACAAACAAAAAAATATTTGCTTTTCTGCTTCAAATCATACACTCCCTCATTCAAATTAACAAAAAATAGAATTTTGCTGCATTGGCCTTCTTCTTCGTCGATCACTCTGACAGTTTCCTTATTCGGGGTAAGGGCAGACTTGCGAAAACTAGCTATCAATTTGGTCATTCCAGGCAGTGGGGTTTCTCCCTGCTCTTACCAATGCTTAACTCCCGTGGGATTTGTGCGTGCGTAAAGCTCATGGGTCAGACTAGCTTTAAGTCCCCATGAGAAGGACTCGACGGTCAGTTTGATTTTCCTGTCAAACTAGAAAGAAAGGGTGAGGCCGGGATTCAAACCCGGGTCACTCACGTTGCAGTCATGCACTGAAATAGGCAGGCGAACGTCTTAACCACTCTGCCACCTTTCTTCCCTTTTGTACTTGGTTTAAATAACGTTTTTATGTTCAAATGTCACAAATTAAAACAATAATGCGATAGCGCAACAAGAACTTATATAAAGCCCTTTCAAAGGTACAGTAATGCGATAGCGCAACAAGAACTTATATAAAGCCCTTTCAAAGGTACAGTAATGCGATAGCGCAACAAGAACTTATATAAAGCCCTTTCAAAGGTACAGTAATGCGATAGCGCAACAAGAACTTATATAAAGCCCTTTCAAAGGTACAGTAATGCGATAGCGCAACAAGAACTTATATAAAGCCCTTTCAAAGGTACAGTAATGCGATAGCGCAACAAGAACTTATATAAAGCCCTTTCCAAGGTACAGTAATGCGATAGCGCAACAAGAACTTATATAAAGCCCTTTCAAAGGTACAATAATGCGATAGCGCAACAAGAACTTATATAAAGCCCTTTCAAAGGTACAGTAATGCGATAGCGCAACAAGAACTTATATAAAGCCCTTTCAAAGGTACAGTAATGCGATAGCGCAACAAGAACTTATATAAAGCCCTTTCAAAGGTACAATAATGCGATAGCGCAACAAGAACTTATATAAAGCCCTTTCCAAGGTACAGTAATGCGATAGCGCAACAAGAACTTATATAAAGCCCTTTCAAAGGTACAATAATGCGATAGCGCAACAAGAACTTATATAAAGCCCTTTCCAAGGTACAGTAATGCGATAGCGCAACAAGAACTTATATAAAGCCCTTTCAAAGGTACAATAATGCGATAGCGCAACAAGAACTTATATAAAGCCCTTTCAAAGGTACAATAATGCGATAGCGCAACAAGAACTTATATAAAGCCCTTTCAAAGGTACATACAACGGCAAATTGTGACAGAAGCCTTCATCGGGTTAGGGATAGGGTTAGAATCAGCTTAGGGCTATTTTCATCACAATCAAAGATTAATAATTAATGATTAATAATATTCTAGGAAAAGAAACAGCTACTGCGAATTTTGCACTTGCGGTCGCCATTTTTAGGTGGATTTGCCGTTCTGGTGTGGGACCTTTTCATGCTCAATGCTGAATTTAGAGGCTTTACCTTCGTTTCTCCTTGATGATTATTTTAAAGTTTTTTAAACTTTCCGTGGCATGAAAATAACCCTTGACTGATTCTATTCCCATCTCTTACCTGATGCAGCAAAACAAACTTGGGCGACAAAGAACTAGGGAGTTTCCGTGGGTCTGCTAGGAGGCATAATGAACCCACTACTCTGTACGTGAAGAAACTGTCACTTCCAGGGCTCGTAACCTATCCAACGGTATTTTCCATTGTCCACTCATACGATCGAGTTTGCTATTTGATACACATGATTGCACTATTATCCATCGGGTATGCTATTTGGTACAAATGATTGCACTATTATCTATCAGTTATGCTATTTGGTACAAATGATTGCACTATTATCTATCGGGTATGCTATCTGATACACATGATTGCACTATTATCTATCAGTTATGCTATTTGATACACATGATTGCACTATTATCTATCAGTTATGCTATTTGATACACATGATTGCACTATTATCTATCAGTTATGCTATTTGATGCACATGATTGCACTATTATCTATCAGTTATGCTATTTCATACAAATGATTGCACTATTATCTATCGGGTATGCTATCTGATACACATGATTGCACTATTATCTATCAGTTATGCTATTTGATACACATGATTGCACTATTATCTATCAGTTATGCTATTTGATACACATGATTGCACTATTATCTATCAGTTATGCTATTTGATACACATGATTGCACTATTATCTATCAGTTATGCTATTTGATACACATGATTGCACTATTATCTATCAGTTATGCTATTTGATACACATGATTGCACTATTATCTATCAGTTATGCTATTTGATACACATGATTGCACTATTATCTATCAGTTATGCTATTTGATACACATTGCACTATTATCTATCAGTTATGCTATTTGATACACATGATTGCACTATTATCTATCAGTTATGCTATTTCATACACATGATTGCACTATTATCTATCAGTTATGCTATTTCATACAAATGATTGCACTATTATCTATCAGTTATGCTATTTCATACACATGATTGCACTATTATCTATCAGTTATGCTATTTGATGCACATGATTGCACTATTATCTATCAGTTATGCTATTTGATGCACATGATTGCACTATTATCTATCAGTTATGCTATTTGATACACATGATTGCACTATTATCTATCTACCAATCCAGGAAACTAGCGTATTATTAGGATACAGCCTTACACCTGACTATCTATCACTATAAATTGCACATCTATTTATTCATCACACAAAACTGGCATATGATTTGGTTCAAACTATTGCACCATACCTTATGGTCACACTACAAGTTGCTATTTTTTCGCTCTTTTCCCATGGCAATGCAGTGGCATGCAAGTCATGTTATTAATAGCATATCATGTGTTGCCGTTGGGAAAGAGCGAAAAATAGCAACATGCATTAGGACATAACTAAATAAAACACAAATTGTTTACAATATTTGAACTGAACTATCGCACCACAACTATTAGTCATGCAACATTTGTAACTTTTCTGATATCAAGCAACATTTGTACGCTATCTCTTCTGATATACAAATTATAGAACTACCTCTACCTATTATGCAAACTAAACCGACCATTCCAAAACGCAGACAACACACAAATTGTTTTTTATTATATTATGCAAAGTATGTAGATGATCTAATGCACACGTTTTATGTTACATCTTCAATACTGGGCACATGTTGAACTTCAGCCTGCATGGTACTGAGATTGACGATGTATCATGATCATCACACACTACTTTCACTCCAACACAGAAATCCTGTGAAGTACTACATATGGAGAGTGTTCTTGTCAGTATTGAAACTGTTACGTGCTTTGCCTCAGATATAGAAATGTGTATTACTGAGCGTGTAAAGAGTATATCACGGTACAGCTTAGTGGAAGACGATGACTCTCAAACTAGGGGGCATTTGCACTGGCTCTAGTGCTGCAGCCAAAGGGATTGGTTGGCCTTTGGGGACCTTCACCAATGGCAACTCTTGTCCTCAAATCCCTTTGGACGTGAGAGTGGGCATGTACCCTGGGCAAGGCTTCTCCGCTATAAACAAACAGCCCGCCGGAATAGCAGCTGGCCCCTCTGCTGTCTGGCAGTGATGGTGGGAAACGACAGACTGGCATATCATTGGAATAGCAGCTGGCCCCTCTGCTGTCTGGCAGTGATGGTGGGAAACGACAGACTGGCATATCATTGGAATAGCAGCTGCCCCCTCTGCTGTCTGGCAGTGATTGTGGGAAACGACAGACAGGCATATCATTGGAATAGCAGCTGCCCCCTCTGCTGTCTGGCAGTGATGGTGGGAAACGACAGACAGGCATATCATTGGAATGAGCAGCTGGCCCCTCTGCTGTCTGGCAGTGAGGGGGTGGGAAACGACAGACAGGCATAACATCTGCAATAGCAGCTTGCCAGAGCTTTTAACTTATTCTGGGAAACGACAGACATTGCATCTTTGGAATAGCAAATGCCCCCTCAGCTGTCTTGGTGGTGGTAGGAAACGACAGACAGGCCACACACAAAGAGCTTTGATCATTAAAACCATTAATACATAACACAGGCGGGAGGGGGTGGGAGTGCTACAGACGTTTCAGAACTCTGCAATTCCTTGCCAGAGTTTTAACTTATTCTCCCAAAAAGCATTGCATCTTTTATATTCAAATTAGTCTCAGCTTCTTGGTGGTGGTAAACCCACACCGTCACAAACACAGCTCAGAACCCCCTCAGTGGATCAGGTGTATTCCCCCCCCCCCCCCCCCCCCCCGTTGAATATTGAAACTTGAAACCCACTGCTTCACAAACACAGCTCAGTTTGCCTCACAAAAATCAGGTGTATTGCTGATGGAGTGTGTAGAAAGTTGAATATTGAAACTTGAAACCCACACCATCACAAACACAGCTCAGTTTGCCTCAGTGGATCAGGTGTATTGCTGATGGAGTGTGTAGAAAGTTGAATATTGAAACTTGAAACCCACACCATCACAAACACAGCTCAGTTTGCCTCAGTGGATCAGGTGTATTGCTGATGGAGAGTGTAGAAAGTTGAATATTGAAACTTGAAACCCACACCATCACAAACACAGCTCAGTTTGCCTCAGTGGATCAGGTGTATTGCTGATGGAGTGTGTAGAAAGTTGAATATTGAAACTTGAAACCCACACCATCACAAACACAGCTCAGTTTGCCTCAGTGGATCAGGTGTATTGCTGATGGAGAGTGTAGAAAGTTGAATATTGAAACTTGAAACCCACACCATCACAAACACAGCTCAGTTTGCCTCAGTGGATCAGGTGTATTGCTGATGGAGTGTGTAGAAAGTTGAATATTGAAACTTGAAACCCACACCATCACAAACACAGCTCAGTTTGCCTCGGACGCCGACCCCATGTATTTCCCGCTGTTCATGTTGAGGCGAGCCACGGCCATGGCCACTGACGTTTTGGCTGCAACCGGCGGCTTTGCCATCACAGGGGGCGGCTTACCGGCCACTGCCGAGCCCGGCTTAGCTGCAACAAAACCCGGCTTATCCGATGTAACAGAGTCCGGCTTAGCAGCCAGAGCCGGCTTTATGGGAGCGTTGTGGGACTGCACCCGTGTGATGCCTGGCTTGGGTCCCACGAGCGGCCTCCCCCCTTCCCCTCTCCCGTCCCCCGACATTGTGTGAGATTTCCTCAACCCCCTCCCCCCTCCCCCACCCACTCCTTCCCTCCCTCTGTCTTCCGTGTTTGTGTTTCTTGGCGTCTCTCCAACAAACGTTCTTGATGTTGAAAATGTTGTTGCATTTGCCTCCCTCACCAAAACTTCTGACGCGGTGCTTTTCGGTCGTGCGGCGTTACGCGAAGTTGCGCCACCGCTCCCCCTTGACGATTTGACCCCGGACGATTCCGCTTCCTGTTGCTGTGGATGGTCCCCCTTGTCAGCATCGATGAGCAGCGAGTCGCGGAGGGCTGCGGAGTGGCGCAGGAGGAGGGGGTTTCTGCAGACCACCAGGTGGAGCTTGTTGGCGGCCTGAGCGATGAGAGGCACCGTCATGACACAGTCGTAGTCACGAGTCTTATGACTGTTCACCTGACAATGAGAAAGTAGAGCTGTGGTCAACAATAAAAACAAGAGTTGACCATCCTCTGACCTGGTAAATGCACATAGCATACGGTGGAACCACGCCTAACGGACACCTCAGTATCGAGGACAGCTTACTCAGTCTCTTCCCTTCTTACTCAGTGCTGAAACAGTCTTCAGCATAGCGACCACCTGGCAATTACGGGCAGTTTGGGCCAGTCTGTACGGTGGTTGCAACACTGAGGTTCCACTGTATGTAAGGGGCATTTCTATAAGATATAAGAGCTGTTGTAAGGGAGAGCTGGAGAACGAAGAAACACATGCACATGTGTGCAAGCGCACACACATACAGTCGTAGTCACGAGTTTTGTGGCAATTCACCTGACAAAGACAAAACAGAGCTGTGGTCAGAGACACTTAGTCTTTGAATCTATCTTGAACGTTATTCATTGTTTGGATACGCCATTTTCTTTTAGAGTAGGTTTCACAAGATTTAGATTTGCATTAATTTGTTCAGGGGTGGTGGTGGTAAAAGTTTTCAAGTAGTTTCACTAGGTTGTCCTTTTTCCATAATTATGTTATCTCTTATTCATATACAAATATGTGAATGTGCGTGTGCGAGAGTATGTTGGCATGCGCACATTCACACACACTCATCAACTCCACAATCACACCATAAAATGATATTGTCTGAATCGCTTTTAGCGGAAGGACGTAAAATCGAAGAACGCACACACACACACTCACACCTGCAATATTCTATCAAAGGCCTTTAGCCCAGCGTTCTGTGCGATACTCCCCGTCCTAACAGCACTGACGTACACTCCTTTCTCATACATGCCATCAGACAGACAGACAGACAGACAGACACGTACCTGCAATATTCTATCAAAGGCCTTTAGCCCAGCGTTCTGTGCGATACTCCCCGTCCTAACAGCACTGATGCCGTCAGACAGACAGACAGACAGTACACTCTGCAATATTCTATCAAAGGCCTTTAGCCCAGCGTTCTGTGCGATACTCCCCGCCCTAACAGCACTGACATAAACTCCTTTCTCAGACAGACAGACAGACAGACAGACACGTACCTGCAATATTCTATCAAAGGCCTTTAGCCCAGCGTTCTGTGCGATACTCCCCGTCCTAACAGCACTGACGTAAACTCCTTTCTCATACATGCCGTCAGACAGACAGACAGACAGACAGACAGACAGACAGACAGACAGACACGTACCTGCAATATTCTATCAAAGGCCTTTAGCCCAGCCTTCTGGGCGATACTCCCCGTCCTAACAGCACTGACATAAACCCCTTTCTCGTACATGCCGTCAGACAGACTGAAGCCGAAATCTACGGCGGCGCTGTTTTTCTGCAGCGTCAGGCGGTGCAGCTGGATGGGGGTGGGGGTGAAGATGGTCTGCAGATGCTGGTCGAAGGTTCGAGTCTCCGGCTGAGATTCCGGCGATCGAGGTTTGTTGACCAATCTGAAAGAGCAAAATTAGGCAACGTTAGTAGTGGAAGACTTTATAACGCCATGTGCACATTCACAAAAATCTTCCGTACGGAAAACCATCAGCAATCCCCAAGTAAAGTAAAGTAAAGTAAGACATGAGCGGATGGGCTGCCGCATGTAATGTGCACACTCCATATTGTTTACTTCCAGGTTTCCGTAGGGAAGCTTTTGTGCACACAGCTTAAGGCCAGTTCTTCCTCTTCTACCCTGCGTTCAAATAAGTCAATTTCCACTCTCATTGGTTGATGTTTCTAGCATGAATGATCTTAATCAAGATAACATTTTAACCCAATCTCTCACATAAACAGATGGAGGATAATTATCCTTGGGGATAGTTGCAAAGGTCAACTAAGTCCCCAGGCTGTAGCACAGACAGTTATGAGAAAGTCACCAAAGATCTGCCTGCTAGCATTGTCACCTGGCAATGATACCACGCTGATAGTTATTCGGTGACTGATATTATTAGCTCTGCTGCTCTATAGCGTTACAAAGAGTGGATTGGGGCTGTGGCTATGCTTACTGAAGAAAGCAGAGGTGGATCAGTAAGTCAAGTCATGGAAGGGGGGGGGGGGGGGTTCCAAGTGATTGGCTGGGGGTCTCCGGGGGTGGGGGCAAAACCTCCAAGAAGCTGATGATAATTTGAATGAGAACAACGAAACGGAGGCCTCTCCTGGTCAAATGAGATAAATCAATAAATATGGCACGGAATTAAGTTTCTCCCTTTGTTTTCTTTTCTTTCTTTCTTTTTATTTTTTGGAATAGGGGGAGGAGTTCCGGAACATGCGCACAACACACACAACAATGTTCACCTTCATGGTGCTCTGTTCTCATTCTTCAGCCCTCCTCAACGCCTTGCCTGTAGAAATGTGTTGCTACCGGGTTCTTTAACGCGCGTAAAATGCACTCCCCATACCTATGCAACCCCTTCCTGCTGGTCCTGTTAACCCTCCTGCTGCTGTGCTCCCCCCTCTCCCGACTCATCACCACCGATCGTCTGTATTCATATTTCATTATTGCCACAGGGTTCTTAACTGTGCGCAAAATGCACACTATATATAGCTACCTGTGCAGCCCCTCCTGTCACCTGCTGTCTGTATTCACAGTTCAATGCACACTATATATAGCTACCTGTCACCTGCTGTCTGTATTCACAGTTCAATGCACACTATATATAGCTACCTGTCACCTGCTGTCTGTATTCACAGTTCAATGCACACTATATATAGCTACCTGTCACCTGCTGTCTGTATTCACAGTTCAATGCACACTATATATAGCTACCTGTCACCTGCTGTCTGTATTCACAGTTCAATGCACACTATATATAGCTACCTGTCACCTGCTGTCTGTATTCACAGTTCAATGCACACTATATATAGCTACCAGTCACCTGCTGTCTGTATTCACAGTTCAATGCACACTACATATAGCTACCTGTCACCTGCTGTCTGTATTCACAGTTCAATGCACACTATATATAGCTACCTGTCACCTGCTGTCTATATTCACAGTTCAATGCACACTATATATAGCTACCAGTCACCTGCTGTCTGTATTCACAGTTCAATGCACACTACATATAGCTACCTGTCACCTGCTGTCTGTATTCACAGTTCAATGCACACTATATATAGCTACCTGTCACCTGCTGTCTGTATTCACAGTTCAATGCACACTATATATAGCTACCTGTCACCTGCTGTCTGTATTCACAGTTCAATGCACACTATATATAGCTACCTGTCACCTGCTGTCTGTATTCACAGTTCAATGCACACTATATATAGCTACCTGTCACCTGCTGTCTGTATTCACAGTTCAATGCACACTATATATAGCTACCTGTCACCTGCTCTGTATTCACAGTTCAATGCACACTATATATAGCTACCTGTCACCTGCTGTCTGTATTCACAGTTCAATGCACACTATATATAGCTACCTGTCACCTGCTGTCTGTATTCACAGTTCAATGCACACTATATATAGCTACCTGTCACCTGCTGTCTGTATTCACAGTTCAATGCACACTATATATAGCTACCTGTCACCTGCTGTCTGTATTCACAGTTCAATGCACACTATATATAGCTACCTGTCACCTGCTGTCTGTATTCACAGTTCAATGCACACTATATATAGCTACCTGTCACCTGCTGTCTGTATTCACAGTCGGTCTGAGCATGCACACTGTATATAGCTGGACCTGTAACACCTAAGTCCGACATAGTTCTGCAATGATGTCAGACTCGAAATTGCGGCCAGAATGGAGACTGGTCTGAGCACGTTTATACCGTACTTCTGAAACCATTCTCTGACCAATGCTCTGGCTGTCGTCACTGCTGTCTGATCCCTCGTAGGTACTGCCACTGTAAACTTTGTAAACATGTCCGTGATGACCAGAACATTTTCTCTCCCATCTGATCCCGGTTCCAAGACTGTGAAGTCAACAGCAACAATCTCAAGTGGTCGTGTAGCTATAATTGGCTGCAAAGGTGCCCTTTCTGATGGAAGCTGAGCTTTGGCTGTAAGACAACGAGCACAGTTCTTGCAATAAACAAGGATATCTGTAGTCATTCCATGCCAATAATAGCGCTCCCGTGTCAGCTGCGTTGTTCTCTCCACCCCTTGGTGTCCCATGTGGTCATGTAGCTGTTGTAGCACCATTTTGCCTTTATCTTTTGGTATGACTATCTGAAACCTTTGCTGTTGACCTGGTGTCCTGATAGCACGGTGAAGAACTCCCTCTCTGATCCTCAGATGCTTCCACTGCTTCAACATTTCTAACGTTCCAAGCCAAAAATTTCTTCAGAACAAGTTTCCACATTGCATTACCCCAACCTTTTTTCCGGAAAAAATGGCATTAAAAGTTCTTCAAGCTGTCAACGAGACTTTTCATTTTATCCATCATGTTCAGAGCAAACTCATGGCTATTTTCTTGTTTCTCTGCACCATTATTATTCCCCTTGACAGGACTGGCAGCCGCATCCACCTGTCTGACTGCTGATCTCGGCGAATGGTGAGGATTGCTATGTTGTCCAGCTGTTCTCCTGTTACTCTTCCAAGTTGTCTGTATAGGGCTTTCTGCTTGTGCCCATGCTCCATCTCCTTGCTCTGTTGTTTGCTCCACCAAGGTGGTTGGCTCCTGATGGGCTGATCTTGATGTGACCCCTACCTGTCACCTGCTGTCTGTATTCACGGTTCAATGCACACTATATATAGCTACCTGTCACCTGCTGTCTGTATTCACAGTTCAATGCACACTATATATAGCTACCTGTCACCTGCTGTCTGTATTCACGGTTCAATGCACACTATATATAGCTACCTGTCACCTGCTGTCTGTATTCACAGTTCAATGCACACTATATATAGCTACCTGTGCAGGCCCTCCTGTGACCTGCTGTCTGTATTCACAGTTCAATGCACACTATATATAGCTACCTGTCACCTGCTGTCTGTATTCACAGTTCAATGCACACTATATATAGCTACCTGTCACCTGCTGTCTGTATTCACAGTTCAATGCACACTATATATAGCTACCTGTCACCTGCTGTCTGTATTCACAGTTCAATGCACACTATATATAGCTACCTGTCACCTGCTGTCTGTATTCACAGTTCAATGCACACTATATATAGCTACCTGTCACCTGCTGTCTGTATTCACAGTTCAATGCACACTATATATAGCTACCTGTCACCTGCTGTCTGTATTCACAGTTCAATGCACACTATATATAGCTACCTGTCACCTGCTGTCTGTATTCACAGTTCAATGCACACTCATATGCTACCTGTCACCTGCTGTCTGTATTCACTGCACACTATATATAGCTACCTGTCACCTGCTGTCTGTATTCACAGTTCAATGCACACTATATATAGCTACCTGTCACCTGCTGTCTGTATTCACAGTTCAATGCACACTATATATAGCTACCTGTCACCTGCTGTCTGTATTCACAGTTCAATGCACACTATATATAGCTACCTGTCACCTGCTGTCTGTATTCACGGTTCAATGCACACTATATATAGCTACCTGTCACCTGCTGTCTGTATTCACAGTTCAATGCACACTATATATAGCTACCTGCTGTCTGTATTCACAGTTCAATGCACACTATATATAGCTACCTGTCACCTGCTGTCTGTATTCACAGTTCAATGCACACTATATATAGCTACCTGTCACCTGCTGTCTGTATTCACAGTTCAATGCACACTATATATAGCTACCTGTCACCTGCTGTCTGTATTCACAGTTCAATGCACACTATATATAGCTACCTGTCACCTGCTGTCTGTATTCACAGTTCAATGCACACTATATATAGCTACCTGTCACCTGCTGTCTGTATTCACAGTTCAATGCACACTATATATAGCTACCTGTCACCTGCTGTCTGTATTCACAGTTCAATGCACACTATATATAGCTACCTGTCACCTGCTGTCTGTATTCACAGTTCAATGCACACTATATATAGCTACCTGTCACCTGCTGTCTGTATTCACAGTTCAATGCACACTATATATAGCTACCTGTCACCTGCTGTCTGTATTCACAGTTCAATGCACACTATATATAGCTACCTGTCACCTGCTGTCTGTATTCACAGTTCAATGCACACTATATATAGCTACCTGTCACCTGCTGTCTGTATTCACAGTTCAATGCACACTATATATAGCTACCTGTGCAGGCCCTCCTGTGACCTGTATTCACGGTTCAATGCACACTACATATAGCTACCTGTCACCTGCTGTCTGTATTCACAGTTCAATGCACACTATATATAGCTACCTGTCACCTGCTGTCTGTATTCACAGTTCAATGCACACTATATATAGCTACCTGTCACCTGCTGTCTGTATTCACAGTTCAATGCACACTATATATAGCTACCTGTCACCTGCTGTCTGTATTCACAGTTCAATGCACACTATATATAGCTACCTGTCACCTGCTGTCTGTATTCACAGTTCAATGCACACTATATATAGCTACCTGTCACCTGCTGTCTGTATTCACAGTTCAATGCACACTATATATAGCTACCTGTCACCTGCTGTCTGTATTCACAGTTCAATGCACACTATATATAGCTACCTGTCACCTGCTGTCTGTATTCACAGTTCAATGCACACTATATATAGCTACCTGTCACCTGCTGTCTGTATTCACAGTTCAATGCACACTATATATAGCTACCTGTCACCTGCTGTCTGTATTCACAGTTCAATGCACACTATATATAGCTACCTGTCACCTGCTGTCTGTATTCACAGTTCAATGCACACTATATATAGCTACCTGTCACCTGCTGTCTGTATTCACAGTTCAATGCACACTATATATAGCTACCTGTCACCTGCTGTCTGTATTCACAGTTCAATGCACACTATATATAGCTACCTGTCACCTGCTGTCTGTATTCACAGTTCAATGCACACTATATATAGCTACCTGTCACCTGCTGTCTGTATTCACAGTTCAATGCACACTATATATAGCTACCTGTCACCTGCTGTCTGTATTCACAGTTCAATGCACACTATATATAGCTACCTGTCACCTGCTGTCTGTATTCACAGTTCAATGCACACTATATATAGCTACCTGTCACCTGCTGTCTGTATTCACAGTTCAATGCACACTATATATAGCTACCTGTCACCTGCTGTCTGTATTCACAGTTCAATGCACACTATATATAGCTACCTGTCACCTGCTGTCTGTATTCACAGTTCAATGCACACTATATATAGCTACCTGTCACCTGCTGTCTGTATTCACAGTTCAATGCACACTATATATAGCTACCTGTCACCTGCTGTCTGTATTCACAGTTCAATGCACACTACATATAGCTACCTGTCACCTGCTGTCTGTATTCACAGTTCAATGCACACTACATATAGCTACCTGTGCAGGCCCTCCTGTGACCTGCTGGCCCTGTTCACCCTCCTGCTGCTGTGCTCCCTCCTCTCCTCCCTCCTCACCACCTGCTGTCTGGAGTCGGAGGCGTTGGAGCGCCGGTCCAGACTGAAGGTGCTCCGCTGTCGGAGAGAGGCGGAGATCTGTTTCAACATCTCCGACCCAGAGCTGCCCTCCAGTTCTCCGAGACGCTGGACCCAGTCCTCCACCTGCACGCAGGATGGATGGAAATCCAACGAAATTACTGTGGGCTCTACAGTCATGAAAAACTGGCATTTCGCAAGGACTCCTCTGCATCGTATCCGATGGTCACCAAGCCGGGACTAGCTATGTGCCCCTGTATACTTAATGGAATGTTCCATGTGTACCTGCTCCTAAACAACACAACACGGACTTCCATGGCTGGAGCAGGGCTGCTCTCATGTTGATAGGGCAGGCGTGGCTGGTGCATCTCTGGGTCCCATCAGCACCTTCGGGTGTTCCTTTTTCAATATTTTTTCAAGTTTTACCCATAACTAGAGTATTAGATCACCAGCCATGTGGCATATTTTCTGTGCCAGTGACCTTGACATTTGACCAATGACCATTTTCGACGTGGGCCTAGATATCCTCAGTTATAGTCATCCGCATGCAAAATTTGCGCCTCCTAGGTCTGTCCGTTAAAATGTTATTGTGTTAAAAGCGGCTAATTTTATGCTCTAGTGACCCTGACCTTTGACAATGACCTTAATTTTCGACCCTGGCCTAGATATCCTAAGTAGCTATATGCAGGCAAGATTTGAGCCTCCTAGGTCCCTCTGTTCAAACGTTGTCATGTTAACACACATACATAGTCACATACATACACAGCCAGCAAGGAACAAGCATACAAAATTTTAAAAATCTTCCAAATAATTTTCTTCTTTTACTTCTCCAAAATCGGAATGTGTCAGCTGAATGCAGCAGGGAGACCAGTGAAAACTGAAAACTGGACACATATGTATATCACCCATTATGGCCATATGGCCTGGGAACTCAGAAGAATAAAACTAAAAATAAAAGAAGTCGTCTTTCTATTTTCCTCTCTTCTCTTTCTCTCTGTGTCTGTCTACCCCCCCTCACCTTCTCTATCTCTCTCTCTCCCCCTCTCTCTCTCACACCATCGCTCTCTCTCTCTCTCCCCCATCCATTCCAACCCACACCCACCTCTTCACTACTTCTTCCACTGTGCCGACTTTCATCATCACCATCATCATCACCATCCTCCTCCTCGTCCTCTTCGTTGCGATCATCGTCATCATCGTCATTATCAACGTTTCCTTCCGACGTCCAATCGTCCTGGTCGGCCATGTTGTCTCCCGCACTGCCATCTAGTGTGGTGGAGTTGCGAGAGGGGAGGTAACTGCTGCTGGCCATGGAGTAGCGCTGAGACTGGGCCTGGGGCACGGCCACCACCATGGCCTGAGGATGGCCTGTGGGGAGGAAGGTTGTCAGCAATGCACCCATTCATTTATTGGTTCCTATGTCACCCAGCACCACGAAGGGGACAATAAGTGTCAAACTGACCAGTCTCAGAAAAGTAGACCTTGAAAAACCTCACACAATTCTCGTTCTATTGATACAAGAACCATTCTTGTATCTTTTCTCGTTCCAAAGTTATGAGCATTTAAAGTTAGTAGGGCGAGCGTCGGCCATTTTGAGAAAACAGTCTAAAGTCTAGCCTAGCTGAAGAAAATGCATTGACCTACTCGTTTTAAAACTGCTTATAAAGTCATTTAGAGACCATATTAAAGATTGTCCTTTATCATATGAAAGGCAATATGTTACAAAAAATGAGATTTTAGACTTTGCAAGCCTGTTGTGAGAAACTACCCAGCGACTTAATGTCCCTTTCGTGGTGCTGGGTCACATTATGTGTTGCAGCCTGTCTGTCGTTTCTGACAATGACTGCCAGATAGCAGATGGGGGCAGCTGCTATTCCGGCGCCCCTCTATTACTCAATGGGCTTTTATCACTGGTTGACATTAGCCTGTAGAAAGGACCAATAGTAAATGAGAGCTGTACTATAAATGATTTTCTACAGTATTGGAATATCACGGTACAGCTTAGTCTTTCGTGGAAGACTGTGACTTTACCTATAACTAGGGGGGTATTTGCACCGGCTCTAGTGCTGCAGCCACTGGGATTGGTTGGCCTTTGGGGACCTTCCCCAACGCCAACTCTCGTCCTCAAATCCCTTTGGCCGAGAGTGTGGGGATGTACCCTGGGCAAGGCTTCTCCACTATAAACAAATTACTTGTTTTGTGTACTGTACTATAAAGAGACAACATTTCTATAGCACTTTGTAAGTTATCTCGGCGGTAGTCAC
>CM065687.1:1645431-1682931 GCA_017654935.2 Phymorhynchus buccinoides
TTGGTTTTGCAACCAGTATGTATATGAAGGCAGAAGTGGTGGTGGGTTGCATGATGAGTGAGCAAGATAGCGGAGAGCGGATGAATGATTGGGTGTGGTGTGAGAGTTACATATTTGTTAATCTAAATTTATGTTTTATACTTTTATTTAATATTTTAATTTTACACGGTGGAAGACAAGTTTCCATGTGCGTTGTACAATGCCAATGGACAATAAACAAACTTATGACTTATGACTTATGACTTGTGACTTGTGACATATGTATGCCAGTAAGTTGTTTCCGACCATGACTGCCGGATAGCAAAGGGGGGCAGCTGCTATTCCGGCGTGTTGTCTGGGATAGAATTTGTTTTGTTATAGCGGAGATGCCTTGCCCAGGGTACATCCCACTCTCTCGGCCAAAGGGATTTGAGGACAGCTGGTGTTGAGGAAGGTCCCCAAAGGCCAAACAATTCTTTTAGCTGTAGCAGTCACAGCAGTAGAGCAAGTGCAACCCGTATTTCAGCGATCAATACTGTTTAACGTGATCACTGACTGCTGCACCCACCTGCCCCATACTCCCCCTCATCGTGCCCCAGGCTGTCCCACCCACCTGCCCCATACTCCCCCACATCGTGCCCCAGGCTGTCCCACCCACCTGCCCCATACTCCCCCTCATCGTGCCCCAGGCTGTCCCACCCACCTGCCCCATACTCCCCCTCATCGTGCCCCAGGCTGTCCCACCCACCTGCCCCATACTCCCCCTCATCGTGCCCCAGGCTGTCCCACCCACCTGCCCCATACTCCCCCTCATCGTGCCCCAGGCTGTCCCACCCACCTGCCCCATACTCCCCCTCATCGTGCCCCAGGCTGTCCCACCCACCTGCCCCATACTCCCCCTCATCGTGCCCCAGGCTGTCCCACCCACCTGCCCCATACTCCCCCTCATCGTGCCCCAGGCTGTCCCACCCACCTGCCCCATACTCCCCCTCATCGTGCCCCAGGCTGTCCCACCCACCTGCCCCATACTCCCCCTCATCGTGCCCCAGGCTGTCCCACCCACCTGCCCCATACTCCCCCTCATCGTGCCCCAGGCTGTCCCACCCACCTGCCCCATACTCCCCCTCATCGTGCCCCAGGCTGTCCCACCCACCTGCCCCATACTCCCCCTCATCGTGCCCCAGGCTGTCCCACCCACCTGCCCCATACTCCCCCTCATTGTGCCCCAGGCTGTCCCACCCACCTGCCCCATACTCCCCCATGTCGTGCCCCAGGGACGGTATTCATGTCGAGATAGCATGAGACTTAGCATGATGCTAACTTAGAAGCTCTTCCAAAAGTCCTATTAAATCCTATAGGACATTGGAAGAGCTTCTAAGTTAGCATCTATAGTCTCAGCTATCTCTAAGTCTCATGCTATCTCGTCCCACATGATACTACCCCTCCGTGTCCCTGGCTGTCCCACCCACCTGCCCCATACTCCCCCTCATCGTGCCCCAGGCTGTCCCACCCACCTGCCCCATACTCCCCCTCATCGTGCCCCAGGCTGTCCCACCCACCTGCCCCATACTCCCCCTCATCGTGCCCCAGGCTGTCCCACCCACCTGCCCCATACTCCCCCTCATCGTGCCCCAGGCTGTCCCACCCACCTGCCCCATACTCCCCCTCATCGTGCCCCAGGCTGTCCCACCCACCTGCCCCATACTCCCCCTCATCGTGCCCCAGGCTGTCCCACCCACCTGCCCCATACTCCCCCTCATCGTGCCCCAGGCTGTCCCACCCACCTGCCCCATACTCCCCCTCATCGTGCCCCAGGCTGTCCCACCCACCTGCCCCATACTCCCCCTCACCCACCTGTCGTGCCCCAGGCCCCTGTCCCACCCACCTGCCCCATACTCCCCCTCATCGTGCCCCAGGCTGTCCCACCCACCTGCCCCATACTCCCCCTCATCGTGCCCCAGGCTGTCCCACCCACCTGCCCCATACTCCCCCTCATCGTGCCCCAGGCTGTCCCACCCACCTGCCCCATACTCCCCCTCATCGTGCCCCAGGCTGTCCCACCCACCTGCCCCATACTCCCCCTCATCGTGCCCCAGGCTGTCCCACCCACCTGCCCCATACTCCCCCTCATCGTGCCCCAGGCTGTCCCACCCACCTGCCCCATACTCCCCCTCATCGTGCCCCAGGCTGTCCCACCCACCTGCCCCATACTCCCCCTCATCGTGCCCCAGGCTGTCCCACCCACCTGCCCCATACTCCCCCTCATCGTGCCCCAGGCTGTCCCACCCACCTGCCCCATACTCCCCCTCATCGTGCCCCAGGCTGTCCCACCCACCTGCCCCATACTCCCCCTCATCGTGCCCCAGGCTGTCCCACCCACCTGCCCCATACTCCCCCTCATCGTGCCCCAGGCTGTCCCACCCACCTGCCCCATACTCCCCCTCATCGTGCCCCAGGCTGTCCCACCCACCTGCCCCATACTCCCCCTCATCGTGCCCCAGGCTGTCCCACCCACCTGCCCCATACTCCCCCTCATCGTGCCCCAGGCTGTCCCACCCACCTGCCCCATACTCCCCCTCATCGTGCCCCAGGCTGTCCCACCCACCTGCCCCATACTCCCCCTCATCGTGCCCCAGGCTGTCCCACCCACCTGCCCCATACTCCCCCTCATCGTGCCCCAGGCTGTCCCACCCACCTGCCCCATACTCCCCCTCATCGTGCCCCAGGCTGTCCCACCCACCTGCCCCATACTCCCCCTCATCGTGCCCCAGGCTGTCCCACCCACCTGCCCCATACTCCCCCACGTCGTGCCCCAGGCTGTCCCACGAAGCCATGGCACTGTCCACGCTGGGGAGAGGGGTGCTGGGTAGGGTGGACTCTTCCAGCTCTCCACCACCCTTACCCCCCTTCCCCCCCTCGCTCCCCTCCGGCCGCGCGATCTTCAAGGTCACAACATCCCCGGCACTCTGCAATTCACAATTCTGTTTATTGGGAAGAAAGGACTTGCTTGGCATGCGCATACAATTATATAAAACTGATGAGATGTGTAGCATTGAGAAAGACTTTGTTTTGGCATGAATAAGTTACTAACAGGTAAAACGCATGGATGTAGTAAAAGTTATTATACCACACACATGTGTACACACACACACACACACACACCTTCATGCACATGTGTGCATGCACGCACACACACACACACACGCATGCACGCACACACACACACCATACCACACAATCTCTCTTTCACTCACTGTGTCCCCGTCTCTCTCCCTCTCTCTCTCTCTCCCTCTCTCTCTCTCACACACATTCTCCCCATCTGTCCACACCCCCCCCCCCTCTCTCTCACCACACATTCTCCCTACTTCACCGCACCACACCTCTCTCTCTGTCTCACCCCCCCCCCCCTCCCCCCCCTTCCCTCACAGAACCCCTCTACTACATCACCCAGGGCCACACACCTGCAGCATGCGGATGGCCTCGTCTCTCTCTGTCTCACCCCCCCCCCTCTTCCCTCACAGAACCCCTCTACTACATCACCCAGGGCCACACACCTGCAGCATGCGGATGGCCTCGTCTCTCTCTGTCTCACCCCCCCCCCCCTCTCTTCCCTCACAGAAACCCTCTACTACATCACCCAGGGCCACACACCTGCAGCATGCGGATGGCCTCGTCTCTCTCTCTGTCTCACCCCCCCCCCCCTCTTCCCTCACAGAACCCCTCTACTACATCACCCAGGGCCACACACCTGCAGCATGCGGATGGCCTCGTCTCTCTCTGTCTCACCCCCCCCCTCTTCCCTCACAGAACCCCTCTACTACATCACCCAGGGCCACACACCTGCAGCATGCGGATGGCCTCGTCTCTCTCTGTCTCCCCCCCCCCCCCCCCCCCTCTTCCCTCACAGAACCCCTCTACTACATCACCCAGGGCCACACAGAACCACTCTACTACATCACCCAGGGCCACACACCTGCAGCATGCGGATGGCCTCTGTCTCTCTCTGTCTCACCCCCCCCCCCCTCTTCCCTCACAGAACCCCTCTACTACATCACCCAGGGCCACACACCTGCAGCATGCGGATGGCCTCGTCTCTCTCTGTCTCACCCCCCCCCTCTTCCCTCACAGAACCCCTCTACTACATCACCCAGGGCCACACACCTGCAGCATGCGGATGGCCTCGTCTCTCTCTGTCTCACCCCCCCCCCCTCTTCCCTCACAGAACCCCTCTACTACATCACCCCAGGGCCACACACCTGCAGCATGCGGATGGCCTCGTCTCTCTCTGTCTCCCCCCCCCCCCTCTTCCCTCACAGAACCCCTCTACTACATCACCCAGGGCCACACACCTGCAGCATGCGGATGGCCTCGTCTCTCTCTGTCTCACCCCCCCCCTCTTCCCTCACAGAACCCCTCTACTACATCACCCAGGGCCACACACCTGCAGCATGCGGATGGCCTCGTCTCTCTCTGTCTCCCCCCCCCCCCCCCTCTTCCCTCACAGAACCCCTCTACTACATCACCCAGGGCCACACACCTGCAGCATGCGGATGGCCTCGTCTCTCTCTGTCTCCCCCCCCCCTCTTCCCTCACAGAACCCCTCTACAACATCACCCAGGGCCACACACCTGCAGCATGCGGATGGCCTCAGACAGCGGCTTGTTCCTGGTGGTGGAGTCGTTGATGGCCAGCAGTCGGTCCCCCACGTGCATGGCCGCCGTCTTCTGGGCCAGCCCACCGGGGGTCAGCTCAGAGATGACGATGGGGTCCAGGGGATCCTCCGTGCCGCTGATGGTGATCCCCAGTGGTCCCCCCTGACGCCGTAACTGAACGGTGTAGGTCACGCAGTCCCTGGTGCCTTCCTCGGGGTCGTCCCGCTGAACCTGCGGGTCACGGCGGATACAAAATGCATGGAGAGTTCCCGCGACCTGACAAACCAGGGTGTGGCTGCAAGTTGGGACTCGGATTGAGCGGCGTGGGAGCAACGCTTCTGTACGGCCCAAAAGATGAGACAGCAAAAACAAAAGGTAGTGAGAGTGCTTGAAGCTTTATTCTAAACATTCTCTGCCCCTGTCTCGTGCACCGAAACACGTGCACCACCTACATAAGATTGTCACCCTTGCCGGTCATGCCAAAGAATATTTTGTATAGGTGGTGTGACTGGTGGTGTCATACAATTATCACCCTTCTCCTGTATATAAAGGCTCATTTATTCAAATGGATTGATTCTGTCATAAAATTGGTTGGGGATATGGTCAGGGAGAGCTAAACGCCCTCAAGGAAAATCACTGACCTTAAAGTCTTCTGTAGCAGGCTGTCTCTCAAACTATGATGCTACGTCATCTTCGTCAATGTCCGTTTGCACAAATTCACATAATTGATTACGAAACTTTCACTAACATATTGCTGACGTCTCTCACCCTGGCAATTTCCTTACCGCTCTTAACCTCTTCCCTGCCTGTCTGCTACGGGGTGTGCCGTGTTCAGCAGAAGGGAAAATATGAGGGTGAGAGAAATTGAATCGGCACACACTAATTACCTTGATCTTAACGAGGTCGTCAGGTAACTCCAGCAGGTGTGAGGCGTCCTCCACTGTGCATGAATCCAGACACACATCATTGATGGCCAACAACACACTAATTACCTTGATCTTAACGAGGTCGTCAGGTAACTCCAGCAGGTGTGAAGCGTCCTCCACTGTGCATGAATCCAGACACACGTCATTGATGGCCAACAACACACTAATTACCTTGATCTTAACGAGGTCGTCAGGTAACTCCAGCAGGTGTGAAGCATCCTCCACTGTGCATGAATCCAGACACACGTCATTGATGGCCAACAACACACTAATTACCTTGATCTTAACGAGGTCGTCAGGTAACTCCAGCAGGTGTGAAGCATCCTCCACTGTGCATGAATCCAGACACACGTCATTGATGGCCAACAACACACTAATTACCTTGATCTTAACGAGGTCGTCAGGTAACTCCAGCAGGTGTGAAGCATCCTCCACTGTGCATGAATCCAGACACATGTCATTGATGGCCAACAACACACTAATTACCTTGATCTTAACGAGGTCGTCAGGTAACTCCAGCAGGTGTGAAGCATCCTCCACTGTGCATGAATCCAGACACACGTCATTGATGGCCAACAACTTGTCCCCTGGCTGAATGGACCCACACCTGAAATCAATCAATCAACCAATCAATCAATCAACCAATCAATCAATCAATCCATTCATCAATCAACCAACCAATCAATCAATCAATCAATCAATTAATTAATCAATCCATTCATCATCATCAACCAACCAACCAATCAATCAGCCAACCAATCAGCCAACCAATCAATCCATCCATCAACTAACTAACCAACCAACCAATCAATCAATCAATCCATCCATCAACCAATCAATCCATCAACCATGAGCAAATAAACAAATAATCAGCCAACCAGTAAACCAATCTGGCAAGTGATCAAGTAATCTTTTAATCCACCCCTTTCTCTAAAATTGATTGAAGCCAGTTTATAACAAGATGCAGTATGCTGATTATTCAGACCTTATGTTCAACTCTTGGTGCCAAGAAATGAGTCGACACTTGTGATTGAAGACTTATTGCAAGACACAACGTCACATATCTGTCACCACCAAACGGCCCAGGTTTTTGTAATTGAAGACTCATTGCAAGACACGTCGCGTCAGTTGAACACAACGTCACATATCTGTCACCACCAAACGGCCCAGGTTTTTGTGATTGAAGACTCATTGCAAGACACGTCGCGTCAGTTGAACACAACGTCACATATCTGTCACCACCAAACGACCCAAGGTTTTGCGTCAAAATTCCTACGGCTATTCCAGACACAATGCAACCCTCCCCTCCACCAACAGACAAACCACCACCCCTCCACCACAGACACCCCCCTCCACCACATTTGTTTTTTTCACCAGTGAACAGGTTGTATTCACACAATGCAATACAAAGCAATATAACGCTAATCACATTAACTATTCCCCACATGCCCCTCTTTCGTACAAATAGTTCCCACATCTTCTGGAAGTTCTATGTTTGTAACTTCCTCTAGATAATCTGTCCCTCTCTTTCACTCTGCCTTTTCCCTTTGCTTACTGTCATCTACTATCTTTCTTGCCTCACTGGTTCATTCTCCTGCCTTTGTTCTGCAAGAAACTCTTACAAAGATTTTCTCCAGCCGAACACAGACATTCCGGGCCTAACTATTTGTTAGCTTTAGGCGTATAAAGTGGCAACGCGTTCGCCTCGTGTCAAGTAAAACCCGAGTTCGAACCTGGGTACAGGGGGATTTTCCCTCTCACTTTACACACAAACAATACAATGCAACAAAAACAACAATGCAAAACAATGACTACAAACAATACACAAAACAATACAATACAAAACAATACAATACAAAACAATACAATACAATACAATACAATACAAAACAAAACAATACAATACAAATACAATACACAAAACAATACAAACAAAACATACAATACAATACAAAACAATACAATACAACAATACAATACAATACAACAATACAAAACAATACAAACAAAACACAATACAATACAATACAAAACAATACAATGCAATACAATACAATACAAACAATACAATACAAAACAATACAATACAATACAATACAATACAATACAATACAATACAATACAAAACAATACAATACAACAATACAATACAATACAATACAATACAATACAATACAATACAATACAATACAATACAATACAATACAATACAATACAATACAAATACAATACAATACAAAACAAAACAATACAAATACAATACAACAATACAATACAATACAATACAATACAATACAAAACAATACAATACAATACAATACAATACATACAATACAATACAATACAATACAATACAATACAATACAATACAATACAATACAATACAATACAATACAATACAATACAATACAATGCAATACAAATACAATACAACAATACAATACAATACAATACAATACAATACAATACAATACAAATACAATACAATACAAACAATACAATACAAAACAATACAAAACAATACAAAACAATACAATACAATACAATACACAATACAATACAATACAATACAATGCAACAATACAATACAATACAATACAATACAATACAATACAATACAATACAAAACAATACAATACAATACAATGCAATGCAATACAATACAATACAAAACAATACAATACAATACAATACAAAACAATACAATACAAAACAATACAATACAAAACAAAACAATACAATACATGCAATACAATACAAATACAATACAATACAAAACAATACAATACAATACAATACAAAACAAAACAATACAATACAACAATACAATGCAAAACAATACAAATACAAATACAAAACAATACAATACAATACAAATACAATACAATACACAATACAATACAATACAATACAATACAATACAATGCAATACAATACAATACAAAACAATACAATACAAAACAATACAATGCAATACAAAACAATACAATACAATACAATACAATACAATACAATACAATACAAAACAATACAATACAAAACAATACAATACAAAACAATACAATACAAAACAATACAATACATACAATACAATACAATACAATACAATACAAAACAATACAATACAAGCAAAACAATACAATACAATACAAAACAATACAATACAAAACAACAATACAATACAATACAAAACAATACAATGCAATACAATACAATACAAAACAATACAATACAATACAAGCACAATACAATACAACAATACAATACAATACAATACAATACAATACAATACAATACAATACAAAACAATACAATACAACAATACAATACAATACAATACAATACAATACAATACAATACAATACAATACAATACAATACAATACAATACAATACAATACAATACAATACAATGCAATACAATACAATACAATACAATACAATACAATACAATACAATACAATAACAATACAATACAATACAACAATGCAATACAATACAATACAATACAAACAACAATACAAATACAATACAATACAATACAATACAATACAATACAATACAATACAATACAATGCAACAATACAATACAATACAATACAATGCAATACAATACAATACAATACAAATACAATACAATACAATACAATACAATACAATACAATACAATACAATACAATAACAAACAACAATACAATACAATACAATACAATACAAAACAATACAAATACAATACAATACAATACAATACAATACAATACAATACAATACAATACAATACACATACAATACAATACAACAAAACAACACAATGCAATACAATACAACAATACAATACAAATACAATACAATACAATACAATACAATACAATACAATACAATACAATACAATACAAACAATACAATACAATACAATACAAAACAATACAATACAATGCAAAACAATACACAAAACAATACAATACAATACAATACAATACAAATACAATACAATACAAAACAATACAATACAATACAAAACAACAATACAATACAATACAAAACAATACAATACAATACAATACAATACAATACAATACAATACAATACAATACAATACAATACAACACAAAACAATACAATACAATACAATACAATGCAATACAACAAAACAATACAATACAAAACAATACACAACAATACAATACAATACAATACAATACAATACAATGCACACAATACAATACAACAACAATACAATACAAGCACAGCATACAATACAATACAATACAAAACAAAATACAATACAAAACAATACAAACAACAAACAACAAACAACAAACAATACAATACACAACAATGCAAACAAAACAATACAATACAATACAATACAAAACAATACAATACAAAACAATACAACACAATACAAGCAACAACACAATACAATACAATACAATACAATACAATACAATACAAAACAATACAATACAAAACAATACAATACAATGCAAACAATACAACAATACAATACAATACAATGCAAACAATAATACAATACAATACAATACAATACAATACAATACAATACAATACAATACAATACAATACAATACAACAATACAAACAATACAATACAAATACAATACAATACAAAAACAATACAAAACAATACAATACAATACAATACAATACAATACAATACAATACAATACAAACAATACAATACAATACAACACAATACAATACAAAACAATACAATACAATACAATACAATAACACAATACAATACAATACAATACAATACAATACAATACAATACAATACAACAATACAATACAATACAATACAATACAATACAATACAATACAAAACAATACAATACAATACAATACAATACAATACAATACAACAATACAATACAATACAATACAATACAATACAATACAATACAATACAATACAAAACAATACAATACAAATGCAATACAAAACAATACAATACAAAACAATACAACAACACAATACAATACAAAAACAATACAATACAATACAATACAATACAATACAATACAATACAATACAATACAATACAATACAATACAATACAATACAATACAATACAATACAATACAACAATACAAATACAATACAATACAATACAATACAATACAATACAATACAATACAAATACAATACAATACAATACAATACAATACAACAACAATACAATACAATACAAACAATGCAACAATACAATACAATACAATACAATACAATACAATACAATACAATACAATACAATACAATACAATACAATACAATACAATACAATACAATACAATACAAACACAACACAATACAATACAATACAATACAATACAATACAATACAATACAATACAATACAATACAATACAATACAATACAATACAATACAAAACAACAACAATACAATACAATACAATACAATACAATACAATACAACACAATACAATACAATACAAAAACAATACAAAACAATACAATACAATACAATACAATACAATACAATACAATACACAATACAATACAATACAATACAATACAATACAATACAATACAATACAATACAATACAACACAATACAATACAATACAATACAATACAACACAATACAATACAATACAATACAATACAATACAATACAATACAATACAATACAATACAATACAATACAATACAAAACAATACAATACAATACAATACAATACAATACAAAACAATACAATAATACAATACAAAACAATACAACAATACAATACAATACAATACAATACAATACAAACAACACAAACAATACACAATACAATACAAAACAATACAATACAATACAAACAATACAATACAATACAATACACAATACAATACAAACAATGCACAATGCAATACAACAATACAAACAACAATACAATACAATACAAAACAATACAATACAATACAATACAAAACAATACAATACAATACAATACAATACAAAACAATACAATACAAAACAACAATACAAAACAATACAACAAAACAATACAATACAAAACAATACAATGCACAATACAATACAATACAACAATACAATACAATACAAAACAATACAAATGCAATACAATACAATACAATACAATACAAAACAATGCAATACAAAACAAAACAATACAAAACAACACAATGCAATACAATAAATGCAATACAATACAAAACAATACAACGCAATACAATGCAATGCAATACAATGACTATAAAGTCCCCCTAATAATAATAACAGGAGACTGTCTGCATGAGTAGTCCACAACAAAGACAAATTATTCACACAATACAAAACAATACAACGCGATACAACGCAATGCAATGCAATACAAACAACATATCACATCACCTATGGGCGGAGCTGCCCCGTCGCACGTCCGTCACAACCAAGGGGTCGGTGGTTCTGCGCCTGCCCCCCACGGTGATCCCCGTGCCCCCGCCCTTCTTCACCAGCTTCACCGTGTAGGTGCCGCAGCTGGGAGTCACCGACTCACCCACGTCGAACTCCACCTCCAGAAGGCAGCGGGGCCGCGACTCTCGCAGGAACTGGTTCACCTCTTCCAGAGTGCGCTCCCCTGTCGTCTCCATGCCGTTCACCTGCAGGATGCGGTCCCCTTCCTGGAGAATGCCGCATCTGTGGGAAATGTGCGGGAAATTTGTGAGAAATTAGTGGGAAATGTGTCAAAAATGTAGAAACGTTATTGTTGTTCATCAAAGGAAAGACTTTATTACCGAAATATTACATCAGGAAAAACTACAGTGGGCGTTGGGGTGTTTATCGTTCAACAATGGGGAAAAGTCAGAAAATTGGAAAAACAAATTGGACAAAAAAAGGGGAAATGTGGGACATTCGGTAGATAAGAATGTTAGTTCGCAAAAACATGTGTGCATAGTGAGAGGCTCTGTTCACTTCAGTACAACAGAACCTGAGCCATGCAATACAAAAGTGACACATTTATATACCATAGCATCTATATACAATTTTAACTTTTAATATTTAAACAAAGCCAAAATGTAGATGGACGGAATTGTACATACCCATGTTCGTAGGCAAGCACAAAAAGAGCAGAGACACGCATACACACGCACGCACGCACGCACGCACGCACACACACACGCAGGATGATGACAGGATGTAAAAAAGCTTTATCAAGCTTATTCTTTTATTGTTAATAAAGATCATTTTGACTTGACTTGACTTGACTTGACACATATACATTCAACACATAAACAGCAGCTATTGGAGTAGAAAGGTGCTAACAAAATGAGTGCTATCAATATCAGCAGAAGCTCATACCTAGCATCATATCTTCGTGCAAGTTCAGTGTTCTTATCTAGATGAGCTACAAATGTCAGTACTAGGTGGGAGTGAATGGCTGGGGTAGAACATTTCTAGCTCCTCTATCCCCTTTTTATTACATCATCATCATCTCCATCATTATCATCATCACCATCATCATCACCATCATCATCATCATCATCACCATTATTATCATCATCACCCTCATCATCATCATCATCATCATCATCATCATCATCATCATCATCATTATCATCATCACCATCATCATCATCATCATCATAATCACTACCATCATCATCATCATCATCATCATCATTATCATCATCACCATCATCATCATCACCATCATCATAATCACCACCATCATCATCATCATCACCATCATCATTACCATCATCATCGTCATCATCATCGTCATCATCATCATCATCATCGTCATCATCATCATCATCATCATCATCATCATCATCATCATCATCATCATCATCATCATCATCATCATCATCATCATCATCATCATCATCATCACCATCATCATCATCACCATCATCATCACCACCATCACCATCATCATCATACTGACTTGTCAGCTGCGTTGCGTGGCTCGATGTTAGCGATGGTGGGGGGGTGGGAGAGGACGGCCGTGGAACCCCCCCCCCCCTCTCTAAGGTCATCCCCATCATCATCATCATCATCATCATCATCATACTGACTTGTCAGCTGCGCTGCGTGGCTCGATGTTAGTGATGGTGGGGGGGTGAGAGTGGACGGCCGTGGAACCCCCCCCCCCCTCTCTAAGGTCATCCCCATCATCATCACCATCACTATCATCATCACCACCATCATCCTCATCATCATCATACTGACTTGTCAGCTGCGCTGCGTGGCTCGATGTTAGCGATGGTGGGGGGGTGGGAGAGGACGGCCGTGGAAAACACCCCCCCCTCTAAGGTCATCCCCAGCCCCCGGTGGTCGGCGAACAACATCACTTCCGCCGTTTCCATGTGACACACCTGGTTATGTGTGGTCGTTTTTATGGACGTTGACATGGACACCATGGACACTGCAATGAAAAGAGTACACAACGTTGTCTAGAGGCACACTGGCTCAGAGGTAACAGGTTCGCCTCGTAACCAACAAACCCGGGATCCTTCCTGGCCGCAGCCGACTTTTTCCGCTCACTGTCCACCAGACCTCATGGTCTGAACGCTGAGCCTTTCGGAGGAGATGACAAAAACTGTGGTCTGTGTGCGCAGTGGGAAAAAGTTGTCTTTGGGTCAAAATGTATCCTCCCCCCTTTCCCCATCAGTCACACAAAAACAGCTTGCCAAAAAAAAAAAAGGGGGGTGGCACAGCACTAGCTGCTCAAGATCATCCATGCAGCAAATATCATTGGCCTCCAAAGGCTTCCTGTTTTGTTCATTTTGTTGTCTTGTTTTTTGCTTTCCTTCCTTTTCCTGCCTTTTCCATTGTCCTTGGTCACATCGCAAAGTGCGTACATCATATACTTCTGTAAACAGAAGCTGGTCAACACCAAAGAAGAAGAGGAACAGAATGTGGAAGTAGGAAATATGGAGGAGTGTGCACATTACACACAGAAACCCACCCACATACCCCATCCCCTGGTTTCCTGCTTTCTGTGACTTTGTGCACTGTGGAGGGGTGTGCACATTACAGACAGAACCCACCCACATACCCCATCCCCTGGTTTCCTGCTTTCTGTGACTTTGTGCACTGTGGAGGGGTGTGCACATTACAGACAGAACCCACCCACATACCCCATCCCCTGGTTTCCTGCTTTCTCTGACTTTGTTTGTGCATTGTGGAGGGGTTTGCACATTACAGGCAGAAACCCACCCACATACCCCATCCCCTGGTTTCCTGCTTTCTCTGACTTTGTTTGTGCATTGTGGAGGGGTTTGCACATTACAGGCAGAAACCCACCCACATACCCCATCCCCTGGTTTCCTGCTTTCTCTGACTTTGTTTGTGCACTGTGGAGGGGTTTGCGTAGGGAAGTTTTGTAAATGTGCACACGGCCTAACGCTGTGTCAATTGTGTCATCAGTGAAGGCTGCTGTTTAGCAGGTGGTGTCCTACACACTAACACTGTGTCAATTGTGTCATTGAAGGCTGCTGTTTAGCAGGTGGTGTCCTACACACTAACGCTGTGTCAATTGTGTCATTGAAGGCTGCTGTTTAGCAGGTGGTGTCCTACACACTAACACTGTGTCAATTGTGTCATCAGTGAAGGCTGCTGTTTAGCAGGTGGTGTCCTACACACTAACGCTGTGTCAATTGTGTCATCAGTGAAGGCTGCTGTTTAGCAGGTGGTGTCCTACACACTAACACTGTGTCAATTGTGTCATCAGTGAAGGCTGTTGTTTAGCAGGTGGTGTCCTGTACACTAACGCTGTGTCAATTGTGTCATCAGTGAAGGCTGCTGTTTAGCAGGTGGTGTCCTACACACTAACACTGTGTCAATTGTGTCATTGAAGGCTGCTGTTTAGCAGGTGGTGTCCTGTACACTAACACTGTGTCAATTGTGTCATCAGTGAAGGCTGCTGTTTAGCAGGTGGTGTCCTGCACACTAACACTGTGTCAATTGTGTCATCAGTGAAGGCTGTTGTTTAGCAGGTGGTGTCCTACACATGACCTAACACTGTGTCAATTGTGTCATCAGTGAAGGCTGTTGTTTAGCAGGTGGTGTCCTGCACACAAACACTGTGTCAATTGTGTCATCAGTGAAGGCTGTTGTTTAGCAGGTGGTGTCCTGCACACTAACACAGTGTCAATTGTGTCATCAGTGAAGGCTGTTGTTTAGCAGGTGGTGTCCTACACACTAACACTGTGTCAACTGTGTCATCAGTGAAGGCTGTTGTTTAGCAGGTGGTGTCCTGCACACTAACACTGTGTCAATTGTGTCATCAGTGAAGGCTGCTGTTTAGCAGGTGGTGTCCTGCATGCCTCAGTCAGAACAGGCTCTACTGAACTCCGCCCCAACAACTTCATTAGTTATGCAGTGTCTCATCTGGTGATTGCCTCCTGATGACCTAACATTGACCTTTTTTTCTTTTTCTTTTTTTAATTTTTGCTTAGATTTTTAACTTCTTTGTGAAGTGCTTAGAGCCCCGTAAGGAGAATAAGCGCAATATAAATTGTCATTATTATTATTATTAATAACAAAGATTGGCTCCCCTTGGACTGCTGGTTTTCGGATTCTGTGACCTGACAAACCTATATAATTGTATGTGTCATGAGCTGAGACTCGGAATGGGTGACATGGATTGTGGAAGCAACACCACACCACTGGGTTAGCTCTGAAAATGGAATGGCAGCTACAACAAACAACAACAACAACACAAAGGCAACTGGAAGATTGGAAGCAACATCAGCTCTCCCCCACCACACCCTTCCCCCCCTCCCCAAAGGAAACATTTTTCCAAGAGAAAAAAGAAAAGCAACGTATTTAGCAATACTTACTACAGGAATTGACTTTGCGATGAACTGCGGGCCAGGTATACTTGCTGAGCCCCGAAGCTCGTGATCCGCGCGACAGCGTGGCAAAATGGCCGACACCGCAGGTGGAGTGGGGTCCCTGGGAGGAGGAGGGAGGGGGGAAGGAGGGGAGGGTGGCGCTGTGAGGGGGAGGGAGAGGGGGAGGGCTGGTGTGGGGAGGGGGAGGGAGGACATGGAGGGGGCTAGAGCTGTAAGGGACAAGAAGAACATCAGTTGTATTATTGGTGTTGGTGAATTGATGGTATACAATGAACTTCATCAGTTGTATTATTGGTGTTGGTGAATTGATGGTATACAATGAACTTCATCAGTTGTATTATTGGTGTTGGTGAATTGATGGCATACAATGAACTTCATCAGTTGTATTATTGGTGTTGGGGAATTGATGGCATACAATGAACTTCATCAGTTGTATTATTGGTGTTGGGGAATTGATGGCATACAATGAACTTCATCAGTTGTATTATTGGTGTTGGGGAATTGATGGTATACAATGAACTTCATCAGTTGTATTATTGGTGTTGGTGAATTGATGGTATACAATGAACTTCATCAGTTGTATTATTGGTGTTGGTGAATTGATGGTATACAATGAACTTCATCAGTTGTATTATTGGTGTTGGTGAATTGATGGCATACAATGAACTTCATCAGTTGTATTATTGGTGTTGGTGAATTGATGGTATACAATGAACTTCATCAGTTGTATTATTGGTGTTGGTGAATTGATGGTATACAATGAACTTCATCAGTTGTATTATTGGTGTTGGTGAATTGATGGTATACAATGAACTTCATCAGTTGTATTATTGGTGTTGGTGAATTGATGGTATACAATGAACTTCATCAGTTGTATTATTGGTGTTGGTGAATTGATGGCATACAATGAACTTCATCAGTTGTATTATTGGTGTTGGTGAATTGATGGTATACAATGAACTTCATCAGTTGTATTATTGGTGTTGGTGAATTGATGGTATACAATGAACTTCATCAGTTGTATTATTGGTGTTGGTGAATTGATGGTATACAATGAACTTCATCAGTTGTATTATTGGTGTTGGTGAATTGATGGTATACAATGAACTTCATCAGTTGTATTATTGGTGTTGGGGAATTGATGGCATACAATGAACTTCATCAGTTGTATTATTGGTGTTGGGGAATTGATGGTATACAATGAACTTCATCAGTTGTATTATTGGTGTTGGTGAATTGATGGCATACAATGAACTTCATCAGTTGTATTATTGGTGTTGGTGAATTGATGGTATACAATGAACTTCATCAGTTGTATTATTGGTGTTGGTGAATTGATGGTATACAATGAACTTCATCAGTTGTATTATTGGTGTTGGTGAATTGATGGTATACAATGAACTTCATCAGTTGTATTATTGGTGTTGGTGAATTGATGGTATACAATGAACTTCATCAGTTGTATTATTGGTGTTGGGGAATTGATGGCATACAATGAACTTCATCAGTTGTATTATTGGTGTTGGGGAATTGATGGTATACAATGAACTTCATCAGTTGTATTATTGGTGTTGGTGAATTGATGGTATACAATGAACTTCATCAGTTGTATTATTGGTGTTGGTGAATTGATGGCATACAATGAACTTCATCAGTTGTATTATTGGTGTTGGGGAATTGATGGCATACAATGAACTTCATCAGTTGTATTATTGGTGTTGGGGAATTGATGGCATACAATGAACTTCATCAGTTGTATTATTGGTGTTGGTGAATTGATGGCATACAATGAACTTCATCAGTTGTATTATTGGTGTTGGGGAATTGATGGCATACAATGAACTTCATCAGTTGTATTATTGGTGTTGGTGAATTGATGGCATACAATGAACTTCATCAGTTGTATTATTGGTGTTGGGGAATTGATGGTATACAATGAACTTCATCAGTTGTATTATTGGTGTTGGGGAATTGATGGCATACAATGAACTTCATCAGTTGTATTATTGGTGTTGGTGAATTGATGGTATACAATGAACTTCATCAGTTGTATTATTGGTGTTGGGGAATTGATGGTATACAATGAACTTCATCAGTTGTATTATTGGTGTTGGTGAATTGATGGCATACAATGAACTTCATCAGTTGTATTATTGGTGTTGGGGAATTGATGGTATACAATGAACTTCATCAGTTGTATTATTGGTGTTGGGGAATTGATGGTATACAATGAACTTCATCAGTTGTATTATTGGTGTTGGGGAATTGATGGCATACAATGAACTTCATCAGTTGTATTATTGGTGTTGGGGAATTGATGGTATACAATGAACTTCATCAGTTGTATTATTGGTGTTGGGGAATTGATGGTATACAATGAACTTCATCAGTTGTATTATTGGTGTTGGGGAATTGATGGCATACAATGAACTTCATCAGTTGTATTATTGGTGTTGGGGAATTGATGGTATACAATGAACTTCATCAGTTGTATTATTGGTGTTGGGGAATTGATGGTATACAATGAACTTCATCAGTTGTATTATTGGTGTTGGGGAATTGATGGCATACAATGAACTTCATCAGTTGTATTATTGGTGTTGGGGAATTGATGGCATACAATGAACTTCATCAGTTGTATTATTGGTGTTGGGGAATTGATGGTATACAATGAACTTCATCAGTTGTATTATTGGTGTTGGGGAATTGATGGCATACAATGAACTTCATCAGTTGTATTATTGGTGTTGGGGAATTGATGGTATACAATGAACTTCATCAGTTGTATTATTGGTGTTGGTGAATTGATGGCATACAATGAACTTCATCAGTTGTATTATTGGTGTTGGGGAATTGATGGCATACAATGAACTTCATCAGTTGTATTATTGGTGTTGGGGAATTGATGGTATACAATGAACTTCATCAGTTGTATTATTGGTGTTGGGGAATTGATGGTATACAATGAACTTCATCAGTTGTATTATTGGTGTTGGGGAATTGATGGCATACAATGAACTTCATCAGTTGTATTATTGGTGTTGGGGAATTGATGGCATACAATGAACTTCACGGACAAGACTTGTTGAAAAACAGGGTGCTTTCAACAAACTTTTTTTTTCAAATCCTGAAAATGAATCATTTCGTGCACAATGCTTACATAATATTACAAATACTTAGGCAACGTTAGTGCAATATCTTTTCAGTTGCCCCCCCCCCCCCCCAAATCATGATACAATAGAACCTCCATTACATAAGACCTTCAAAACATAATCCAAAATGAGGTCTTATAGTTATAAAGGAGGTAATTTTAATACTTACAAAGAAGGGCAATGTCTCAGAGAAGTAGGTCTTATGTGGGAGGGAGTCTTATAATGGGAGGTCTTACAAGGGAGGTTCCACTGTAAATGGATTTGAAAAAAAGGCTATGATTACCGGTAGCATAAAATGGTACAATATTCCTGTATTTCATACTTTCTACTACATTCTATAGCTACCTTACCTTACCATGGGGGTGCACATGTTTCACTACTTTTCTTCGCAACACAATACAGGCTGTCATTTCTTTTCTTCTACAAATTAAGCCAGATTAGCTTTTTTTCACAGAAAAAGCATTAAAGCATTACAAGAACATTTTCATTTTGTGTGTTTGTATTTTGTTTATTGTGCAGGAACTTGCAGACCAATAACTCGCACACACACACACATACACATACACAGACACACACACACACACACACACACACACAGAGACAGGAGTGTTCTTTTCCGAAAACTTGAGGCTTCAGGTTTTAGGAGTGGCAAAAGTTATGTCTTCAGTTTTTTGAAGTGGCAAAAGTTATGGCTTCAGGTTTTGGGATGTGTCACAACTTGTGGCTTCAGGTTTTGGGATGTGTCACAACTTGTGGCTTCAGGTTTTGGGATGCGTCACAACTTGTGGCTTCAGGTTTTGGGATGCGTCACAACTTGTGGCTTCAGGTTTTGGGATGTGTCACAACTTGTGGCTTCAGGTTTTGGGATGTGTCACAACTTCTGGGTTCAGGGATGTGTCACAACTTGTGGTTTCAGGTTTTGGGCAGCAACTTCAGTAAATATTAAAAGCAATCCTGGGATGAGCCAAGCGTCATGGCAAGCTTCATCAGCAATGACGTCATTTGTGTGAAAGTCAACAACATGTTATGAAACTCACCCCCCTACCAAAGTTTAGGGGAGGATGTTGTGGGTTTTTTAAAGATGACAGAAAAAAGAAATTCTACAGTGGAACCTCCCTATTCAGTCCTTCCCTATTAAGACTCCCTCCCACTTCTCTGAGACACTGCCCTTCTTTGTAAGTATTACAACTACCTCCCTATCAGTCCTTCCCTATTAAGACTCCCTCCCACTTCTCTGAGACACTGCCCTTCTTTGTAAGTATTACAACTACCTCCCTATTCAGTCCTTCCCTATTAAGACCCCCTCATACTTCTCTGAGACACTGCCCTTCTTTGTAAGTATTACAACTACCTCCCTATTCAGTCCTTCCCTATTAAGACCCCCTCATACTTCTCTGAGACACTGCCCTTCTTTGTAAGTATTACAACTACCTCCCTATTCAGTCCTTCCCTATTAAGACCCCCTCATACTTCTCTGAGACACTGCCCTTCTTTGTAAGTATTACAACTACCTCCCTATCAGTCCTTCCCTATTAAGACTCCCTCCCACTTCTCTGAGACACTGCCCTTCTTTGTAAGTATTACAATTACCTCCCTATTCAGTCCTTCCCATTTAAGACCTTATTTTGGATGATTTGTCAAGGTTTTAATAGGGAGGTTAACTGTGCTTTCCGGATTTTGGACCTCCTCCTACTAGCGACCCTACTAGGTGTACAATTTACGCACAAAACTATACATGTGTACATTTTATGCACAAAACTATGTGTACATTTCAGACACGCAAACCGAGCCACGCACAGTTTCTGGCCAGGGCCTCCCGTGAGGCGCAGTGCTGCAGGTGGGTGACGGGCAGGATCTCCAGCTTCACGCAGTTGTCTTCCCCTGACTTCAGCAGCTGCGTTGCCTCGGCCACCGACATGTGCTCCACCCCCGCCCCGTCGATGGACAGAATGTGGTCTCCAACGTGAAGAGCGCCGCTCCTGGAAAAGTCCAGTCAAAGTCAAAACGATCTGCATTCAGCATCAAGAAATAGCTTGCACAGCTTTTTGCTAAGCTTGGCGCTAAATATCATTCTGATACCAATTTCAATCATATCCTAAATATGTCTTCGGTTGAATTTTTGTTGATTTTGGAAGTCTGTTCACGATAGAAATAGTGGAGAAAAGTTATTGCATTTACTGAACCCCCCTCGTTATATATCCAAGATGATAATAAAACTAAAGTTAAAAGCATGGAACACTAAATACTCTTATAATGTTTCCTGTAATTGTGGTAACCCTATATCAGTACATCATTTGTTGAAAGAATGCCCAATTTTAACATCACTTTATAGAAAAAAGTCTATTGACTTAGTGAATTATGAGAATGACAGTCAAATATTATCCAGCCCTTTCGTCTTTGATATTGCTACTGTTATAACAAATTCTGCAATTGCCAAATTGTTATGATTTGTTTACGCCTTGTTACTATAAATTGCTGTATTTTATGCATTAGTTTTGTTAATCATTAATACGTTTTTGGTTCTTTTTTGTGTCTAATATCACTATTGGTGAAAAGACGTTAAATTAAACTACCGAACTGAACTTTTTCACAGTCATGGAACCAAGCCCAAACCTGAACAAGAAAATGATGCAAACAGAAACACAGAATAGGAACAACATTCATCAAGCTGATCTACCATCAGTATTGGCAGTTTATGGAACATTCACCTAGAAGAGATAGAATAAAAAAAGTGAAAGAGAGAAAATGAAAGTAGCAAACATAAAGAGATATACAAGAAAGGATAGCTAACAACACACAAAGTCAAGTCAAGTCAAGTGAAGTCAAGTCAAGAATGTGATGAAGAAGATTTAAACCTTTGAACTCAATCACAAATCATGGTCTACTCACGCAGAGCTTTTCTGCGAATGAGTGCAAAGGTTTACATCGTTTTTATTATGTCAACACCTAACTCGTTAAAACTACCATAAAGCCGAGAATGCTGTTTTGTCTCAACATTTATACACTCTCTTTCTTTCTTTAACTCTCTCTTTCTCGTTTTCCATTTTCTACTTTTATATATGTATTTTGTCCAGAGGGCTGGATGTAAAAAAGCATGTTATTGCTTACTCTATTACCCTCTATAAATAAAATTAATTAATTAATTCATTCATTCATTCATTCTCTCTCTCTCTCTCTTTGTCAAACGCTTTCTTAGAGTTCCTTTACAATGACCTAATAAGTTTGTGTATGGAGAAACTGGACGGTACCCTCTTTACATTAATAGTGCTGTCAGATGTATTAAATATTGGTTGAAACTTCTTAAAATGGATATGTCACGAATTCCACGCCAGGCGTATTCAATGCTCGTTAATATAGATGCAAAAGGTAAAGTGTGCTGGGCAACAATGGTTAAAAACACTTTGTTTAATTTGGGTTTTGGTTACGTTTGGTTAAACCAAGGAGTGGGTTGTGACATTTCTTTTATCTCCTTGTTTAAACAGAGAATGACAGATCACTTTTTGCAGGACTGGTACAGCTCAGTGATGAATAATGATACTTACTCGACATATTGTCTGTTTAAAACATCATTTGAGCCTGAACAATACTTTCATTTTCTAGACTATAGATGTTTTCGAGACTGTCTGGTAAAATTGCGTGTTGGTGTTCTACCTATTAATGGATCGTTATTTAGAAGAACATTCAGTGAAAATCTGAACAAATTATGCCCTGTATGCAATGTTGTCGAAGACGAAAGTCACTTTATTTATGCATGCCCTTTGTACTCTGATATCAGAAGCCAATATCTAAGTGGAGCAACTGGTCAGTACACCAATGTTTTAAAACATGGATCTGTAGCGACAGTCAGGAAACTCTCTTTGTACCTGTTTTATGCTATTCGCAAAAGAAAAAATAATGATGATAAAGCATAATGTCAAATTGCTCTAGGACATCAAGCCCCATTGCGTGTCTTCAAACTTGATGGATATCTGTGGTTCCATTGATGTTGGAATGTGCCAGTACTCTGTGTATATGCGTGTATGTATGACTTTGGCCTTTCTAAGGGCCAGTGGCCTATAGATATCAAAAATATTGTTCTTGTTCTTGTTCTTGTTCTTCTCTCTCTTTGTCTCTGTCTCACCTATCGGCCACACTCATGGGTCTGATACTCTCCACACAGACGCAGTGTCTCCTCAGGTAGGTGCCGTGGGTCAGCACTATGCCCAGAGCAGAGCCCGGAGTCTTGTCAATCTCCACCAGCAGAGGACCCGACGCCTGTTCCACCGCGTCTACACATAGGTCTACACATCAACAGGGTGTTCAAATGACACGCTAATCTGTCTACACATAGGTCTACACATCAACAAGGTGTTCAAATGACACGCTAATCTGTCTACACACAGGTCTACACATCAACAAGGTGTTCAAATGACACGCTAATCTGTCTACACACAGGTCTACACATCAACAAGGTGTTCAAATGACACGCTAATCTGTCTACACACAGGTCTACACATCAACAATGTGTTCAAATGACACGCTAATCTGTCTACACACAGGTCTACACATCAACATCATTAAAATGACACAACACTGATGCAAGCAATGGTAGTTTTACACATCACAATAACTAACATGACACAACACTGATGCAAGCAATGGTAGTTTGACACATCAACATCATTACAATGACACAGCACAGTGATGTAAGCAAGTGAGTTGGAATTCCACATGGGCAAGACATCTCCAAAAGAAATCAACAGAATTTTGGCCTAGCCTTTCAGAAAAGCAATTTTGAGATTGTTGTTGGACACAGCACACATATTATCTACCGATTCAGTATTTTATGGACTACCGGCATTAGCTGCATCTTATCATAAGGCACACAACCCAAATTTTACCCCCGAAATCTGATTCTGCCTTTTCCCTTCGCTTACCATCATCTACTATCTTTCTGCCTTACTGGTCCATTCTCCTACCTTTGTTCTAGAAACTCTTACCCCAAAACATTCTCCAGCCGAAAGTCGGTTGGACAAGCTAGGCCTATTTCTTAGTTAGGCGGATAACGGCAGCATGATGCATCTGCGCTCACGTGACAGGAAAGCGATCGAGAAAGAAAAAGAAAAGAAAAGGCACAGGGATATTCTGGGATAAAACAATGGCCCTATAGTCCATAGCAAACAGCAAGCAGTACTGACCCATGACAGCCACATCGTAGGCCATGCCCTATAGTCCATAGCAAACAGCAAGCAGTACTGACCCATGACAGCCACATCATAGGCCATGCCCTATAGTCCATAGCAAACAGCAAGCAGTACTGACCCATGACAGCCACATCGTAGGCCATGCCCTATAGTCCATAGCAAACAGCAAGCAGTACTGACCCATGACAGCCACATCGTAGGCCATGCCCTATAGTCCATAGCAAACAGCAAGCAGTACTGACCCATGACAGCCACATCGTAGGCCATGCCCTATAGTCCATAGCAAACAGCAACCAGTACTGACCCATGACAGCCACATCGTAGGCCATGCCCTATAGTCCATAGCAAACAGCAACCAGTACTGACCCATGACAGCCACATCATAGGCCATGCCCTATAGTCCATAGCAAACAGCAAGCAGTACTGACCCATGACAGCCACATCATAGGCCATGCCCTATAGTCCATAGCAAACAGCAAGCAGTACTGACCCATGACAGCCACATCGTAGGCCATGCCCTATAGTCCATAGCAAACAGCAAGCAGTACTGACCCATGACAGCCACATCGTAGGCCATGCCCTATAGTCCATAGCAAACAGCAAGCAGTACTGACCCATGACAGCCACATCGTAGGCCATGCCCTATAGTCCATAGCAAACAGCAAGCAGTACTGACCCATGACAGCCACATCATAGGCCATGCCCTATAGTCCATAGCAAACAGCAAGCAGTACTGACCCATGACAGCCACATCATAGGCCATGCCCTATAGTCCATAGCAAACAGCAAGCAGTACTGACCCATGACAGCCACATCGTAGGCCATGCCCTATAGTCCATAGCAAACAGCAAGCAGTACTGACCCATGACAGCCACATCGTAGGCCATGCCCTATAGTCCATAGCAAACAGCAAGCAGTACTGACCCATGACAGCCACATCATAGGCCATGCCCTATAGTCCATAGCAAACAGCAAGCAGTACTGACCCATGACAGCCACATCGTAGGCCATGCCCTATAGTCCATAGCAAACAGCAAGCAGTACTGACCCATGACAGCCACATCGTAGGCGATGCCCTATAGTCCATAGCAAACAGCAAGCAGTTCTGACCCATGACAGCCACATCATAGGCGATGCCCTATAGTCCATAGCAAACAGCAAGCAGTACTGACCCATGACAGCCACATCGTAGGTGATGCCCTATAGTCCATAGCAAACAGCAAGCAGTACTGACCCATGACAGCCACATCGTAGGCGATGCCCTATAGTCCATAGCAAACAGCAAGCAGTACTGACCCATGACAGCCACATCATAGGCCATGCCCTATAGTCCATAGCAAACAGCAAGCAGTACTGACCCATGACAGCCACATCGTAGGCCATGCCCTATAGTCCATAGCAAACAGCAAGCAGTACTGACCCATGACAGCCACATCGTAGGCCATGCCCTATAGTCCATAGCAAACAGCAAGCAGTACTGACCCATGACAGCCACATCGTAGGCCATGCCCTATAGTCCATAGCAAACAGCAAGCAGTACTGACCCATGACAGCCACATCATAGGTGATGCCCTATAGTCCATAGCAAACAGCAAGCAGTACTGACCCATGACAGCCACATCATAGGCCATGCCCTATAGTCCATAGCAAACAGCAAGCAGTACTGACCCATGACAGCCACATCGTAGGCCATGCCCTATAGTCCATAGCAAACAGCAAGCAGTACTGACCCATGACAGCCACATCGTAGGTGATGCCCTATAGTCCATAGCAAACAGCAAGCAGTACTGACCCATGACAGCCACATCATAGGCCATGCCCTATAGTCCATAGCAAACAGCAAGCAGTACTGACCCATGACAGCCACATCATAGGCCATGCCCTATAGTCCATAGCAAACAGCAAGCAGTACTGACCCATGACAGCCACATCGTAGGCCATGCCCTATAGTCCATAGCAAACAGCAACCAGTACTGACCCATGACAGCCACATCATAGGCCATGCCCTATAGTCCATAGCAAACAGCAAGCAGTACTGACCCATGACAGCCACATCATAGGCCATGCCCTATAGTCCATAGCAAACAGCAAGCAGTACTGACCCATGACAGCCACATCATAGGCCATGCCCTATAGTCCATAGCAAACAGCAAGCAGTACTGACCCATGACAGCCACATCGTAGGCCATGCCCTATAGTCCATAGCAAACAGCAAGCAGTACTGACCCATGACAGCCACATCATAGGCGATGCCCTATAGTCCATAGCAAACAGCAAGCAGTTCCGTGGCATAATAATCAAAGTGTTGATTGTGGCCACGAACAGTCAAGAAGAAGAAGAAGCAGTACTGACCCATGACAGCCACATCATAGGCGATGGTGAAGTTGGTCTGGTGTCCACACTGTTGTAGCAGGCCACCCATCTCCACCAACGACAGATGAGTCACCTTGTAGCCGTTGACCTGAACCACCCTGTCTCCCACCTGTATCATCATCATCATCATCATCATCATCATCATCATCATCATCTCCACCAACGACAGATGAGTCACCTTGTAGCCGTTGACCTGAACCACCCTGTCTCCCACCTGTGTCATCATCATCATCATCATCATCATCATCATCATCATCATCATCATCATCTCCACCAACGACAGATGAGTCACCTTGTAGCCGTTGACCTGAACCACCCTGTCTCCCACCTGTGTCATCATCATCATTATCATCATCATCACCATCATCATGATCATCATCATGATCATCATCATCATCACCATCATCATCATCATCATCATCATCATCATCATCATCATCATCATCATCATCATCATCATCATCTCCACCAACGACAGATGAGTCACCTTGTAGCCGTTGACCTGAACCACCCTGTCTCCCACCTGTATCATCATCATCATCATCATCATCATCATCACCATCATCATGATCATCATCATGATCATCATCATCATCATCATCATCATCATCATCATCATCTCCACCAACGATAGATGAGTCACCTTGTAGCCGTTGACCTGAACCACCCTGTCTCCCACCTGTATCATCATCATCATCATCATCATCATCATCATCGTTATTGTCATCATCATCATCATCACCATCATCATCATCATCATCATCACCATCATCGTCATCATCATCATCATCGTCATCATCATCATCATCGCTATCATCATCATCACCATCATCATCATCATCATCATTGTCATCACCATCACCATCATCACCATCATCATCATCATCATCATCATCATCATCATCATCATTACCATCATCATTTTCATCATCATATCATCATCATCGTCATCATCATCATAATGATAATGAGAATTTATATAGTGCTCTTTCTCACATGAGCTCAGTGCGCTTTACATTGATAGCAAGAACATTAAAGGCAAACAAATAATGAAACATTAGAAAGTAAAATAAACATGATGCTTGCACGCACCGTTCCCTTTCTTCCTCACACACACACACACATGCACACACACACATGCACACACACACACACACACACACACACACACACATAGACACACACACACACACACACACAGACTTTGTGAATATATGCACCCACCCACTTATTCAACAATTGCTAAATACACACTTTCATCCCCTTTACTCCCCCTCCCCCCCCCCCCCCCCACACACACACACACACAGACCTTCAGATGCTCATGGCGGTGAGCGGAGCTGCCCGGGCGTATGGATACGACGGTGAAGGGAAAAGGGCGCATGTAGTCCACCTTCATTCCGCCGCGCAGTGTAAAGCCGTAGCCGGGACCCTCCTTGTCCAGAGTGATCTCCCATTGCCGCGTCTGGATGTTGGCTGTGCTGGGGGCTGGGGATTGAAAGGGAAACATTATTTTGAAGTTTGAATAAACAGCACCTTTTCCACATGTTCACACAAGCGAGCAAGGATATAATGAACGGCAGCGATTTAATGCTCCCCAAAAATAGATCATTTTGACAAAAAAACAGATGCTTGTGGCAAAAGAAAAGACCATCTAACCCTAACCCTATCCCTAACCATGGAAAGAACCAAGAAATAGAGCAGGAGGGTGTCAATCTACATATTTGCCGAGAAATCGATGTACAAAGCCATGCACTTATACTATTTTTTTGCTGGAACCATTCTTTTTTTTGGTTGATAAATTTTAATTCCTAATGAACCGCTAATGTGAAGGAGTAAATGCACACCCGCACACCCTTGCAGGCAATAATAATAATAATAATTAATTAATAATGCTTATATAGCGCATAAACTTGCTAAGCAACTCAATGCGCTTTTCACTCACCATTCGTACAAACATTTCTAACAGACTGGTTCACGTATCCTCACCATACATCTCTATGAAAATGAATACATTAGAGAATGCATTGCATATAATCATAACACAACACACTAACACCCCCACCATCCCTTCACCATCACCCCCACCCCCACCCCCCCCCCCCCCCCCCCCCCCCCACCCCCCCCCCCCCCCCCCCCCCCCTCCCCCACGTGCGCCCCCAAACCATTCCCCACCCCCGCCCCCCTACACGTTGCGCACACGCACGTGCTCACACTCAAACGTCATTGAGCTGGAAGACAAGAGACAATGCAGACAACAACGAATATAGATTTGGTAAATGAAGAGATGGTTTTATAAAGCACAGATCAGAAAAGGTAATGTTATAAATGAAGAGATGGTTTTATAAAGCACAGATCATAAAAGGTAATGTTATAAATGCAGAGATGGTTTTATAAAGCACAGATCATAAAAGGTAATGTTATAAATGAAGAGATGGTTTTATAAAGCACAGATCATAAAAGGTAATGTTATAAATGAAGAGATGGTTTTATAAAGCACAGATCATAAAAGGTAATGTTATAAATGAAGAGATGGTTTTATAAAACACAGATCATAAAAGGTAATGTTATAAATGAAGAGATGGTTTTATAAAACACAGATCATAAAAGGTAATGTTATAAATGAAGAGATGGTTTTATAAAGCACAGATCATAAAAGGTAATGCTATAAATGAAGAGATGGTTTTAGAAAGCACAGATTAGAAAAGGTAATGCTATAAAGGAAGATGGTTTTATAAAACACAGATCAGAAAAGGAATTGTTATAAATGCAGAGATGGCTTTATAAAACACAGATCATAAAAGGTAATGTTATAAATGAAGAGATGGCTTTATAAAACACAGATCAGAAAAGGTAATGCTATAAATGAAGAGATGGCTTTATAAAACACAGATCAGAAAAGGTAATGTTATAAATGAAGAGATGGCTTTATAAAGCACAGATCAGAAAAGGTAATGTTATAAATGAAGAGATGGCTTTATAAAGCACAGATCAGAAAAGGTAATGTTATAAATGAAGAGATGGCTTTATAAAACACAGATCAGAAAAGGTAATGCTATAAATGAAGAGATGGCTTTATAAAGCACAGATCAGAAAAGGTAATGTTATAAATGAAGAGATGGCTTTATAAAGCACAGATCAGAAAAGGTAATGCTATAAATGCAGCACATCTGCCTTCTTTGTTCCTTGTGTGAGACGCTTTTCTGGCAGGAAACCCTCCATATACACAGTGGTGAAAACCTAAGTGCTGAACTAGTATGTACATTTTTAACTTGACACTGAAAGACACACATGACGATGTGTTACACACATGCACAAAAAAGACTGGCATTTCAGATTCCATTCTAAATACACATGCACCCATGGCATGCATGCATACACGCACGAACACACACGCACACAGGCATGTACACACACACAAACACCACACACACACACACACACACACGCACACAGGCATGTACACACACACAAACACCACATACACCACACACACACACACAGGCATGTACACACACACAAACACCACATACACCACACACACGCACACAGGCATGTACACACACACAAACACCACATACACACACACACACACACAGGCATGTACACACACACAAACACCACATACACCACACACACACACACACACGCACACAGGCATGTACACACACACAAACACACCACACACACACACACACACACACAGGCATGTACACACACACACAAACACCACATACACCACACACACACACACACAGGCATGTACACACACACAAACACCACATACACACACACACACACACAGGCATGTACACACACACAAACACCACATACACCACACACACACACACAGGCATGTACACACACACAAACACCACATACACCACACACACGCACACAGGCATGTACACACACACAAACACCACATACACCACACACACACACACAGGCATGTACACACACACACAAACACACACATACACCACACACACACACACACACACAGGCATGTACACACACACAAACACCACATACACCACACACACACACACACGCACACAGGCATGTACACACACACAAACACCACATACACCACACACACACACACACAGGCATGTACACACACACACACAGGCATGTACACACACACACACACCACATACACCACACACACACACACAGAGGCATGCACACACACACACACAGGCATGTACACACACACACACAGGCATGTACACACACACAAACACCACACACACACACATGCACACAGGCATGTACACACACACAAACACCACACACACACACACACACACACACACACACACACATACACACACACATACACACACACACACACACACACACACACACAGCGAGTGACTCAGGCAAACAGACACATGGGTGCAACTACACAAAATGAAAAACCCTGATTGGGGGTGGGGGGGGGGGGGTCCTAAGGCTGTTGTGAGGCCGGGGTCTAGGGGTAATGTCCCCCTGCAGCTGAAGAAAAAATTGATTTATGAAGGTAATTTCAGTTTGCTTTTTCCACAATTTATACAAATGCTTATTTTAAAGTGTTTGAAAAATACAGTAGACACACACAGAATTTCTTTGACAAATTAAAAAAAAAAGGAAATTCCTTTTCTGGTAAAATTCAAAAACAGGAAATCCTTATATACCAGGAAAAGTTGCACCCACACAGATGCACACAGACACAGGCGCACACACAGACACATACACACACACCCACACTGTGATAATTATACTGACCAGGCTCTCACACAGACACTGTGATAATGATACTGACCAGGCTCTCACACACACTGTGATAATCATACTGACCAGGCTCTCACACACACTGTGATAATGATACTGACCAGGCTCTCACACACACACCCACACTGTGATAATGATACTGACCAGGCTCTCACACACACACACACGCACTGTGATAATGATACTGACCAGGCTCTCACACACACATCCACACACTGTGATAATGATACTGACCAGGCTCTCACACACACACACACACACTGTGATAATCGTACTGACCAGGCTCTCACACACACACACACTGTGATAATGATACTGACCAGGCTCTCACACACACACACTGTGATAATGATGCTGACCAGGCTCTCACCCACACTGTGATAATCATACTGACCAGGCTCTCTCACACACACACACACACACACACACACACACACACACACACACACTGTGATAATCATACTGACCAGGCTCTCACACACACACACACACACTGTGATAATGATGCTGACCAGGCTCTCACACACACACACACACTGTGATAATGATGCTGACCAGGCTCTCACCCACACTGTGATAATCATATTGACCAGGCTCTCACACACACACATACACACACTGTGATAATCATACTGACCAGGCTCTCACACACACACACACACACAGTGTGATAATGATGCTGACCAGGCTCTCACCCACACTGTGATAATGATACTGACCAGGCTCTCACACACATACACACACTGTGATAATGATGCTGACCAGGCTCTCACACACACACACACACTGTGATAATGATACTGACCAGGCTCTCACACACACACACACTGTGATAATGATACTGACCAGGCTCTCATACACACACACACACACTGTGATAATGATACTGACCAGGCTCTCTCACACACACACACTGTGATAATGATACTGACCAGGCTCTCATACACACACCCACACTGTGATAATGATACTGACCAGGCTCACACACACACACACACACTGTGATAATGATACTGACCAGGCTCTCACACACACACCCACACTGTGATAATGATACTGACCAGGCTCTCATACACACACACACACTGTGATCATGATACTGACCAGGCTCAGGCATTTCATACTCCACTTCCAGGGTGATTTTCTCTCACAAACATACACACACTGTGATAATGATACTGACCAGGCTCTCACACACACACACACACACACACACACACACACACACACACACACACACACTGTGATAATGATACTGACCAGGCTCTCACACACACACCCACACTGTGATAATGATACTGACCAGGCTCTCACACACACACACACACACTGTGATAATGATACTGACCAGGCTCTCTCACACACACACACACACTGTGATAACGATACTGACCAGGCTCTCACACACACACACACACTGTGATAATGATACTGACCAGGCTCTCATACACACACACCACACTGTGATAATGATACTGACCAGGCTCTCATACACACACACACTGTGATAATGATACTGACCAGGCTCTCACACACACACACACTGTGATAATGATACTGACCAGGCTCTCACACACACACACACACACTGTGATAATGATACTGACCAGGCTCTCATACACACACACACTGCGATAATGATACTGACCAGGCTCTCACACACACACACACACACTGTGATAATGATACTGACCAGGCTCTCACACACACACACACTGTGATAATGATACTGACCAGGCTCTCACACACACACACACACACTGTGATAATGATACTGACCAGGCTCTCACACACACACACACACTGTGATAATGATACTGACCAGGCTCTCACACACACACACACACACTGTGATAATGATACTGACCAGGCTCACACACACCACCACACACACACTGTGATAATGATACTGACAAGGCTCTCATACACACACACACACACTGTGATAATGATACTGACCAGGCTCTCACACACACACACACACACACTGTGATAATGATACTGACCAGGCTCACACACACACACACACACACACACACACACACACACACTGTGATAATACTGACCAGGCTCTCATACACACACACACACACTGTGATAATGATACTGACCAGGCTCTCACACACACACACACACACTGTGATAATGATACTGACCAGGCTCTCGCACACACACACACACTGTGATAATGACACTGACCAGGCTCACACCACACACACACACACACACACACACTGTGATAATGATACTGACCAGGCTCTCATACACACACACACACACACTGTGATAATGATACTGACCAGGCTCTCACACACACACACACACTGTGATAATGATACTGACCAGGCTCTCACACACACACACACACACTGTGATAATGATACTGACCAGGCTCTCACACACACACACACACTGTATTAATGATACTGACCAGGCTCTCACACACACACACACACACACACACACACTGTGATAATGATACTGACCAGGCTCTCATACACACACACACTGTGATAATGATACTGACCAGGCTCTCACACACACACACACTGTGATAATGATACTGACCAGGCTCTCTCACACACACACACACACACTGTGATAATGATACTGACCAGGCTCTCACACACACACACACACACACTGTGATAATGATACTGACCAGGCTCTCACACACACACACACTGTGATAATGATACTGACCAGGCTCTCACACACACACACACACTGTGATAATGATACTGACCAGGCTCTCACACACACACACACACACACACACACTGTGATAATGATACTGACCAGGCTCTCATACACACACACACTGTAATAATGATACTGACCAGGCTCTCACACACACACACACTGTGATAATGATACTGACCAGGCTCTCTCACACACACACACACACACACTGTGATAATGATACTGACCAGGCTCTCACACACACACACACACACTGTGATAATGATACTGACCAGGCTCTCACACACACACACACTGTGATAATGATACTGACCAGGCTCACACACACACACACACACACACACACACACACACTGTGATAATGATACTGACCAGGCTCTCACACACACACACACACACTGTGATAATGATACTGACCAGGCTCTCATACACACACACACACACTGTGATAATGATACTGACCAGGCTCTCTCTCTCTCACACACACACACACACACACACACACACACACACACACACACACACTGTGATAATGATACTGACCAGGCTCACACACACACACACACACACTGTGATAATGATACTGACCAGGCTCTCTCACACACACACACACACGACACTGTGATAATGATACTGACCAGGCTCTCACACACACACACACACTGTGATAATGATACTGACCAGGCTCTCATACACACACACACACACTGTGATAATGATACTGACCAGGCTCTCATACACACACACACACACACTGTGATAATGATACTGACCAGGCTCTACACACACACACACACACACTGTGATAATGATACTGACCAGGCTCTCATACACACACACACACACTGTGATAATGATACTGACCAGGCTCTCACACACACACACACACACTGTGATAATGATACTGACCAGGCTCTCTCACAGACACACACACACTGTGATAATGATACTGACCAGGCTCTCACACACACAACACACACACACACACACACTGTGATAATGATACTGACCAGGCTCTCATACACACACACACACTGTGATAATGATACTGACCAGGCTCTCACACACACACACACACACACTGTGATAATAATACTGACCAGGCTCTCATACACACACACACTGTGATAATGATACTGACCAGGCTCACACACACACACACACACACACACACACTGTGATAATGATACTGACCAGGCTCTCATACACACACACACACTGTGATAATGATACTGACCAGGCTCTCACACACACACACACACACACTGTGATAATGATACTGACCAGGCTCTCACACACACACTGTGATCATGATACTGACCAGGCTCTCATACACACACACACACTGTGATAATGATACTGACCAGGCTCAGGCATTTCATACTCCACTTCCAGGGTGATTTTCTCGCCGGCGTTCTTGAGGAGATTGATGATTTCATCGTGCTTTAGGTCCAGGGTTCGAATCCCGTTCACTGACAAAATGATGTCACCCACCACTAGGGCATCCGATCTGGTGATTAATATTGTCATCATCATTGTCATTAGCCTATCATCATCATCATCATCATCATCATCACTATTGGCATCATGACAAAATGACGTCACCCACCACTAGGGCATCCGATCTGGTGATTGATATTGTCATCATCATTGCTATCATTCATTAACCCATCATCATAATCATCATCACTATTAGCATCATGATCATCATCACTATCACAGTATTATCATCTTCATTGTCATGTCATTTCATCATCATCATCATTGTCGCGATCGTCATCATCATCAGCAGCAGCAGCATCGTTGTCATCATCATCACCATTGTCGTCATCATTGTCATCATCATCGTTGTCATCATCACTGTCATCGTCGTTGTCACCATCATCATTTACAGACAGAATATCACCAACAACTAGCTCCTTTGAGAGAGGGAACTAGTGCTTAGAATGAAACTAAAATAATAATAATAATAATTCTATTCACGGCGCTTTACAAAGAAATATAACTATAAACATTCACACACACACACATTCACACACACACACACACACACACACACAGTAATACAGTAGAAAGGAGAAAGAGAGAGAGAGATAGAGAGAGAGAGAGAGATGGAGAGAAGAGAGAGAGAGAGAGAGAGAGAGAGAGAGAGAGAGGGAACTAGTGCTTAGAATGAAACTAAAATAATACAGTAGAAAGGAGAGAGAGAGAGAGAGAGAGAGAGAGAGAGAGAGAGAGAGAGAGAGAGAGAGAGAGAGAGAGAGAGAGAGAGAGAGAGAGAGAGAGAGAGAGAGAGAGAGAGAGAGAACTCGAACTCGAATTTTTTATTGAGGGTAACCAGATAAGCATATTATGCTTTTTTACACCGTGCCCTCATGAACAAAATCAAATACATCAAAAGAACAAAAAAAGCAAGAAGCAAAGCAATAAATAAGGGAAAAAAGTAAATAATAAAAAAAATCCACAACCCTTGCCCATCCCCACCCAATCACTTACAGGTACACACCGAAACACACAACACACACATACATACAGGCTCATATACATACTTGTACTCAAAATGGTCAGACATAACCACACATACACACGAACATATACACATACACACGAAACCACACTACACACACACACACATACGCACGCACGCGCGCACATACACACATATATATAAATTCACACACACACATGCACGCAACTTATACTCACACACACACACACACTACTCTCTCTCACACACACACACAAACATATACACACACACACACACACACACACACACACACAAACACACGCACACACAGCACACACACAAACACATGCACACACACACACACACACACACACACCACACACACACACACACACACACACACACACACACACACACACATCACACACACACACGCACTTTACACTC
>CM065687.1:1700431-1707931 GCA_017654935.2 Phymorhynchus buccinoides
CGTCTTTGGTGTTATCAGCTGGAATGAAAACGACCTGAAAAGTTTATGTACTGATTTGACTTGATACTGTTTCATCTTCTATCCAGACTTTCACCGACATAGTATTACTCTGGAGCTGCGACAATATTAATTTATTTTCTCAGAAGGGACTGTCTCTTTGCGTGTCTGTCTACTTGAAAAGTCTCCCTGTCTCTCTCTTTTACACACACGTGTCTGTCTACACACACACACACACACACACACACACACACACACACACACACACACACACACACACACACACACACACACACACACGCGCGCGCGCGCGCGCGCGCGCGCGCACGTACGTACACACACACATTTCTCTCTCTCTCTCTCTCTCTCTCTCTCTCTCTCTCTCTCTCTCTCTCTCTCTCTCTCTCTCTCTCTCTCTCTCTCTCTCTCTCTCTCTCTCTCTCTCTCTCTCTCACATTGTTATATTCGCTATTGTTGTTGTTTCTGTCGATGATCGTTCTTTGTCTCAATGTTCATTAATAGTATTAGTATTATTTTAATTTATAATATTAAGTTACATATTGCATGCTTAGGACCAAGGACAGAATGGAAGAATAGCCTAAATTCTTATCCTTGTTAAATAAAGTATTTGAAGTCTGAAGTCTCTCCCTCAATTATACGTAAACACTGGCAGTTTGACTTCAATGAACTACATCAAAGCAGAGATGTGTAGAGACAGGATACTCGGCTTCGCGAGCCAGCCAGCGATTTGCCTTGTGCGATGTTGTGTTTGTGATGCGCGAGCAATCGTTTGGTACTGTTTACTTCCGGAAACGAAAGGCACAAGATAAAAGGTTTTTAGACACGGCTAAACAAGAAAAGGCGATTCGGAAAAGGACGAACGGAGACATTAGCGTGAACTCAACAAACAAGTGTGTTATCAGTTGGACCCAAGGCAACCTCAGAGCAGTATGGTGGGAAAGGATGCTACCCAAGCAACAGATAACACAAAAATAAAACTCAGAAAAAAATATATGCGTGAACAGATAAGGCCAGTGCTGACGGGTAGAGTCATCCAGTGTAACCAGTCAGGGGGGATTGAATTTTGAAGTCTCCAGCATTATCTCTCCTTTTTCCAATAAAAAGATGGAAATTCATAAGCATGATTAGAGAGAGAGAAAGAGAGAGAGAGAGAGAGAGAGAGAGAGAGAGAGAGAGAGAGAGAGAGATGGAAGGGGTGTGTGGTGAATGAGAGGGACAAACATACATGCATACACACACACACGCGCGCGCACACACACTCACTCCACAGAGAGAGAGAGAGAGAGAGAGAGAGAGAGAGAGAGAGAGAGAGAGAGAGAGAGAGAGAGAGAGAGAGAGAGAGAGAGAGAGAGAGAGAGAGAGAGAGAGAGAGAGAGAGAGAGAGAGAGAGAGAGAGTTGAATTGAATTGAATGAATTTTATTTATAGAGGGTAATAGAGTAAGCAATAACATGCTTTTTTACATCCAGCCCTCTGGACAGAATACATATATAAAAGTAGAAAATGGAAAGCAAAAATAAACACATACAAAGTAATGTAAAGCATGCAAAAAACATCCCTATATTGTAACACATCAATAACAAAATCAAACCTATACTCATTAACATTCAAAATGTGTAAAGTAAGCGCATACACACGGGAAAATAAAACCCAATCCTACTTTTCACACTCATCTTTAAACATTCAAAATTAGAAAAGTGCACAAACATAAAAAACCCCACCTCAATCATACTTTATATATTCATCATTAAAATGTACTTATTTGAAAAGAAACCCATGCATATAATAAGTCAAACATAATATTACTTTACCTACTCATCTTAGCATGCACAATTTTATACATGTACCCATGGCAACGTGAAACCTATTCCTACATTACATTATTCATTTGTAGCATAAACAAATTAAAAAGTAAACACACACTCGTAACAAAAGCAGACCTAGTCATATTGTTTGCAAGCGAATACACATATTAAAAAGTAAATACTGCTCATAACGAAATCAAGCCTAAACCTACTTTCTAGTCCTCGTCTTTAACATGCACATAAGTAAAACTTAACTCATCACAAAATTAAGACTAATCCTATTTTACATACTCGTAACATGTAACCTACACATTTTAAATTTAAAGCCCGGCGATACACATAATAAAATCAAGCCTAAGCCCATTTTACATACTAATCTTAAAAATACATCAAACGTAAATGTAAGCACATATACATGACAGAATAAAACCAAATCCTATTCTACATACTCATCTTTAACATACACACATTTTGGAATAAACACTTATACATAACAAGATGAAACCCAATCCTATAATAATAATAGTAGCAATAATAATAATAATAATAATAATAATAATAATAATAATAATAATAATAATAATAATAATAATAATAATAATTCATATAGCGCTAAAAATCCATATAGTAGTATGCCCGTTGCGCGTTACAAAAGCAACAATGAAAGATGGAAAACATTAATTAAAATCAACAAGAAAGTCATACCACCAACATTCGAATGCAAAGAAATAAAGTAACAAAATAACATGATTTTCACTCACAAAGACATCCACCCTCGTTCGCCAGCACTGTCACTCTCTGATAACACATCACACTCACAAAAACTAATACAAATGTAAACAAGTAACAAGAAGGAATGCACCAATTAATACGTGCGTACACACGGCCCATACTCTCTCTCTCTCTCTCCCCCCCCCCTCCCTCTCTCTCTCTCCCTCCCTCCCCCTCTCTCCCTCCCCCTCTCAGAGAGACAGAGACAGAGATAGACAGACAAACAGACACACAAACCAAGACAGACATAAAAGGAAAGAGATATGTACAGATACAGACAGAGCAATAGACAGAAACAACAGTCACACAGTTGGACAGAGAGGAAAACACACACGCCTTGTTTTCCATTCTACACAACTTCTTACACAACTACGTGGCCCCTCCCTCCCCCTCCTCACCCCAAAGTCTTTAGAGTCAGTGGTTTGTTTGCTTGTTTACTTGCCCTCACCTACCTACCCAACCTTTCCCTATCTCCCTGACTGTCTTGACACGATAAGTAAAACTAGTGCGTCAAAACGCTAGATCGACCAGCCGCGGGGCAGTATTTTCGGCTCCAGTGACCTTGGCCTTTGACCAAGTCCAATGACCTTCATTTTCGAACTTGGCCTAGATATCCTAACTACCTATCCGCATGCACAACTTGAGCTTCCTAGGTCCCTCCGTGCAAACGCTATTATCGTAGCATACATACATACATACATACATACATACATACATACATACATACATACATACATACATACATACATACATACATACATACACACATACATACATACATACATACATACATACATACATACATACATACATACATACATACATACATACATACATACATACATACATACATACATACATACATACATACATACATACATACATACATACACACATACATAATTTGCTTTGATGAAACTGAGGTTCACAAATACAGACATTGGACACAGAAAAGTTTCATCAAAGCAAATTATTCTGCATTTCAAATGCACCAACTTTAATTTCAGTCCTTCACATTAGGGGTATGGAGCTTAGCTATTCACTGACATTTCTCTTTTACATACTACATACGTACATACATACATACATACATACATACATACATACATACATACATACATACATACATACATACATACATACATACATACATACATACACATACATACATAGTACATACATACATAGGTAATCAGGCAGCCAGTTAGTTAGCCTGGAACAGACAGACTGCCCTGAAAACATTAGCCATCTTTCGCCTCGCGGCTGGTTAAAGAACAGTGGTTGTTTTCTTGGCGAACTGCCTGTGATACACTTCTATACGGTTCTAAAACAGTGTATCTGTGTTGATAAAGTTGTCTGTTATTCTCTGCCTACAAGGCAGCCAGTGGCGAACTGCCTGTGACACACTTCTATACGGTACGGTGGCGAACTCTAAAACAGTGTATCTGTGTTGATAAAGTTGTCTGTTATTCTCTGCCTACAAGGCAGCCAGTGGCGAACTGCCTGTGATACACTTCTATACGGTTCTAAAACAGTGTATCTGTGTTGATAAAGTTGTCTGTTATTCTCTGCCTACAAGGCAGCCAGTGGCGAACTGCCTGTGACACACTTCTATACGGTTCTAAAACAGTGTATCTGTGTTGATAAAGTTGTCTGTTATTCTCTGCCTACAAGGCAGCCAGTGGCGAACTGCCTGTGATACACTTCTATACGGTTCTAAAACAGTGTATCTGTGTTGATAAAGTTGTCTGTTATTCTCTGCCTACAAGGCAGCCAGTGGCAGATTTTTTTTTATACGGTTTGAAATGGAAAGTTGAAGATTTTCTGGCTAGGACAGAGAGATGTGGGGGCAATGACAAATGGTTGATAAAGTTGTCTGTTATTCTCTGCCTACAAGGCAGCCAGTGGCGAATATACGGTTCTAAAACAGTGTATCTGTGTTGATAAAGTTGTCTGTTATTGTGTGTACAAGGCAGTGTGTGGTGAACTGCCTGTGATACACTTCTATACGGTGTGTGTATGTGGGTTGTGTGTTATTCTGCCTGCAAGGCAGCCAGTGCCCGAACTGCCTGTGTGTACAAACGGCAGTGTGTTTGTGTGGTTTGAAATGGAAAGAAGATTTTCTGTACAGAGAGAGACCAGAGAGTGTGTGGCAATGTGTGTGTGTGTGTGTGTGTGTGTGTGTGTGTGTGTGCGTGCGTGCGTGTGCGTGTGTGCGTGTGCGTGTGCGTGTGTGTGCGTGCTTCACTTATTACATTAAAAAGTTAAATCGACATTTTCATTTTCATGACTTAAAAGTATATTTATAAAAAAGGGGGAGGCGGGCGGGGGGGGGGGGGGGTTGCACCCATTTAATTCTACAGTTTATCCATGCCACAAATCGAAAAGATCGCAAAAATAAAAGAGATCTTTAAAATAAAATAAAAAGATCACACACAATCATCAACCTATACTTTCCTGTAAGGAGTGCCAGGGGGAAAAAAGAAGAGGGGTGGAGGAGTAGGGGGCGGAGGGGGTGGGGCACATGGTTACATTTTAGTATTTCACCCCCGTGGGGATACCGGGGGTCTTTTGTACAAATAGTTCCCCCACCTTCTGGAAGTTCTGTGCTTGTAACTTCCTCTATTTCTGTCTTTGACTCTGCCTCCCTTTGCTTACTTGTCTCTGCTATCTTTCTTTCACTGGTCCATTCTCCTGCCTTTTCCCTTTGTACTGTCATCGGCTATCTTTCTATCTCACTGGTCCATTCTCCTGCCTTTTTTTCTATACATTCTTACAAAGATTTCTTCAGCCGAAGTCGGACATGCTGGGCCTAACTATTTCTTAGTAAGGCGCATAACGGCAGCATGATGCATCTACGCTCAAATGACAGAAAACTGTCTGAGCGAACGAAGAAGAAGAAGTACACGCTGAAAACTAACAAAGACTAATTAACAAATGCGCTGTATCTATAGTTCTACACCACAAAACTGTTTATACAGTCCTGGTATTGAGCAGACGACTCTTTATTGTATTTTTCACAACGGCGAGAAACAGTGTGGGGAATAAAAACAACAACCACAGATTAGCCGCACACAAAGAAAATACAAACACCTGTCCAAGCTAACACACTCACAAACAGAACCACAAGTCCACAGTCCAAACTTTCAAATCCTCAGCAAAAACAAATCGCTGACACTTTCCATCCAAACATTTCTAGTCTGAATAGGAGGAAGTGCTTGACATGTTTCAAGGTGTGTGTGTGTGTGTGTGTGTGTGTGTGTGCGTGTGCGTGTGTGTGCGTGTGTGCGTGGCGTGCGTGCGTGTGCGTGCGTGTGCGTGCGTGTGCGCGTGTGCGTGTGTGTGTGTGTGTGTGTGAGAGCGAGAGAGAGAGAGAGAGGGGGTGAATGCGTGTGCGCGTGCGTGTGTTACTAGCAGTGCGTGCGTGCGTGGCTGGTCAAGCCAAGTGGACATTACAGTAGGTCAAGCCCAAGATGAACTTGGGGGGTTTCAGTTTCTTTTGTAGCTGGACTTTATGTCATCTGCCCGTGACCGACACACCTTGTGCGATGTGTCATTGTGTCCCCGTCATTGTGTCCCCGTCATTGTATCCCCGTCATTGTGTCTCCGTCATTGTGTCCCCGTCAGAGATTGTGTCCCCGTCATTTGTGAGTCATTGTGTCCCCGTCATTGTGTCCCCGTCATTGTGTCCCCGTCTTTGTGCCCAGTCATTGTGTCCCCGTCATTGTGTCCCCGTCATTGTGTCCCCGTCATTATGTCCCCGTCATTGTCCCAGTCATTGTGTCCCAGCATTGTGTCCCCGTCATTGTGCCCCCGCATTGTGTCCCCGTCTACATGTGTCCCCGACATTGTTCCCCGTCATGTGTCCCCGTCATTGTGTCCCCGTCATGTGTCCCCGTCATTGTGTCCCCGTTTCAGTTGTCGTCATTGTGTCCCCGTCTCATTGTGTTCCCCGTCTACATGTGTCCCCGTCATACATGTGTCCCCGTCTCATGTGTCCCCGTCCCCGTCAATATGTGTCCCCGTCTACATGTGTCCCCGTCTACATGTGTCCCCGTCATTGTGTCCCCGTCATTGTGTCCCCGTCACATGTGTCCCCGTCATTGTGTCCCCGTTCACATGTGTCCCCGTCATTGTGTCCCCGTCTACATGTGTCCCCGCCATGTATCATGTGTCCCCGTCTACATGTGTCCCCGTCATTGTGTCCCCGCCTACATTGCCCCCGTCATTGTGTCCCCCCATGTGCCCCTCTATTGTGTCCCCGTCTCTTTGTGTCCCCGTCATTGTGTCCCCGTCTACATGTGTCCCCGTCATTGTGTCCCCGTCTACATGTGTCCCCGTCATTGTGTCCCCGTCTACATGTGCCCCCGTCATTGTGTCCCCGTCTACATGTGCCCCCGTCATTGTGTCCCCGTCTACATGTGTCCCCGTCATTGTGTCCCCGACTCTATTATGTCCCCTTCTCTATGTGTCCCCGTCTCTATGTGTACCAGACTCTATTATGCCCCCGTCTCGATGTGTCCCAGACTCTATTATACCCCCGTCTCTATGTGTCCCCGACTCTATTATGCCCCCGTCTCGATGTGTCCCCACAGATTAGGAATAGGATTATGGTTAGGAATAGGATTAGGATTAGGAATAGGATTAGGAATAGGATTAGGGTCACTGTTAAGGTTGATGTTTGGGATAGGGTTAGGATATAAACAAAGGGACGCACATAGAGACGGGAAATATAAGATGGGGAGACACATAGAGATTGGGAAACAGAGAGACGGGAACATATAGAAACAGGGACATATGGAGAAAGAGACAAGGACACATAGAGATTGAGACGGGAACATATAGAGAAAGAGACAAGGACACATAGAGATTGGGAAACAGAGAGACGGGAACATATAGAAACAGGG
>CM065687.1:1725431-1753966 GCA_017654935.2 Phymorhynchus buccinoides
GATAGCAACCACCACGTGACGAAAAGCATCATGGGAGACGAATTTACCAAACTGACTTGTTCTTCTTCTGCGTTCCCAGGCCATATGGCCATAATGAGTAATGTACGTATGTGTCCGGTTTTCAGTTTTCACTGGTCTCCTCGCTGCGTACAGCCGACGCATCCCGATTTCGGGGGAGCTCAAAGGAGACAAATTATTTTGAAGATTGTTTTGGGGAAAGGCAGGAGAATGGGCCAATACGTGCAGAAACATAGTAGGTGACTGAAAGCAGATGGAAAAGGCAGAGTCAAAGAGTGTGACAGATTAGAGGAAGTTACAAGCACAGAACTTCCAGAAGGTGGGGGAACTATTTTTACGAAAATGTTAGCCATGGCTGACCACAGCATTGTGTCAAACTAATCGTGCACGACCTAGCGCGAACGTGGGCTGTGCGTGGTGCGGTGAAAGCACCCACTGGAGAGAGGGGCGGGAGAGGGAGGGAGGGAGAGAGACAGAGAGACGAGCAGACAGACAAGCGAGAAATACTACCCAAAAACAAGACGGACATTCTGTTAATCACTTGTGATAACAATCAGCACCAAAGCATCCGGCAATCATCAAGATTGAATACTCCCAATCAGGCTCAAATAATTATTGGTTTCCCCATCTCTCTGACGCACGCATGCACACGTGTTCGCGCGCGCATACACATACAGAGAGATACAGCGACAGAAAGAAAGAGTGAACGAAGAGAGATGAGAGCAGAGAGAGAGAGAGGACGAGAGAATAGAGAGAGAGATGAACTGAGATGTCGAAGAGAGAAGAGGAGATGAAGAGAGAGAGAGAGCAGCAGAGGGTTGCCTGATAATTGATATGCACATTCCCACACTCACACACACACACACACACACACACACACACACACACACACACACACACACACACACACACACACACCACAACACAAAACAGCACACACAGGCAGGGCTATGATGAAGCGTCTTAAAAAATAACCTATCTTTTTGTGTGAATTAAAGTGTGTGAGAGAGAGGTCATCATTTGTTTTAAAAATGCAATCCTGTATTAATCAGACTTACCAAACATATACGGATCTAGAAATCTAGCCCCCCAAATGTCTAGTTGGTTGTGACATAATGAAGAAGTGCACAGACTTGCAATACACACACGGTGGTGCACTCACATAGTTGACAAACACGCACCGTATTACTCAGCTACAGTAGGTTGTGACACAGTATGGACGAAGTGCACGGATCCCCTTACAGCGACACAGTCCCACACAAACGCACACTGTATTACTCTTCTTTACACACTCCCTGGTATTACTCAGCTACAGTAGGTTGTGACACCAGTTTTAATGGGGGGACCCCCCCCCCGTGTGAAAAGTGCACGGATCCCCTTACAGCGACACAGTCCCACACAAACGCACACTGTATTACTCTTCTTTACACACTCCCTGGTATTACTCAGCTACAGTAGGTTGTGACACAGTATGGACGAAGTGCACGGATCCCCTTACAGCGACACAGTCCCACACAAACGCACACCGTGTTATTATTGCACTCAGCTTCTGTAGCCGGCTGGCTAGACAAGGAGTCCTAGGAGATGGATTGGAATGCGCCGATCAATGGAATGACATTTATGCACCGCTTGTACGATCTACGTGGGCTAGTGTTGGAGCATCAAGCCTGTTCGTATCACGACGGTTCGACTGTCATAAGTCACTTGTTCCCCCTCCCACACCTCCTTCCTTAATCTCTATCTCTCTCTCTCTCTCTCTCTCTCTCTCTCTCTCTCTCTCTCTCTCTCCTCCCCTTCTACTCTCTTCACTCTCTCTCCTCTCCTCCCCCTTCTCCTCTCTCTCTTCTCTCTCTCCTCTCTCTCTCTCTCTCTCTCTCTATCATCGTCTATAAAGGTCTCGGAACGAATGGGACCGATAATTCACCTTCTCTAACCCTCTCTCTCTACACTCCCGACTCCTTATGACCACTCTCTCTTTGCGTGATTTGCGTGCGAGCGAGCGAGGCGCGTCCATGTGCTGATGTATGTGTAGTTGTTCGTGTGTGTGTTTGTGCGTGTGTGTGTGTGTGTGTGTGTGTGTGTGTGTGTGTGTGAGTGTGTGTGTGTGTGTGTGTGTGTATGTGTTGTGTGTGTATAATATATTATATAAATGTGAGTGTGTGTGTGTGTCTGATGTGAAATGTGGAGCGTCTGTGCTGCGTGCGTGTGCGTGTGCGTGTGCGGGGTGTGTGCGTGCTGTCGCGCGCGCGCGTGTGCGCGCGCGCTTATTCCTCTCATCCAACTCGCTCCCTCTCTCTCTCTCTCTCTCCTCCTCTATCTCTCTCTACTCCTCTCTCTCTCTATATCACCCTCCTCTCTCTCTCTGCTACTCCATAACCTCTCCCCCTTCTATCGCATTCGCCTTCTATCACTCTCAGACGCACGTTCATATTTATTCCACACCTTTCTTCACTTTAATCGTTTTTAACCAGCGCAAGTCTTTTCCGGTTGTTTTCCATTCATGCACCCCACCCCCCCCCCCCCCCCCTTCTCCCTGCCCTCTTGTGGTGTTAGCCCTTTCTCTTTCCGTCCGGGGGTTAGTTATTCCTGTGGCCTATGTTGATGGATTACGTCATGTCGCGTTCTTGTCATGTAACAGGGCAGCTGCAGCTGGGAAGCGCGCTCCTTTCTTCCTTGCTCAATAATATATCACACACACCCCTCCTTCCCCCTGACTCCCCATCTCCCTCACACAACTGAGACACGTACACACATTGTAAAAGGCAGCTGGCAAATCGTTTTGCCATTCACACATAGCGCACGCACGCACGCACGCACGCACAGCACGCACACACATACACGCACGCACAGTGTGATAACATTAATGCAGCCTCCAGCTATCTGATGCCTAACTGCTGTCAACCCCGGTCGTTATGTGTGATGGGATCGTTCATCACTTAGGCCGTAAAGTCATACATCTGCATATTTGCATTGCAAACAAAATCTCTCTCTCTTCTCTCTCTCTCTCTTCTCTCTCTCTCTCATTCTCTCTCCTCTCTCTCTCTCTCTACTCTCTCTCTCTCTCTCTCTCCTCTCTTTCTCTCTATCTCTCCCCTCTCTCTCTCCCTCTCTCTCTCTATCTTTCTCTGTATCCTTTTCAAAGCTAAATTTATTTGAAAATGTTATCAGATAAATGGCAGCGAGCTAATTATACAAGATTCAGATTACGCACTCTTGGTTTCAACGCAAATAAGCGGTGGTTCCAGTCTGAGGTATCCACAGAATATCCATGTTCTTTGTGTGGTGCTGTTTTGGACGATGAAATACATTTTCTGTTTCAGTGTAACTCATTTAATGAACTTCGTAAAAAATATATGTTTTTCAGTTCGGAAACAGCAGGGCAAAACGAGCTTTCCGCTTTGCTATCTGAAAATGAAAATACAATAACATCCGTAGCAAAATTCATTTCAGAAGCACTAAAATTAAGACATTTTGTAACGCGTAGACAAAGTTAAATTTCATTTTCTCACATAACTATTTGTATTGAGAAATGCATATTTTGATTAGTGATTTGTCGATGGTCGAGAGCGACTTCATATTCTGTTCACCTCTTTGTTCTCTCACTCGTGCTGTGGGCAGCTTTTCATTCGTTGCAGTCAAAACACACGTTGTGATTTTCCGCTCTTTCCCCGTGGCAACACAGCGATACACTAATAATACTATGTCTGGCATATCACTGCGTTGCCATGGGGGGAAAGGCCAAACAATGGCCAGGAGTATTGCGACTAATGTATGGCATAACAGTTGGTGAAAATGATGTGACAAAGACATTTTCACACTGTCAACCCTCACAAAAGCCTCCATCCCCAACCCTGACCCCCACCCAAATCAACCCATTATACCTGACCACGCCACACTACCGTCCCATTATCTGCTATAACAGACCGGCCATTCCTCTCAAGGTCATCGTGACATTAAAAAATGAGGGTATCTCTAACAAACGAACAGTTCAACAGATAATGGACAGAAAACTCACAGAGAGAGAGAGAGAGAGAGAGGGAGTGAGACAGAGAGAGAAGAGAGAGAGAGCAGAGAGAGAGAGAGAGATGAGGAGGAGAGAGAGATAAGGAGAGAGAGAGAAAGAGAGAATCATTTTCAGAGAGAGACGAGAGAGAGAGAGTATCGTTAGAGAGAAAGAGAGAGAGGACGAGAGAGAGAGAGATGAGATTTCGAGAGCGAGAGACTAAAGAGAGAGATGAGAGAGATAGAGAGAGAGAGAGAGAGAGCGGGAGAGAGAGAGAGATGACAGAGATTGAGATAGACGAGAGTTAAGAGAGTGGAGGAGAGGAGATTAGAGAGAAGACTGAGCGAGAGATGTAAGAAGAGACAAGAGAGAGAGAGGAGAGAGACGCGAGACGAGAGAGAGAGAGAGAGCGATAGATAGACAGAAGGACAGACAGAGAGAGAGACAGAGAGAGAGACAGAGAGAGAGAGAGACGATGGGGAGAGAGAGAGAGAGAGAGAGAGAGAGACAACAGAGAGAGAGAGAGAGAGCAGAGAGAGAGAGAGGAGCGAGAAGACAGAGAGAGAGAGAGAGAGAGAGAGAGACAGAGATAGAGAGGAGAGAGAGAGAGACAGAGAGAGAGACAGGAGAGAGAGAGAGAGAGAGAGAGACAGAGGAGAGAGAGAGAGAGAGAGACAGGAAATAGAGAGAGAGAAGAGAGAGAGATAGATGGGAGAGAGAGTTCGACAGAGAGAGGACAGAGAGGACGGAGAGGAGAGAGAGAGCGAGGAGACGAGAGAGAGAGAAGAGAGAGTGAGAGATAGAGAGAGAAGAGAGAGAGAGAGAGATGAGAGAGACGTGAGAGAGAGAGAGAGAGAGAGAGACGAGAGAGAGAGAGAGAGAGAGAGAGAGAGAGAGAGAGAGAGAGAGAGAGACACGAGAGACAGACAGAGAAGAGAGAGGGAGAGAGGAGAGAGATGATGAGAGAGAGAGTCGAGAGAGAGAGAGAGAGAGAGAGAGGAGAGAGAGAGAGAGAGAGAGAGAGGAGAGATAGGAGAGGAGAGAGATGAGAGAGGGAAAGAGAGAGAGAGAGACAGAGAGATAGAGAGAGAGAGGAGAGAGAGAGAGAGAGAGAGAGAAGTAAGGCATAGACACCGACAGAGATAGACAACTAGGGCGTGAAAACGCTGCATTAACCAGCGACTAGATTAGAGGAAGTTGCAAGCACATAACTTCCAGAGGGTGATGGAACTATTTGTACAAAAGGCCGCGCCCCCGCGGTGTGTGTGAGTCGAGGAGCAATCATGGACAGAGACTCAGACAGAAAAAACCAGACAACTGCTTGCAGTGACCTTTGTGTGAAGTTCAAAGGTCACAGACACAATGATATTGATAGTCACGGCGCGTTAGATGACCTCTGGTCTATGGCGCCAAAAGGGGAGAATAAGGGGGGTGGGTGGGGTGGAGTTAGAGTGGAAGAGGATAATAATGGACAGATGGATGTAAGATAGTGAAGGATTCAAAGTTAGGGATAATGGTTTGGGTGGGGTGGAGTTAGAGTGGAAGAGGATAATAATGGACAGACGGATGTAAGATAGTGAAGGATTCAAAGTTAGGGATAATGGTTTGGGTGGGGTGGAGTTAGAGTGGAAGAGGATAATAATGGACAGACGGATGTAAGATAGTGAAGGATTCAAAGTTAGGGATAATGGTTTGGGTGGGGTGGAGTTAGAGTGGAAGAGGATAATAATGGACAGATGGATGTAAGATAGTGAAGGATTCAAAGTTAGGGATAATGGTTTGGGTGGGGTGGAGTTAGAGTGGAAGAGGATAATAATGGACAGATGGATGTAAGATAGTGAAGGATTCAAAGTTAGGGATAATGGTTTGGGTGGGGTGGAGTTAGAGTGGAAGAGGATAATAATGGACAGACGGATGTAAGATAGTGAAGGATTCAAAGTTAGGGATAATGGTTTGGGTGGGGTGGAGTTAGAGTGGAAGAGGATAATAATGGACAGATGGATGTAAGATAGTGAAGGATTCAAAGTTAGGGATAATGGTTTGGGTGGGGTGGAGTTAGAGTGGAAGAGGATAATAATGGACAGACGGATGTAAGATAGTGAAGGATTCAAAGTTAGGGATAATGGTTTGGGTGGGGTGGAGTTAGAGTGGAAGAGGATAATAATGGACAGATGGATGTAAGATAGTGAAGGATTCAAAGTTAGGGATAATGGTTTGGGTGGGGTGGAGTTAGAGTGGAAGAGGATAATAATGGACAGACGGATGTAAGATAGTGAAGGATTCAAAGTTAGGGATAATGGTTTGGGTGGGGTGGAGTTAGAGTGGAAGAGGATAATAATGGACAGATGGATGTAAGATAGTGAAGGATTCAAAGTTAGGGATAATGGTTTGGGTGGGGTGGAGTTAGAGTGGAAGAGGATAATAATGGACAGACGGATGTAAGATAGTGAAGGATTCAAAGTTAGGGATAATGGTTTGGGTGGGGTGGAGTTAGAGTGGAAGAGGATAATAATGGACAGACGGATGTAAGATAGTGAAGGATTCAAAGTTAGGGATAATGGTTTGGGTGGGGTGGAGTTAGAGTGGAAGAGGATAATAATGGACAGATGGATGTAAGATAGTGAAGGATTCAAAGTTAGGGATAATGGTTTGGGTGGGGTGGAGTTAGAGTGGAAGAGGATAATAATGGACAGACGGATGTAAGATAGTGAAGGATTCAAAGTTAGGGATAATGGTTTGGGTGGGGTGGAGTTAGAGTGGAAGAGGATAATAATGGACAGACGGATGTAAGATAGTGAAGGATTCAAAGTTAGGGATAATGGTTTGGGTGGGGTGGAGTTAGAGTGGAAGAGGATAATAATGGACAGATGGATGTAAGATAGTGAAGGATTCAAAGTTAGGGATAATGGTTTGGGTGGGGTGGAGTTAGAGTGGAAGAGGATAATAATGGACAGATGGATGTAAGATAGTGAAGGATTCAAAGTTAGGGATAATGGTTTGGGTGGGGTGGAGTTAGAGTGGAAGAGGATAATAATGGACAGATGGATGTAAGATAGTGAAGGATTCAAAGTTAGGGATAATGGTTTGGGTGGGGTGGAGTTAGAGTGGAAGAGGATAATAATGGACAGATGGATGTAAGATAGTGAAGGATTCAAAGTTAGGGATAATGGTTTGGGTGGGGTGGAGTTAGAGTGGAAGAGGATAATAATGGACAGATGGATGTAAGATAGTGAAGGATTCAAAGTTAGGGATAATGGTTTGGGTGGGGTGGAGTTAGAGTGGAAGAGGATAATAATGGACAGAATGGATGTAAGATAGTGAAGGATTCAAAGTTAGGGATAATGGTTTGGGTGGGGTGGAGTTAGAGTGGAAGAGGATAATAATGGACAGATGGATGTAAGATAGTGAAGGATTCAAAGTTAGGGATAATGGTTTGGGTGGGGTGGAGTTAGAGTGGAAGAGGATAATAATGGACAGACGGATGTAAGATAGTGAAGGATTCAAAGTTAGGGATAATGGTTTGGGTGGGGTGGAGTTAGAGTGGAAGAGGATAATATATGGACAGGTTTGGGTGGGGTGGAGGATGTAAGATAGTGAAGGATTCAAAGTTAGGGATAATGGTTTGGGTGGGGTGGAGTTAGAGTGGAAGAGGATAATAATGGACAGACGGATGTAAGATAGTGAAGGATTCAAAGTTAGGGATAATGGTTTGGGTGGGGTGGAGTTAGAGTGGAAGAGGATAATAATGGACAGACGGATGTAAGATAGTGAAGGATTCAAAGTTAGGGATAATGGTTTGGGTGGGGTGGAGTTAGAGTGGAAGAGGATAATAATGGACAGACGGATGTAAGATAGTGAAGGATTCAAAGTTAGGGATAATGGTTTGGGTGGGGTGGAGTTAGAGTGGAAGAGGATAATAATGGACAGACGGATGTAAGATAGTGAAGGATTCAAAGTTAGGGATAATGGTTTGGGTGGGGTGGAGTTAGAGTGGAAGAGGATAATAATGGACAGATGGATGTAAGATAGTGAAGGATTCAAAGTTAGGGATAATGGTTTGGGTGGGGTGGAGTTAGAGTGGAAGAGGATAATAATGGACAGATGGATGTAAGATAGTGAAGGATTCAAAGTTAGGGATAATGGTTTGGGTGGGGTGGAGTTAGAGTGGAAGAGGATAATAATGGACAGACGGATGTAAGATAGTGAAGGATTCAAAGTTAGGGATAATGGTTTGGGTGGGGTGGAGTTAGAGTGGAAGAGGATAATAATGGACAGACGGATGTAAGATAGTGAAGGATTCAAAGTTAGGGATAATGGTTTGGGTGGGGTGGAGTTAGAGTGGAAGAGGATAATAATGGACAGACGGATGTAAGATAGTGAAGGATTCAAAGTTAGGGATAATGGTTTGGGTGGGGTGGAGTTAGAGTGGAAGAGGATAATAATGGACAGACGGATGTAAGATAGTGAAGGATTCAAAGTTAGGGATAATGGTTTGGGTGGGGTGGAGTTAGAGTGGAAGAGGATAATAATGGACAGATGGATGTAAGATAGTGAAGGATTCAAAGTTAGGGATAATGGTTTGGGTGGGGTGGAGTTAGAGTGGAAGAGGATAATAATGGACAGATGGATGTAAGATAGTGAAGGACTCAAAGTTAGGGATAATGGTTTACATCTCATTTCTACCCGGCCAATGATGCCCCAAGGCCCGGTCATAGGCCACTGACCTATTAAAACTGAACATGTCATGTTGTATCAGGACAAATGTCTGATTACATTTGTAACACTGGCAGGCTTTGTTCTACTGATTTCTGCAAGAACAAGGATAATGTCCTATTGATTTTGTTTATCTCAGGACAGTTTGTCCTATCACTTTTTTGATCCTCAGTACTTCACTACTACCCCCCCCCCCCTACCCCCACCTCCCCAGCCCCTTCTTTTATTTTTAAGTTATCTAAGGCTTGTTTATCTCTTGCCCCCCCCCCCCCCCCTCTCTCTCCCTCTCCGTTGAATCCCCCAGCCCCAACAATTACAGAGACGGAAACAAACTGCACATGCTGCAAGTACCTCCAGGATCTGCTCCGAACATTGAATGATGGGTGTGGTGGTTGGTTGATGGTTCATCTCACATGTGTTCGTTGTAGCAGAGATCACGTTAAAGCCAACTTTCATTCACCTCTGCGAAACTAGGGATTACTGTGTCAGGTAACCAGAGGAAAACGAAGCTGATCAGCGGAAAACATTCCACTCTGTCACTGCACCCAGAACTCTCTGCTGCCACGCACACAAGTGATAAGGCAGTGTAAGCGTGTACGTCATACATACATGCACATAAACACACACGAAAGAGAGAGAGAGAGAGAGAGAGAGAGAGAGAGAGAGAGAGAGAGAGAGAGAGAGAGAGAGAGAGTGAGAGAGAGAGAGAGAGAGAGACAGAGAGACAGAGATAAGGAAAGAGAGAGAGAGACAGACAGAGACAGAGTGACAGAGAGAGAGAGAGAGAGACAGAAAGAAAGAAACATAATATTGCTAATTCATTTCCAGTTTCTGCTCTGGAACAAAACAATGGTATGCATACACACACGCACGCACACGTGCACACACACACACACACACACACACACACACACACACACACACACACACACACACACACATATGAGTCCAGACTCAATTGTGAATGTGTGCATGGCATATGATTAGACATGCGCAAAAGTGTGCAACACAAAAACTTTGTAAGTACTGCAAAACGGACAGTGTAAAAAAAATAAAAATGGAACAGTGACCAGTGAACGAGTTGACAGATCAGATAGGCAACATGACTGTTCGTATTAAATGTATGTTTCCTCTTCATAAGAACAGCAGCAGGGATATGAACAGGGGGGTGGGGGTGAGAGGGGGGGGGGGGGGGTGAGAGGTGGAGAGCTAAAGTATGCTCTCAGCAGGAACAGTAATTTCCAGTGGGATGCTGACATCCATCAAGGCACTGAAGATGGTATTCCAACAATAACACCATGTCAGCTAGTCTCATCTACCTATACCCCCCCCCCCCCCCCCCCCTCTCACTCTGCACTTTCTTTTCACAAACGTAGTATTGCTGTCTGTCTGTGTAGTGTGCCTCTACGTGCTACAGGTCTGTGTGTCTGTCTCTGTCTCTCTCTGTGTCTCTCTGTTTCTCTCTCTCCTCTCTCTCTCAACTCTCTCTCTCTGTCTCTCTGTCTGTGTTGTATGTGTGTGTGTGTGTGTGTGTGTGTGTGTGTGTGCGTGTGTGCGTGTGCGTGCGTGCGTGTGCGTGTGTGCGTGCGTGTGCGTGCGCGCGTCTCTCTCTCTGTGTGTGTGTCTTCTGTACTCTCGTGCGTGCAGTCTCTGTGTGTGTGGTGGTCTCTGTGTGTGTGTGTGTGTGTGTTGTGGGTGTGTGTGTGTGTGGTGTGTGTGTGTGTGTGTGTGTGTGTGTCCTTAATTCACTACTGCGCATTGTCTGTAGCATCAGTGTCATTGTTATGATCGTGACCCTTTTCACAAAGAGCAAGAGATTATTTTCACACACACACGCGCGCGCGCGCGCCTGCGCACGAGAGAGAGAGAGAGAGAGAGAGAGAGAGAGAGAGAGAGAGAGAGAGAGAGAGAGAGAGAGAGAGAGAGAGACAACTCCAAAACGTTTTTATTGATTAGGTCATCTGCCCCTATCAAGAAGTGGAGGCAAGGGGGGAGGGGAGAGGGAGAGAGAACGAACGAACGAACGAACGAACTTTTATTTATACAGGTTACTGTGATAAGTACAAAATACTTCTTTTTCATTCAGCCCTGTGGAAGGGGGGAACAAACTGATTTAGAAAACGTTCAGGTAGTCATCGAGTTCACTGAGGCAGAAAAGTTGACAACAAACTCACGTGTTTCGTAAATGGATCCCCGCAAGCAGTGCGGCCTCCATCCAGGCATCCTTCAGTCAGAAATCATCAATCCGAGAAGTCGTCTGCTTCCTCCAAACGGCACATTTCTTTCCACAACGGCCCCCCAAACACGCGTGTATCCACACAAGAAGTGCCTTTCACCCCAACAACGGCATCTTTTCTCAAACTCAGCAAATTGCTGCGTGCTTGGTTGAAAAGTCGACGTCGTCTGCCACGGCCAACACCGGCCCGCTAGAGTAACGGGCCTTTGCTCGCCGGTATTTCGGGGGCCAATTTGTTGTGTCGTAATGTGAATGATTGTCCTCAAATAGATGACAGTAAGTAAAGGAAAACAGACCAGACATGCTAGACCATTTTGGTAGTCATGTACGCAGATTCTATACTAGATTCTAGAAGGTGGTGGAACTAGACAGAGAAAGAGCCCTGGTATTCCCACAAGGAAGTTAGATTATAAACAAAACTTCACTTCACAAATATTTATTGTCTTCAAACATCCATGAAGAAAAACATTTTTGGGCGTGCACTCAACAAAATTGAAAAAATAAAAATTAATAGACATAAGACACAGGGAAGAACAAACTTAAAGACACACTGACGCACCGCGATTAAGTCCCTTGGTTTTTTCTGGGTAGCTGTGACCCACATACAAATGTCCCCAACTTCAAATTGAGGCTGCTCTCTAAAATGATGTTTCGTTTTAATTTGGGGACATTTGTATGGGAGTCAAGCCTGGTCAACTTGAAAACAAAATTTCTTACCAGCTATAGGAGGGAAAACACGCGAAACCCGTGATTTTGACACGTGACTTGGTGGGTCTTTAAATGTATATGTAAGTCACTTTGAGCAATAAAGTTATCAAGAACATACACACGCACGTACACCCCCCCCCCCCCCCCACACACACACACACCCGCCCCCCCCACACACACACACCCCCCCCCACACACAGACGCACACACACCACCCACCACACCACGTACACACACACACCACACACACACGTACACACACAAACACACACACACACACACACACTCCCACACACACACACACTCACACACACACACACACACACACACACACACACACACACACACACACACACACACCACACACACACACACACACACAAAACCGAGAGACCACAAACTAAATTCTTTAGGATAAAAATAGTAGCAAACATGATACAAATTAACGGACAATCTGTGGTCTTTGCAAACACATAGCACATTTAATAATAGATAGGGAAAGACGGGGTAAAAAGCCCATGGGCGGGTAAGAAGCCCATGCCAATTATCTCATGAAATGAAGCAAATTTCAGTCTCATTTTGCCCATGAGACGAGTGTTAATGTTTAGCATTCGTCTCATGGGCAAATTTGACTGGAATTTTCTTTATTTCATGAGATAATTGGCATGGGCTTCCTACCCGCCCATGGGCTTTTTACCCCGTCTTCACCTAGAATCTGTCATTATCTTACGTTTAATGCACACACACACATACACACACACACACACACACCTAGAATCTGTCACACATCACACACACACACGCATGCACGCACACACGCACACACACACACACACACACACACACACACACACACACACACACACACACACACACACAGCTGTGAGGTCAGCTGGTTGTACAAAGCCTAGACCTTTCTTCATTACTCAATTCAGTCCAATGCCTTGACAAAGGTTATGCTCCTTTTGAGAACAAGAATCTTGATAAAGACATATATTTAGGGAAAAACCCTCCTTATGTTTCTCTCTTCTCCGCCATGAGGGGCTCTGCAAGGGGAAGTGGACCGCTGCACTGCATACGATTCGAGTCACTGCTATCTGATTGTGACATTTAAAGTTAATTGTGAGGCATGATTCACGTGACATCCTACTGGCAGCTTTGTTGCGAGAGAGAGAGAGAGAGAGAGAGAGAGAGAGAGAGAGAGAGAGAGAGAGAGAGAGAGAGAGAGAGAGAGAGAGAGAGAGAGAGAGAGAGAGAGAGAGAGAGAGAGAGAGTGTGTGTGTGTTGATGCTTTCTTCAACTGATTGTATTTTGTATTGTGTTTTTGGGTGCGGTGAGATGTGATGGTAACGGTGTGTGTGTGTGAGTGAGTGCGTGTGTGTGTGTGGATATGTGCGTACGTGCGTGCCTGCGTGTATGTGTGTGTGTGTGTGTGGGGGTGTATACATGCCTATTTTGCATGTGTGTGAGCGATTACTTGTTTTTGTTTTTGAATTTCTTGCTTTTAATTTTTGTTGTTGTTAAGCGCATAGAGCTCCACATTTGGTGGAGGAGTGCGCTATATAAATGATTCACTATTATTATTATTATTATTAATCTGATTAGGTAGGTATTATTAGGCATTAGGTACTTAAAATAATTCGATGGCTTAGAGTCAAAACGGACTATCTTTAGATTGACTTATTATTGATGTTATTGCAAAAACTAAGAACTTGTATTAAAATGGACTGCAAAAATATAAAATGGGGATTATGCTTTTTATATTTCTGCAGTCTTTTTTTTAAAAAACAAGTTATTAGTTTTCACAATATGTTCAATAATACGTCAAACGATAGTCCGTTTTGACTCCAAGCCATCGCTTTATAGTCACAGAGGCGTCTCTGTGAAATTCGGGTTGCTCCCACCTGGAGAGCGCATCACAGCCAGAGGCGCGACACCCATTTTGTTTTTGTTTTTGTTTGTTTGTTTTTCATGCGATTTATGAGGAAAGAAAGGGGGGGGGGGGGGGGATACATTTTGACCAAATGACAGGTTTTTCGTTGCCACTGGGCTTAACGTATGCTAAGTGCATGGGCACACGGCACCTCGGTTTATCGTCTCATCCGAAAGACGCCACTTTCAGACTGTAAGGCCTAGTGTAAAGTAAGAGGGGAAATCCCCTGTACCCAAGTTCGAATTCGGGTTTACTTGACACGAAGCAAGCGCCCTACCACTGTTCCACTCTACACCTCCCTGATGATATCCTACTGGTTTTGTTTCAATACATTAAATAGTAACGCCCTACCACTGTGCCACTCTACACCTCCCTGATGATATCCTACTGGTTTTGTGTCACTACATTAAATAGTAACGCCCTACCACTGTGCCACTCTACACCTCCCTGTGATATCCTACCACTGCTACCACTCTACACCTCCCTGATGATATCCTACTGGTTTTGTGTCACTACATTAAATAGTAACGCCCTACCACTGTGCCACTCTACACCTCCCTGATGATATCCTACTGGTTTTGTTTCACTACATTAAATAGTAACGCCCTACCACTGTGCCACTCTACACCTCCCTGATGATATCCTACTGGTTTTGTGTCACTACATTAAATAGTAACGCCCTACCACTGTGCCACTATACACCTCCCTGATGATATCCTACTGGTTTTGTGTCACTACATTAAATAGTAACGCCCTACCACTGTGCCACTATACACCTCCCTGATGATATCCTACTGGTTTTGCGTCACTATATTAAATAGTAACGCCCTACCACTGTGCCACTCTACACCTCCCTGATGATATCCTACTGGTTTTGCGTCACTATATTAAATAGTAACGCCCTACCACTGTGCCACTATACACCTCCCTGATGATATCCTACTGGTTTTGCGTCACTATATTAAATAGTAACGCCCTACCACTGTGCCACTATACACCTCCCTGATGATATCCTACTGGTTTTGTGTCACTACATTAAATAGTAACGCCCTACCACTGTGCCACTCTACACCTCCCTGATGATATCCTACTGGTTTTGTGTCACTACATTAAATAGTAACGCCCTACCACTGTTCCACTCTACACCTCCCTGATGATATCCTACTGGTTTTGCGTCACTATATTAAATAGTAACGCCCTACCACTGTGCCACTCTACACCTCCCTGATGATATCCTACTGGTTTTGCGTCACTACATTAAATAGTAACGCCCTACCACTGTGCCACTATACACCTCCCTGATGATATCCTACTGGTTTTGTGTCACTACATTAAATAGTAACGCCCTACCACTGTTCCACTCTACACCTCCCTGATGATATCCTACTGGTTTTGTTTCACTACATTAAATAGTAGTCCCTCTACACGAATCGGATGACACATCTGTGTTTGTGCATCAGGCACTGTGTTTGATTCGCGTAGTGCGGTCTACACGAGTACAGTGAACGGAAATAGAATTATATTTAGAAGGAAGTGTTTCACGTGAATTCACAGACATCGTCACAATCGGATCGCTCTTGGGTTGAATGGTATGCAGTGTGGCGGGCCCCTAACTCCTTGTTGAAATGATGCTCTGCTCCCATGGCGCTAAGGGCCTGATACACTACATACCATTCGCTGTCAATGCGATGCGATTGCGAAGATCTGAGTCATGGTTCGCGTGAAATCCATGTATTGGGTCTACTTGAGTATAGTGAGCGAAAGTAGTAAAGTTATTTTCAGACGGAAGTATTTCGCGTGAATCATGACTCGCCGCATCGTCACAATCGCATCGCAGTGACAGCGAATCGTATGCAGTGTAGCAGGCTTTTTACTGTCTGTAGTTACCAGCCTCCAGTACAGGGAAAGCTACCGATCCCAGGGATCGGGTGTAGACTGCTAGCCTAGTCGCTGCGAAGTTCTGACTCATTCGCAGTGGCTCGAGCAACAGGAAAAAAAGAACGATTGAACCGACTAGGAGGCTCCAATATTGCACGCGCGTTGGTAGTTATGATATCCAGTATTTTGTTAATCATTCTGCCTCACCCTATTAGTCCTCTTCTTCTTCAATTTCTCCCCCCCGCTTCTTCTCCCCCCCCCCCCCCCCCCATTTTTCTTCTTCTTCTTCTCCTCCTCCTCTTCTTTGTCTTTCCGTTCTCCTCCTCCTCTTCTTTGTCTTTCCGTTCTCCTCCTCCCCCTGTTTGTCTCCTCCTCTTCTTTGTCTTTCCGTTCTCCTCCTCCCCCTGTTTGTCTCCTCCTCTTTAATGTTTTGTATCATTGTTGTTATTTATCTTTGTTTACCCTCAGAGATGATTATTTTGTAAATGCACGCTGTACGCTAATAACTCTGATTATGCAACATTTGGTTCGTTCGCTACCACTGCTATTCCTTATGGAAATCGATCTTCACTGTTGCAGGAAACAATATCAGATTCAAGGAGGAAGGGGGGGGGGGGGGCGCATCTTTACCTTTACCGAAGTAAGACAGGGAGAGGGAGAAAGAGGGGGGGGGGGGGTGTTCTGTTTCTCTTTTTATGACGTCTGTCAAAGGCAGCCATCTGAATTTTCATTTTCCTGATCCCAAACAGTAAGCCTATATCCACCCTACCCCCATCTGTAACTCATCCTCCCCCTCCCACCCCATCCCTCCAAGCATCATTCATTGACGTACTCTCTCTCTCTCTCTCTCTCTCTCTCGGTCTCTCTCTCTCTCTCTCATCATCACTCGCTCTCCGCCCTCGGAAGTCGTCTCTTTCTCTCCCACCACATCCCTCTCTCTCTCTCTCTCTCTCTCTCTCTCTCTCTCTCGATAATGTTTATACACAATCTTCCTACAATGGGACAGCCACACTGCATACGATTTCACCCCAATACGATCCGATTGTGACGATGTCTGTGAGTCATGATTCATGTGAAACAATTCCGTCTAATAATAATTCTACTTTTTTCGTTCACTAGAATCACTCTACTCATGTGGACCGCAATACACGAATCAAATCAAATGTTTGATACAACTAAGTAAGAAGTATTTAGACAGCATTTCACGTCAATCATGCCTCACAAATGTCAAAATCGGATCGCAGTGAATCGATCGTATGTTGTGTAGCGGGCCCTTTCACATTTGGTAAAGTGTGACTATAATGTTTAATTTCAATTGTAACTTTAAAAAACAAACAAATAAAAAACATGGCCAACGAGAGAGAGAGATTTAATTCAATTCAATTCAAACAATTTTAATGGCTAGGCCTTCTGCCCGTATCATAGGGAGGCTGGGGGAGGGGGTTATAAAGACACATAACATTTGTATCGAAAACTAGAAACTAACACACATTAGAGAGAGAGAGAGAGAGAGAGAGAGAGAGAGAGAGAGGAGAGAGAGAGAGAGAGAGTGAGAGAGAGAGAGAGAGACAAGATGGGGAGAGAGAGAGAGAGAGAGAGAGAGAGAGAGAGAGAGAGAGAGAGAGAGAGACAGAATGAGAGAGAAAAGAGAGAGAGAGAGAGAGAGAGGGAGAGAAGAGAGAGAGAGAGAGAGAGAGAGAGAGAGAGAGATAGGAGAGAGAGAGAGAGACAGACAGATGGGGAGAGAGAGAGAGAGCAGATAGAGAGAGATATGATAGAGAGACCAGATGCTGAGCCGACAAAGAGAGAGATAGAGAGAGAAGGACGAGGAGAGAGAGAGAGAGAGAGAGAGAGAGAGAGATAGAGACAGTGTAAAGAGAAAGATAGAGAGAGAGAGAGAGAGAGAGGGAAGGGAGGAGAGAGAGAGAGATGAGAGAGAGAGAAAGAGAGAGATAGACAGACAGATGAGAGAGAGAGAGTATGAGGGATAGAGAGAAGAGAGAGCGAGAGAGAGTGATAGAGAGAGAGACAGACAGATGTGGGAGATTAGAAAGAGAGAGAGAGAGAGAGAGAGAGAGAGAGATATGGAGAATGAAAAAAAGTAGAGAGATAGAGAGGAGAGAGAGAGAGAGATAGAGAGAGAGAGATAGAGAGAGAGACAGATGTGGAGAGAGAAGAGAGATAGAGAGAGAGAGAGAGAAATGGGATTGTAGAGGCAGAGAGAGAGAGAGACAGAGGAGAGAAACAGAGAAAGAGAGAGAGAGACAGACAGAGAGAGAAATAGAGAGAGAGAAAGAGAGCGAGATACAGACAGATTTGAGAAAAAGAGAGAGATAGAGACAGAGACAAAGAGATATAGATAAAGAGAGAGAGAGAGAGAGAGAGAGAGATAGAGAGAGATAGAGACAGACATACAGACAGATGGAGAATAAAATAAAATAAAAATGAGAGAGAGAGAGAGGAGAGGAGAGAGAGGAGTGAGATATAGAGAGAGAGATTAGAGAGAGTGTGAGACAGATGGAGAGAAAGAGAGATAGATAGAGAGAGATATAGAGAGAGAGAGAGAGAGAGAAAGAGATAGACAGACAGAGGTAGAGAAAAGAGAGAGAGAGAGAGAGAGATTAGAGAAAGAGGAGAGATAGAGAGAGAGAGAGAGAGAGAGAGAGAGAGAGAAAGAGAGCGGCAGACATAGAGAGAGAGAGAGAGATTGAGATTGAAAGATATAGAGAGAGACAGACAGATGGAGAGACAGAGATAGAGAGAAAACGAGAGAAAGAGAGAGAGAAAGAGAGATAGAGATAGAGAGAGAGAGAGAGTAGAGAAAGAGAGAAGAGAGAGAGAGAAGAGATAGAGAAAGCAGAGGAGAGAGTAGGGAGAGAGAGAGAAATATAGAGAGAGAGTGAAAGTAGATAGGAGAGAGAGAGAGCGAAAAGAGAGAGAGAGAGAGAGAGAAGAGAGAGAGATAGAGATATATGAGAGAGAGGAGAGATTATAGAATAGGAGAGAAAAAGAGAGAGAGACGCTTCAGACACATTGTTTTCATTGACCCTGGCCTAATGAAACCTTGGCATCAATAAGGTACACAGTGCTTTGAAACAGCGCCGATGAAACAAACACATTAAATGATAAAGAATAGATAGAAACCATCAAGTAAGGAAAGGCGTTTCAACCCAAGATAACGCACATACACATGCACCATGCACACGCACGTACACCCCCCCCCACCCCCAACCCCCCCCCCACCCCCCCCCGCCGGGGCCAAACACACACACACGCATACTCCACACAACTACGACGACTTGGTAACATGGAGGAATTGTGAACATTTAGACTTGTGCACATGTAGATGACACAATGACTGCAGTACCTTTTGGAGTAACGTAAAAATTGTAGGTATAAAAAACAAGGTACCTGTGAAAAGGAGAAACTTCAACGTTTCGTGCCCTAGGCACTTAGTCATGAAGTGAAGACAGCAATTTTGTGCACATGTGCCTCAAATACATTAGTATTATACTCATTTATAGTATTTACCATATATGTGTATGGTAACACAAGGACGTTAAATACACTTTAAACATGTGCTATGCATTTACGTACACTATTCCTGTTGTCACCTTCACAGCCAACGTGTGTTTCACTATACATACATGTGCTATGCATTTACGTACACTATCCCTGTTGTCACCCTCACAGCCAACGTGTGTTTCACTATACATACATGTGCTATGCATTTACGTACACTATTCCTGTTGTCACCCTCACAGCCAACGTGTGTTTCACTATACATACATGTGCTGTGCATTTACGTACACTATTCCTGTTGTCACCCTCACAGCCAACGTGTGTTTCACTATACATACATGTGCTATGCATTTACGTACACTATTCCTGTTGTCATCTTCACAGCCATTGTGTGTTTCACTATACATACATTGTGCTATGCATTTACGTACACTATTCCTGTTGTCATCTTCACAGCCAACGTGTGTTTCACTATACATACATGTGCTATGCATTTACGTACACTATTCCTGTTGTCACCTTCACAGCCAACGTGTGTTTCACTATACATACATTGTGCTAGAACATTTACATACACTATTCATTTGTCACCTTACAGCTAATTGTGTGTTTCACTATACATACATTGTGCACATTTCCTACACTATCCCTGTTGTCATCTTCAGCCAATATGTGTTTCACTATACATACAGTGCTATGCATTTACGTACACTATTCCTGTTGTCATCTTCACAGCCAACGTGTGTTTCACTATACATACATGTGCTATTCATTTACGTACACTATTTCTGTTGTCATCTTCACAGCCAACGTGTGTTTCACTATACATACATTGTGCTATGCATTTGCGTACACTATTCTGTTGTCATCCTCACAGCCAACGTGTGTTTCACTATACATACATGTGCTATTCATTTACGTACACTATTCCTGTTGTCACCCTCACAGCCAACGTGTGTTTCACTATACATACATTGTGCTATGCATTTACGTACACTATATCTGTTGTCACCCTCACAGCCAACGTGTGTTTCACTATACATACATGTGCTATTCATTTACGTACACTATCCCTGTTGTCACCCTCACAGCCAACGTGTGTTTCATACAAAAATTGAAAGAACGGAAGCAACAACGTTTGAGATTATCAAGCTAAAGCAACATACAACATATCCTAAATAAATAGATATCAGAAATATTAATCATTCATAAGCAATTTCTTTGTGTGTGTGTGTGTTTGTGTGTGCATTTTTTTTCATGCATGTTCCTGATTTCTTTAGTCTGTTGTGATTGTAGTTTATTTGTGTTGTTGCTTATCGTTTTAATTGTTGTTTGTTGCTTGCTTTGAGGACCTGATGAACAAAAGCCGTGTTTTGTGCTTATTCAGTTATCCTCAATAAACATTCAGGTTCGAAGATTCAAGTCTTTCTCTCTCTCTCTCTCTCTCTCTCTCTCTCTCTCTCTCTCTCTCTCTCTCTCTCCTCTCTCTTCTCTCTCTCTCTCTGTCTCTCTCTCTCTCTCTCCTTCTCTCCTCTCTCTCTCTCTCCCTCTCTCTCTCTCTCTCTCTTCTCTCTCTCTCTCTCTCTCTCTCTCTCCTTTCAAACAAATTGAACCTATGATGACATACTGTGGGGACTAAATAACTCTTTTATGGAAAAGATCCATACGTATGCCATAAAACGTATTATGAATGTGCCCATACATGCTTCTAACAAAATTGTGTCCCATATGTGCCTTCCCAGGTCGAGAGGACGTAAAATTCCAAATTACTACTCTAACAAAATTGTGTACGGTGAAACAGGACGCTACCCTCTATATTCAAGAACATACACAAAAGCGGTAAGGTACTGGTTGAGACTGGTTAATTTACCCATGAGCAGATTGTCCAGGCAGGCGTATGAAATGCTAGTAATACAACATGATAAGGGAAAAGTAAACTGGGTCTCCTGTATTAAAAAGGTTCTGACAGAGAATGGTTTTGGGTTAGTTTGGCTTTCTCAAGGGGTGGGAAATATAGGTCAGTTCATTTCTGAATTTAAAGTTAGAGTGATATGTTGTCAAAAACAAAACTGGCATGCAAGTTTAGAAGAAAGTCCTAAATACAACTGGTTTTTGTCCTTTAAAAATGAGTTTGAAACTGAACAATATTTAAAAAGTCTTACAAATAAGTGGCATAGAACTAGCCTAGCTAGACTCCGAACAAGGACCTTAGGTCTTAACGCCAATAAGCGATGGTTTGAAAATTCTAATCAAAATACTTGCTGTATTGTGTTCTATGGCAAACAGTGTTGAAAATGAAATTCATTTTATTTTTGTCTGCCCAGCCTATGAAGAAATTCGGAGGAAATGTATGGTGTTCAAAGAAACAGTCATACAAGGACGAGACCTGTCACTGTTATTACTAACCCAAAAAGAAGAATGGATTATATCCTTTGCAAAATTTATTGCAGAGGCAAGCAGTTTGCGGAAAAGATTAGTTGATAATTAAATATTCACAATGTGTAATCATAACCACTTTTATAATTATATTGTAAGCACGTCAAGTATTTTCTTTTTCTTTTTTGTGTGTGTACTTACAGTGTATAAATAATTACAGTATGTTTAGTTAATTATAAATGTGGACGGATGGTTTTGTATACATGTGGGAGGAGAGGGGGGGGGGGGGGGGGGGGGGTGAAGGGAAGGAGCAGGTGAAAAGAGAGGAGGAAGCGTTACGAGAAAGATTGCCCACTGAATAATTGTATTTTAATTTTACTTTATTTCTAAATAGTTGTCCTTTTTTGGGGGCATTATTATTTATTTATTTATTTAAGAATAGAGTGATTTTCTTTATTTGCCTACAAAAATGATTTATGTTATTTGACAGTATCCCCTTGCCATAAAGGCTTATGTATGCTAATGGCAATAAAAACCTATTTGATTTGATTTGATTTGATTTGATCTCTACTTTCAAGCAGTTTAAGTTTCACTTTGAATCGCAAAAGATCCCCAATCGATCAATTATGGTGACAAAACTACATATGTAAACGCAATTAACAGATAACTTCTGTTTCTGTCTGGATACGTCGCAGACGCCACTTCTGACGATAAATCGCGACGGAACTAGGAGGGGCGAATGTAACCTACCTTGTAGAAAATATAAATAGCCTAACTAACCTACAGATCTATCTTTATCCTAATTATACTTATCTGTATTGTTAAACAGTTCTGGACTTTACTGGTGTTGCACTGCCTCCGGGCATTGCCTCCAGGATCGTTCCCACCATCCTTTCAGTAGTCTACTAATGTCCCATATGTGTCTGTTCCAGACCGGAGGACGTCAAACATATTTTATAATACAGCTCTATCATTAATTACATCTGCGTACGTGACTCAAGACAACGCATAGCCCAAGTGATTAACTTTCAACTCCAACACTTACCTGCTGACATCAGTGTACAGCTTGTTTCTCTGTTGACAAAATGTGCACTCAATGACTAGCAGATGGAACAAGAAAAAATGGCAGGGGAACTTACTCTTTTACTTTCTCGCTCACAGTCGCCCAAGATTTACGTACCTTACTCTATTTCAATTCTATTTCAATTCCTCCTATATATTATTATTATGTTTGTTTTTTAATGAATTAATTGTTTTTCTTGTCTGACAATAATCCAGTTTACCCCGTGGAGATACCGGGGGATCTTCCAGTACAAAATAGTTCCCCACCTTCTGGAAGTTCTGCACTATCAACTTCCTCTATCACTGTCTTTGACTCTGCCTTGTCCTTTTCTAACTGTCATCTACTATTTTTCACCATCCCACTTCCGGGTAATCGGTACCATTAATTTTTTTTTTTTTTATCACTTCAATTATTAAATACTTGTAGTGGTGCCATAGCCGATGAGGTTTACCCGATTACCGCTACACCTATCTGCATTAAAAAAAAAAAAAATCGGGACTTTACTGGTTTTGTACTGCCTCCGGGCATTGCCTCCAGTATTGTTCCCACCATATTTGTATTTACAAATGTCCCATATGTGTCTGATTCAGACAAAGAGGACGTAAAACACCATTTTCGTCGTCGTCGGGTAATCGGTAATTTGGCAAGGGGAAAAATCGCCAAGGAACTTTCGCCAGGGGAAATTTGTCAGAGGAAAATGTATCATAGAGGAAAATTCGTGAGATTAAAATTTATCATAGGGGAAAATTCGTGAGAGGAAAAAAGAGAGCTGCTGTTACTTTGTGTCTGTCTGTCTGTGTAGAACGTTATGGATCTTGATATTGTTAGAGAGACGGGCTTAAGAGTCTAAGAGTCTTAGACTTGAGGTGAGAGTCATGACCAGTTTTTGCCATAGTGTTAGTCTTAGATTTGGGGCCTGACAGAGACGGGTAATATGCCGGGTCTAGCACCCAGTTATGGGGAAACCCTTAAAACAGCTTTTGAGGGCTTCAGGAAGGGCTAAAACCAGGTTTGTATACCTTCAAAGAAGGCTTTAAACCCGGTTTTGTGCCTCCCTGGAAGGTATTAAAACCTGTTTTAAGGGTTTCCCTAGAACTGGGTGCTAGACCCGGCATATTACCCGTCTCTGAGAGAGAGAGAGAGAGAGAGAGAGAGAGAGAGAGAGAGAGAGAGAGAGAGAGAGAGAGAGAGAGAGAGAGAGAGAGAGAGAGAGAAGAGAGAGAGAGAGAGAGAGAGAGAGAGAGAGAGAGAGGGGGGTGAGGAGAGAGAGAGAGAGAGAGAGGAGAGAGAGAGGGGGGAGAGGAGAGAGAGAGAGAGAGGGGAGAGAGAGAGAGAGAGAGAGAGAGAGAGAGAGAGAGACACAGAGAGAGAGAGAGAGAGAGAGAGAGAGAGGAGAGAGAGAGAGAGAGTAGAGAGAGAGAGAGAGAAGGGGGAAAAAAAGAGAGAGAGAGACCGGAGAGAGAGAGAGAGAGAGAAAAAAAGAGAGAGAGAGAGAACGAACGAACGAAATGTTATTCAGTGATTCAGGGTAATTAGTTCCAGCTTTTTTTCACTCAGCCCTGAGGCAAACAACAAGAAATCAACAAACAAATGAATTTAAGAACAAGAATGGAAGGGGAAAAAAGCATACTAAGAAAAGCAACAATCATAAAAAAACAAGACATTATTTACATATTATATACATAACCAGCAAGAGTAAGGGGAGATGGGGAATGGGGATTTTGAAAAAAAGGATACTGTAAAATGTGGCTACTTGAGAAAACAGGTGATTATAGCGAAGAATGATTATGACAACATAATTCATACATTGAAATTGGTAAGCATAGTAACAAAACATAATATTCCTTTCCTGAAGACAACAAACCTTTAGAAATTGATTCATTGCCAACAAAACTTCTTTAAAGCTGGGATTTAGGTGTTTGTCGTCACTCTGTCAAGCAAGAGCTTTTTGTATGCTATTTTAAATGAATGAAGGCTGTTCTTTTCTTTAACATGTAGTGGAATAGAATTCCACCGAGTTCCACCAGAGTAGATCATGCTGGTTTTGAAGAGGTCGATTCTAGGTTTTCTTATAAGTATATTATTTGTATATCTTGATTGGTTAAGGGGGAAATTTGATGTGAGTGATGGGGGTGCTAATCCGTTCATAATGTTAAACATCATTACTGCTTTGTTATATTCAAGTTTATAATGATAATGGTAAAACGTCTAGTTTCATGTAGTCTTGAAGATTTAGCGAAAATGATTTTATTCAGTACTGCTTTGAGAGCTCGTTTGTGGGCCCTTTAACAATGGCTTCAGTGTGTTAGCACTGCTGGAATCATATATAGTTGAGGAGTAGTCTATGCATGATTGGATGAAAGCATGGTAAAAGTGTTTTCGGGCATATATATCAGAAAATGTTTAGTTTTTAAGAGAGAGAGAGAGAGAGAGAGAGAGATATAAGAGAGAGAGAGAGAGAGAGAGAGAGAGAGAGAGTGTGTGTGTGTGTGTGTGTGTGGTGTGTGTGTGTGTGTGTGTGTGTGTTTGGGGGGGGGGGGTGGATGTGTGTGTGGTGGGTGGTCTGTATGCGGGAACGGGTATATATGTGTTAGTGTGTGCACTTTTTTCCTCTCTCCCTGGTGTCTGCCCATCTGCATGCATGTCTGTCTGTCTGTCTGTCTCCCCTCTCTCTCTCCCTTCCCCTCTTCTACCTTTTCGCCTCTCTTCTTCTCGTTCTCGTTATCTCCACTTGTGTGTTATCTCTCCTTTTGACGTTGAGCCATTTTCTACGTTATCTGCGTGCATAACTCAGTATTTGTTTTGAGGTCAATTGTTTTAATGATGAATTGTCCACTTGTCAAATAGTGAGATTATCGTCCACTTGGTCGTCGACCCTTCGGGTGTTTTCATTGCATGACACACAGAAAGGGAGACTCCAGACACACACACAGCAAAAGGCCGAGAGAGAGAGAGGGGGGGGGAGAGAGAGAGAGAGAGAGAGAGAGAGAGAGAGAGTCCAACATTATTTTGGCTGTGAAATCATATCATAAAAAGGCAAGTGTCCGTGTGTCTGTCTGTCTGTCTGTCTGTCTGAAACACAAAACTGGCCTTATAACTCCGCCGTTTTTCGACCGAATCGCTTCAAATTTGCTATGAGCCCTAACGGGGCGATGGCAACGGCAACCGAGGCGGCCGTGTCATTTGCGCGGTTTGGCAAATGCGCGAAACGCGTATCCACCGGCCTCTCGGCGTCCGTATCTCCGGTATCAATCAAATCAAATCAAATCAAATCAAATCATCTTTATTATCTCATAACTGAGAAATGTCTGGACGGATTGCCTTCGCATTTGGAAAGCAGATGACCGGGGACAGTGGCTATCCGTGTGCCAAACCGGAAGCGAATCGATTAATAAACGCGCGTGATATACGCCGCTTAACCTTTTCACAAACCGCGGCGTAACCAGACCCGGCATTGATTCGAAATTTGAAACGGGCATGACCAGGGATAGTGACTATCTTGGTGCAATCTTGGTGGGTGGGCGGGGTATGGTTGGGGTGGGGTGAGGGTGGGTGGGGGGGGGTGGTGCGGTGGGGTAGTAGAACGGGATGAGTGAAGAAGATGGAAGGAGGGAGAGAGACAAAAGTAAATCATATCATAAAAAGGCAAGTGTGTGCTGGGTTGGCTGTCTGTCTGTCTTCTGTCAAACACAAAACAGGGCCTTATAACTAATTGCCGGTTTTTTCGACCGAATGCTTCAATTTGCTGTCAGGCTTGCTGGTTGGGGCAAAGTGGCAGCAAATTTAAAGAAAATCTGTCACTCTCAGAACGCCAATGGGAAACAGGCCTTATAACTCCGCCTTTTCTTAACCGAATCGCTTCAAATTTGCTGTCAGGCTTGCTGTGGCCGGGGCAAAGCCTGGCAGCAAATTTGAAGAGAATTGGGAGAGCGCGTCACTCTCAGAGCAGCGCCAACGGGAAACGGGGCCTTATAACTCCGCCGTTTCTTAACCGAACGGTAAAACTACGAATCGCTTCAAATTTGCTGTACTCAGCGTTACCAGTTACCTTGGCGTTACCGTTACTAGGGAGAGAGCGTCACTCTCAGAGCAGCGCCAACGGGAAACGGGGCCTTATAACTCCGCCGTTTCTTAACCGAATCGCTTCAAATTTGTTGTACTCTGCGTTACCAGTACTTGGCGTTACCGTTACTAGGCGTTACCGTTACTCGGCGTTGCGCTAGTACACATAATTGGATGAACGAAAAGCAGTTTTTTATGTACACAGTTTGATTGAAATCTGTCCAGTAGTTTTTAAAATAACTGACTTTCAGACAAACCAACCAACAGACAGACAGACAGACAGACAGCTCAAAAACAATACTTCTCGAAAGCTTCGCTCGGGAAGTAAGAACAGAAACCACGGGTAAATAACTAAATACTAGCAATCGCCCCGTGGCAGTTAATTCCCGTGGCAGTTTTAACCCCATGGCAGTATTGAACAATAATAATAATAATAATAGTGAATCATTTATATAGTGCATTCCTCCACCAATGTGGAGCTCTATGCGCTTAACAACAACACAAATTAAAAGCAACAAATTCAACAACAAAACGAAATAATCGCTCACACACATGCAAATAGGCATACACATACACACCCCCACCCACACATACACGCACGTACGCACATACACACACACACACACACACACCGTTACCATCACCACCACTCACCCCACACCAAAAAACACAATACAAAATACAATCAGTTGAACAAAGCATCAACACACACACACACTCTCTCTCTCTCTCTCTCTCTCTCTCTCTCTCTCTCTCTCTCTCTCTCTCTCTCTCTCTCTTCTCTCCTCTCTCTCTCTCTCTCTCTCTCTCTCTCTCTCTCTCTCTCGCAACAAAGCTGACGTACACATTGCAGTCAACACACAGTGAAACTAATATGGGGGGAGGGGAGTGTGTGTGTGAGAATAGAGTCCAGAAGTAATGTGGCCTAAAGGTTGTGATGTAGCTTGAACAGGTGGGTCTTGAGAGCTGATTTGAAACATTGCAAGGACTGGATATGGCGGATTTCGCGTGGTAAGGAGTTCCAAACTGATGGGGCCGAAAAGGAAAAGGAGCGCTCACCAAACATTTTTGTTCGTGTACTAGGAACACAGAGAATTTTGGAATCTGAAGATGACCGCAATTGCCTTGATGGAGCATAGACAGAAAGCATGTCAGAAATGTAGCTAGGGGCATTTCCAGAGAAATAAGAATGACATAGAGTGGAAATTTTGTAGTCAATACGTGCTTTGATGGAAAGCCAATGGAGGGATATCAGGAGTGGTTGAACATGATGATACTTAGAGACCTTGAGGACAAGTCTGGCAGCAGAGTTCTGGACTTTTTGAAGCTTGTCAATGAGGTGTTGGGGGCAGCCATACAAGAGTGAATTACAATAATCTAGTTTAGAGAGAACAAAAGCGCAGACTAGTATTTTAGTAGTATCTATAGACAGGAGATGGCGAATCGTACCAATGCGACGCAGCTCACAGTATGCTGACCGACAGATAGTTTGAACTTGTGAGTCAACACTCATATCTTGAGAGATGTGGAAGCCAAGATTTCTAGCAGAAGGAGAAAAAGGTATTTGAGTGTCACAGACAGAGATGGAATCAGGCTTTGGGTACGAAAGTTTTCTAGATGGAGAGTGGATGAACAAGGCCTCCGTTTTGTCGTCATTCAGCTTCAGTTTGTTTTGTAGCATCCATGATTTGATGTTGCGAATGCAGAATTCAAGTGAAGATATAGAAGGAAGGATGGTAGATGGGGATACAGGCTTGTGGAGTTGTGTATCATCAGCAAAAGACTGAGAATCAACTGAATGAGAAGTGATCAACTCGGACAGAGGCTTAGTATACATAATGAAGAGGACTGGTCCAAGTACTGAGCCTTGAGGAACCCCACATGTGAGGCCAACCATTGCAGAAGATGAGTCATTGATGGAGACAGACTGAGTTCGGTTCGGCCAGAGGCAGTGCTAAACCAGTAAAGTCCCGATTTTTTTTAATAATACAGACACGTGTAGTGTCATCCCCTTGTAATCTCC
>CM065687.1:1754466-1766966 GCA_017654935.2 Phymorhynchus buccinoides
TCTTATCTAGATGAGCTACAAATGTCAGTACTAGGTGGGAGTGAATGGCTGGGGTAGAACATTTCTAGCTCCTCTATCCCCTTTTTATTACATCATCATCATCTCCATCATTATCATCATCACCATCATCATCATCATCATCACCATTATTATCATCATCATCATCATCATCATCATATCATCATCACCATCATCATCATTATTATCATCATCACCATCATCATAATCACTACCATCATCATCATCATCACCATTATTATCATCATCATCATCATCATCATCATCATCATCATCATCACCATCATCATCATCATCACCATCACCATCATCATTACCATCATCATCGTCATCATCATCGTCATCATCATCACCATCGTCGTCATCATCATCATCATGATCATCACCATCATCACAATCATCATCATCACCATCATCATCAGCATCGTCATCATCATCACCATCACCATCATCTTCATCACCATCATCATCACCACCATCACCATCATCATCATACTGACTTGTCAGCTGCGTTGCGTGGCTCGATGTTAGCGATGGTGGGGGGGTGGGAGAGGACGGCCGTGGAAAACACCCCCCCCTCTCTAAGGTCATCCCCATCATCATCATCATCATCATCATCATCATACTGACTTGTCAGCTGCGCTGCGTGGCTCGATGTTAGTGATGGTGGGGGGGTGAGAGTGGACGGCCGTGGAACACCCCCCCCCCCCCCCCTCTAAGGTCATCCCCATCATCATCACCATCACTATCATCATCACCACCATCATCCTCATCATCATCATACTGACTTGTCAGCTGCGCTGCGTGGCTCGATGTTAGCGATGGTGGGGGGGTGGGAGAGGACGGCCGTGGAAAACACCCCCCCCTCTAAGGTCATCCCCAGCCCCCGGTGGTCGGCGAACAACATCACTTCCGCCGTTTCCATGTGACACACCTGGTTATGTGTGGTCGTTTTTATGGACGTTGACATGGACACCATGGACACTGCAATGAAAAGAGTACACAACGTTGTCTAGAGGCACACTGGCTCAGAGGTAACAGGTTCGCCTCGTAACCAACAAACCCGGGATCCTTCCTGGCCGCAGCCGACTTTTTCCGCTCACTGTCCACCAGACCTCATGGTCTGAACGCTGAGCCTTTCGGAGGAGATGACAAAAACTGTGGTCTGTGTGCGCAGTGGGAAAAAGTTGTCTTTGGGTCAAAATGTATCCTCCCCCCTTTCCCCATCAGTCACACAAAAACAGCTTGCAAAAAAAAAAAAAGGGGGGTGGCACAGCACTAGCTGCTCAAGATCATCCATGCAGCAAATATCATTGGCCTCCAAAGGCTTCCTGTTTTGTTCATTTTGTTGTCTTGTTTTTTGCTTTCCTTCCTTTTCCTGCCTTTTCCATTGTCCTTGGTCACATCGCAAAGTGCGTACATCATTATACTTCTGTAAACAGAAGCTGGTCAACACCAAAGAAGAAGAAGAGGAACAGAATGTGGAAGTAGGAAATATGGAGGAGTGTGCACATTACACACAGAAACCCACCCACATACCCCATCCCCTGGTTTCCTGCTTTCTGTGACTTTGTGCACTGTGGAGGGGTGTGCACATTACAGACAGAACCCACCCACATACCCCATCCCCTGGTTTCCTGCTTTCTCTGACTTTGTGCATTGTGGAGGGGTTTGCACATTACAGGCAGAACCCACCCACATACCCCATCCCCTGGTTTCCTGCTTTCTCTGACTTTGTTTGTGCACTGTGGAGGGGTTTGCACATTACAGGCAGAAACCCACCCACATACCCCATCCCCTGGTTTCCTGCTTTCTGTGACTTTGTGCATTGTGGAGGGGTTTGCACATTACAGGCAGAAACCCACCCACATACCCCATCCCCTGGTTTCCTGCTTTCTCTGACTTTGTTTGTGCACTGTGGAGGGGTTTGCGTAGGGAAGTTTTGCAAATGTGCACACGGCCTAACGCTGTGTCAATTGTGTCATCAGTGAAGGCTGCTGTTTAGCAGGTGGTGTCCTACACACTAACACTGTGTCAATTGTGTCATTGAAGGCTGCTGTTTAGCAGGTGGTGTCCTACACACTAACACTGTGTCAATTGTGTCATCAGTGAAGGCTGTTGTTTAGCAGGTGGTGTCCTACACACTAACACTGTGTCAATTGTGTCATCAGTGAAGGCTGTTGTTTAGCAGGTGGTGTCCTGCACACTAACACTGTGTCAATTGTGTCATCAGTGAAGGCTGCTGTTTAGCAGGTGGTGTCCTACACACTAACGCTGTGTCAATTGTGTCATCAGTGAAGGCTGCTGTTTAGCAGGTGGTGTCCTACACACTAACACTGTGTCAATTGTGTCATCAGTGAAGGCTGCTGTTTAGCAGGTGGTGTCCTACACACTAACGCTGTGTCAATTGTGTCATCAGTGAAGGCTGCTGTTTAGCAGGTGGTGTCCTGCACACTAACACTGTGTCAATTGTGTCATCAGTGAAGGCTGCTGTTTAGCAGGTGGTGTCCTACACACTAACACTGTGTCAATTGTGTCATCAGTGAAGGCTGTTGTTTAGCAGGTGGTGTCCTGCACACTAACACTGTGTCAATTGTGTCATCAGTGAAGGCTGTTGTTTAGCAGGTGGTGTCCTGTACACTAACGCTGTGTCAATTGTGTCATCAGTGAAGGCTGTTGTTTAGCAGGTGGTGTCCTACACACTAACACTGTGTCAATTGTGTCATCAGTGAAGGCTGCTGTTTAGCAGGTGGTGTCCTACACACTAACACTGTGTCAATTGTGTCATCAGTGAAGGCTGTTGTTTAGCAGGTGGTGTCCTACACACTAACGCTGTGTCAATTGTGTCATCAGTGAAGGCTGCTGTTTAGCAGGTGGTGTCCTACACACTAACACTGTGTCAATTGTGTCATCAGTGAAGGCTGTTGTTTAGCAGGTGGTGTCCTACACACTAACGCTGTGTCAATTGTGTCATCAGTGAAGGCTGCTGTTTAGCAGGTGGTGTCCTACACACTAACGCTGTGTCAATTGTGTCATCAGTGAAGGCTGTTGTTTAGCAGGTGGTGTCCTACACATGACCTAACACTGTGTCAATTGTGTCATCAGTGAAGGCTGTTGTTTAGCAGGTGGTGTCCTGTACACTAACGCTGTGTCAATTGTGTCATCAGTGAAGGCTGTTGTTTAGCAGGTGGTGTCCTGCACACTAACACTGTGTCAATTGTGTCATCAGTGAAGGCTGTTGTTTAGCAGGTGGTGTCCTACACACTAACACTGTGTCAATTGTGTCATTGAAGGCTGCTGTTTAGCAGGTGGTGTCCTACACACTAACACTGTGTCAATTGTGTCATCAGTGAAGGCTGTTGTTTAGCAGGTGGTGTCCTGTACACTAACGCTGTGTCAATTGTGTCATCAGTGAAGGCTGTTGTTTAGCAGGTGGTGTCCTGCACACTAACACTGTGTCAATTGTGTCATCAGTGAAGGCTGTTGTTTAGCAGGTGGTGTCCTGTACACTAACGCTGTGTCAATTGTGTCATCAGTGAAGGCTGTTGTTTAGCAGGTGGTGTCCTGTACACTAACACTGTGTCAATTGTGTCATCAGTGAAGGCTGCTGTTTAGCAGGTGGTGTCCTACACACTAACACTGTGTCAATTGTGTCATTGAAGGCTGCTGTTTAGCAGGTGGTGTCCTGTACACTAACACTGTGTCAATTGTGTCATCAGTAAAGGCTGTTGTTTAGCAGGTGGTGTCCTACACATGACCTAACACTGTGTCAATTGTGTCATCAGTGAAGGCTGTTGTTTAGTAGGTGGTGTCCTGCACACTAACGCTGTGTCAATTGTGTCATCAGTGAAGGCTGCTGTTTAGCAGGTGGTGTCCTGCACACTAACACTGTGTCAATTGTGTCATCAGTGAAGGCTGTTGTTTAGTAGGTGGTGTCCTGCACACTAACGCTGTGTCAATTGTGTCATCAGTGAAGGCTGCTGTTTAGCAGGTGGTGTCCTACACACTAACACTGTGTCAATTGTGTCATCAGTGAAGGCTGCTGTTTAGCAGGTGGTGTCCTGCACACTAACGCTGTGTCAATTGTGTCATCAGTGAAGGCTGTTGTTTAGCAGGTGGTGTCCTACACACTAACACTGTGTCAATTGTGTCATTGAAGGCTGCTGTTTAGCAGGTGGTGTCCTACACACTAACGCTGTGTCAATTGTGTCATCAGTGAAGGCTGCTGTTTAGCAGGTGGTGTCCTACACACTAACACTGTGTCAATTGTGTCATCAGTGAAGGCTGTTGTTTAGCAGGTGGTGTCCTACACACTAACACTGTGTCAATTGTGTCATCAGTGAAGGCTGTTGTTTAGCAGGTGGTGTCCTGTACACTAACGCTGTGTCAATTGTGTCATCAGTGAAGGCTGCTGTTTAGCAGGTGGTGTCGTGTACACTAACACTGTGTCAATTGTGTCATCAGTGAAGGCTGTTGTTTAGCAGGTGGTGTCCTACACATGACCTAACACTGTGTCAATTGTGTCATCAGTGAAGGCTGTTGTTTAGTAGGTGGTGTCCTGCACACTAACACTGTGTCAATTGTGTTATCAGTGAAGGCTGTTGTTTAGCAGGTGGTGTCCTGCACACTAACACTGTGTCAATTGTGTCATCAGTGAAGGCTGCTGTTTAGCAGGTGGTGTCCTGCATGCCTCAGTCAGAACAGGCTCTACTGAACTCCGCCCCAACAACTTCATTAGTTATGCAGCGTCTCATCTGGTGATTGCCTCCTGATGACCTAACATTGACCTTTTTTTCGTTTTCTTTTTTTAATTTTTGCTCAGATTTTTAACTTCTTTGTGAAGTGCTTAGAGCCCCGTAAGGAGAATAAGCGCAATATAAATTGTCATTATTATTATTATTAATAACAAAGATTGGCTCCCCTTGGACTGCTGGTTTTCGGATTCTGTGACCTGACAAACCTATATAATAGTATGTGTCATGAGCTGAGACTCGGAATGGGTGACATGGATTGTGGAAGCAACACCACACCACTGGGTTAGCTCTGAAAATGGAATGGCAGCTACAACAAACAACAACAACAACAACAACAACAACACAAAGGCAACTGGAAGATTGGAAGCAACATCAGCTCTCCCCCACCACACCCTTCCCCCCCTCCCCAAAGGAAACATTTTTCCAAGAGAAAAAAGAAAAGCAACGTATTTAGCAATACTTACTACAGGAATTGACTTTGCGATGAACTGCGGGCCAGGTATACTTGCTGAGCCCCGAAGCTCGTGATCCGCGCGACAGCGTGGCAAAATGGCCGACACCGCAGGTGGAGTGGGGTCCCTGGGAGGAGGAGGGAGGGGGGAAGGAGGGGAGGGTGGCGCTGTGAGGGGGAGGGAGAGGGGGAGGGCTGGTGGGGAGGGGGAGGGAGGACATGGAGGGGGCTAGAGCTGTAAGGGACAAGAAGAACGTCAGTTGTATTATTGGTGTTGGTGAATTGATGGTATACAATGAACTTCATCAGTTGTATTATTGGTGTTGGGGAATTGATGGCATACAATGAACTTCACGGACAAGACTTGTTGAAAAACAGGGTGCTTTCAACAAACTTTTTTTTTCAAATCCTGAAAATGAATCATTTCGTGCACAATGCTTACATAATATTACAAATACTTAGGCAACGTTAGTGCAATATCTTTTTTCGGTTGCCCCCCCCCCCCCAAATCATGATACAATAGAACCTCCATTACATAAGACCTTCAAACATAATCCAAAATGAGGTCTTATAGTTATAAAGGAGGTAATTTTAATACTTACAAAGAAGGGCAATGTCTCAGAGAAATAGGTCTTATGTGGGAGGGAGTCTTATAATGGGAGGTCTTACAAGGGAGGTTCCACTGTAAATGGATTTGAAAAAAAGGCTATGATTACCGGTAGCATAAAATGGTACAATATTCCTGTATTTCATACTTTCTACTACATTCTATAGCTACCTTACCTTACCATGGGGGTGCACATGTTTCACTACTTTTCTTCGCAACACAATACAGGCTGTCATTTCTTTTCTTCTACAAATTAAGCCAGATTAGCTTTTTTTCACAGAAAAAGCATTAAAGCATTACAAGAACATTTTCATTTTGTGTGTTTGTATTTTGTTTATTGTGCAGGAACTTGCAGACCAATAACTCACACACACACACACATACACATACACAGACACACACACACACACACACACACACACACGCACGCGCACACACACACACACACACACACACACACACAGAGACAGGAGTGTTCTTTTCCGAAAACTTGAGGCTTCAGGTTTTAGGAGTGGCAAAAGTTATGTCTTCAGTTTTTTGAAGTGGCAAAAGTTATGGCTTCAGGTTTTGGGATGTGTCACAACTTGTGGCTTCAGGTTTTGGGATGTGTCACAACTTGTGGCTTCAGGTTTTGGGATGTGTCACAACTTGCGGCTTCAGGTTTTGGGATGTGTCACAACTTGTGGCTTCAGGTTTTGGGATGTGTCACAACTTGTGGCTTCAGGTTTTGGGATGTCACAACTTCTGGGTTCAGGGATGTGTCACAACTTGTGGTTTCAGGTTTTGGGCAGCAACTTCAGTAAATATTAAAAGCAATCCGGGGATGAGCCAAGCGTCATGGCAAGCTTCATCAGCAATGACGTCATTTGTGTGAAAGTCAACAACATGTTATGAAACTCACCCCCCTACCAAAGTTTAGGGGAGGATGTTGTGGGTTTTTTAAAGATGACAGAAAAAAGAAATTCTACAGTGGAACCTCCCTATTCAGTCCTTCCCTATTAAGACTCCCTCCCACTTCTCTGAGACACTGCCCTTCTTTGTAAGTATTACAATTACCTCCCTATTCAGTCCTTCCCTATTAAGACCCCCTCCCACTTCTCTGAGACACTGCCCTTCTTTGTAAGTATTACAATTACCTCCCTTATAAGACAGTCCCTCCCATTTAAGACCTTATTTTGGATGATTTGTCAAGGTTTTAATAGGGAGGTTAACTGTGCTTTCCGGAGTTTGGACCTCCTCCTACTAGCGACCCTACTAGGTGTACAATTTACGCACAAAACTATACATGTGTACATTTTATGCACAAAACTATGTGTACATTTCAGACACGCAAACCGAGCCACGCACAGTTTCTGGCCAGGGCCTCCCGTGAGGCGCAGTGCTGCAGGTGGGTGACGGGCAGGATCTCCAGCTTCACGCAGTTGTCTTCCCCTGACTTCAGCAGCTGCGTTGCCTCGGCCACCGACATGTGCTCCACCCCCGCCCCGTCGATGGACAGAATGTGGTCTCCAACGTGAAGAGCGCCGCTCCTGGAAAAGTCCAGTCAAAGTCAAAACGATCTGCATTCAGCATCAAGAAATAGCTTGTACAGCTTTTTGCTAAGCTTGGCGCTAAATATCATTCTGATACCAATTTCAATCATATCCTAAATATGTCTTCGGTTGAATTTTTGTTGATTTTGGAAGTCTGTTCACGATAGAAATAGTGGAGAAACATTATTGCATTTACTGAACCCCCCTCGTTATATATCCAAGATGATAATAAAACTAAAGAGCATGGAACACTAAATACTCTTATAATGTTTCCTGTAATTGTGGTAACCCTATATCAGTACATCATTTGTTGAAAGAATGCCCAATTTTAACATCACTTTATAGAAAAAAGTCTATTGACTTAGTGAATTATGAGAATGACAGTCAAATATTATCCAGCCCTTTCGTCTTTGATATTGCTACTGTTATAACAAATTCTGCAATTGCCAAATTGTTATGATTTGTTTACGCCTTGTTACTATAAATTGCTGTATTTTATGCATTAGTTTTGTTAATCATTAATACGTTTTTGGTTCTTTTTTGTGTCTAATATCACTATTGGTGAAAAGACGTTAAATTAAACTACCGAACTGAACTTTTTCACAGTCATGGAACCAAGCCCAAACCTGAACAAGAAAATGATGCAAACAGAAACACAGAATAGGAACAACATTCATCAAGCTGATCTACCATCAGTATTGGCAGTTTATGGAACATTCACCTAGAAGAGATAGAATAAAAAAAGTGAAAGAGAGAAAATGAAAGTAGCAAACATAAAGAGATATACAAGAAAGGATAGCTAACAACGCACAAAGTCAAGTCAAGTCAAGTCAAGTCAAGTCAAGAATGTGATGAAGAAGATTTAAACCTTTGAACTCAATCACAAATCATGGTCTACTCACGCAGAGCTTTTCTGCGAATGAGTGCAAGGTTTACATCGTTTTTATGATGTCAACACCTAACTCGTTAAAACTACCATAAAGCCGAGAATGCTGTTTTGTCTCAACATTTATACACTCTCTTTCCTTCTTTAACTCTCTCTTTCTCGTTTTCCATTTTCTACTTTTATATATGTATTTTGTCCAGAGGGCTGGATGTAAAAAAGCATGTTATTGCTTACTCTATTACCCTCTATAAATAAAATTAATTAATTAATTCATTCATTCATTCATTCTCTCTCTCTCTCTCTCTTTGTCAAACGCTTTCTTAGAGTTCCTTTACAATGACCTAATAAGTTTGTGTATGGAGAAACTGGACGGTACCCTCTTTACATTAATAGTGCTGTCAGATGTATTAAATATTGGTTGAAACTTCTTAAAATGGATATGTCACGAATTCCACGCCAGGCGTATTCAATGCTCGTTAATATAGATGCAAAAGGTAAAGTGTGCTGGGCAACAATGGTTAAAAACACTTTGTTTAATTTGGGTTTTGGTTACGTTTGGTTAAACCAAGGAGTGGGTTGTGACATTTCTTTTATCTCCTTGTTTAAACAGAGAATGACAGATCACTTTTTGCAGGACTGGTACAGCTCAGTGATGAATAATGATACTTACTCGACATATTGTCTGTTTAAAACATCATTTGAGCCTAAACAATACTTTCATTTTCTAGACTATAGATGTTTTCGAGACTGTCTGGTAAAATTGCGTGTTGGTGTTCTACCTATTAATGGATCGTTATTTAGAAGAACATTCAGTGAAAATCTGAACAAATTATGCCCTGTATGCAATGTTGTCGAAGACGAAAGTCACTTTATTTATGTATGCCCTTTGTACTCTGATATCAGAAGCAAATATCTAAGTGGAGCAACTGGTCAGTACACCAATGTTTTAAAACATGGATCTGTAGCGACAGTCAGGAAACTCTCTTTGTACCTGTTTTATGCTATTCACAAAAGAAAAAATAATGATGATAAAGCATAATGTCAAATTGCTCTAGGACATCAAGCCCCATTGCGTGTCTTCAAACTTTATGGATATCTGTGGTTCCATTGATGTTCGAATGTGCCAGTACTCTGTGTATATGCGTGTCTATGTATGACTTTGGCCTTTCTAAGGGCCAGTGGCCTATAGATATCAAAAATATTGTTCTTGTTCTTCTCTCTCTTTGTCTCTGTCTCACCTATCGGCCACACTCATGGGTCTGATACTCTCCACACAGACGCAGTGTCTCCTCAGGTAGGTGCCGTGGGTCAGCACTATGCCCAGAGCAGAGCCCGGAGTCTTGTCAATCTCCACCAGCAGAGGACCCGACGCCTGTTCCACCGCATCTACACATAGGTCTACACATCAACAGGGTGTTCAAATGACACGCTAATCTGTCTACACACAGGTCTACACATCAACAATGTGTTCAAATGACACGCTAATCTGTCTACACATAGGTCTACACATCAACAAGGTGTTCAAATGACACGCTAATCTGTCTACACACAGGTCTACACATCAACAAGGTGTTCAAATGACACGCTAATCTGTCTACACACAGGTCTACACATCAACAAGGTGTTCAAATGACACGCTAATCTGTCTACACACAGGTCTACACATCAACAAGGTGTTCAAATGACACGCTAATCTGTCTACACACAGGTCTACACATCAACAATGTGTTCAAATGACACGCTAATCTGTCTACACACAGGTTTACACATCAACATCATTAAAATGACACAACACTGATGCAAGCAATGGTAGTTTGACACATCACAATAACTAACATGACACAACACTGATGCAAGCAATGGTAGTTTGACACATCAACATCATTACAATGACACAGCATAGTGATGTAAGCAATGGTAGTTTGACACATCAACATCATTACAATGACACAGCACAGTGATGTAAGCAAGTGAGTTGGAATTCCACATTCCACATCTCCAAAAGAAATCAACAGAATTTTGGCCTAGCCTTTCAGAAAAGCAATTTTGAGATTGTTGTTGGACACAGCACACATATTATCTACCGATTCAGTATTTTATGGACTACCGGCATTAGCTGCATCTTATCATAAGGCACACAACCCAAATCTTACCCCCGAAATCTGATTCTGCCTTTTCCCTTCGCTTACCATCATCTACTATCTTTCTGCCTTACTGGTCCATTCTCCTGCCTTTGTTCTAAAAACTCTTACCCCAAAACATTCTCCAGCCGAAAGTCGGTTGGACAAGCTAGGCCTATTTCTTAGTTAGGCGGATAACGTGACAGGGAAGCGATCGAGAAAGAAAAAGAAAAGAAAAGGCACAGGGATATTCTGGGATAAAACAATGGCCCTATAGTCCATAGCAAACAGCAAGCAGTACTGACCCATGACAGCCACATCGTAGGCCATGCCCTATAGTCCATAGCAAACAGCAAGCAGTTCTGACCCATGACAGCCACATCGTAGGCCATGCCCTATAGTCCATAGCAAACAGCAAGCAGTACTGACCCATGACAGCCACATCGTAGGTGATGCCCTATAGTCCATAGCAAACAGCAAGCAGTTCTGACCCATGACAGCCACATCGTAGGTGATGCCCTATAGTCCATAGCAAACAGCAAGCAGTACTGACCCATGACAGCCACATCATAGGTGATGCCCTATAGTCCATAGCAAACAGCAAGCAGTTCTGACACATGACAGCCACATCGTAGGTGATGCCCTATAGTCCATAGCAAACAGCAAGCAGTACTGACCCATGACAGCCACATCGTAGGCCATGCCCTATAGTCCATAGCAAACAGCAAGCAGTACTGACCCATGACAGCCACATCGTAGGTGATGCCCTATAGTCCATAGCAAACAGCAAGCAGTACTGACCCATGACAGCCACATCGTAGGCCATGCCCTATAGTCCATAGCAAACAGCAAGCAGTACTGACTCTTGACAGCCACATCATAGGCCATGCCCTATAGTCCATAGCAAACAGCAAGCAGTACTGACCCATGACAGCCACATCGTAGGCCATGCCCTATAGTCCATAGCAAACAGCAAGCAGTTCTGACCCATGACAGCCACATCGTAGGCCATGCCCTATAGTCCATAGCAAACAGCAAGCAGTACTGACCCATGACAGCCACATCGTAGGCCATGCCCTATAGTCCATAGCAAACAGCAAGCAGTACTGACCCATGACAGCCACATCGTAGGCCATGCCCTATAGTCCATAGCAAACAGCAAGCAGTTCTGACCCATGACAGCCACATCGTAGGCCATGCCCTATAGTCCATAGCAAACAGCAAGCAGTACTGACCCATGACAGCCACATCATAGGCCATGCCCTATAGTCCATAGCAAACAGCAAGCAGTACTGACCCATGACAGCCACATCGTAGGCCATGCCCTATAGTCCATAGCAAACAGCAAGCAGTACTGACCCATGACAGCCACATCGTAGGCCATGCCCTATAGTCCATAGCAAACAGCAAGCAGTACTGACCCATGACAGCCACATCGTAGGTGATGCCCTATAGTCCATAGCAAACAGCAAGCAGTACTGACTCTTGACAGCCACATCATAGGCCATGCCCTATAGTCCATAGCAAACAGCAAGCAGTACTGACTCATGACAGCCACATCATAGGCCATGCCCTATAGTCCATAGCAAACAGCAAGCAGTACTGACCCATGACAGCCACATCGTAGGTGATGCCCTATAGTCCATAGCAAACAGCAAGCAGTTCTGACCCATGACAGCCACATCGTAGGCCATGCCCTATAGTCCATAGCAAACAGCAAGCAGTACTGACCCATGACGGCCACATCGTAGGCCATGCCCTATAGTCCATAGCAAACAGCAAGCAGTACTGACCCATGACAGCCACATCATAGGCCATGCCCTATAGTCCATAGCAAACAGCAAGCAGTTCTGACCCATGACAGCCACATCATAGGCCATGCCCTATAGTCCATAGCAAACAGCAAGCAGTACTGACCCATGACAGCCACATCGTAGGTGATGCCCTATAGTCCATAGCAAACAGCAAGCAGTACTGACCCATGACAGCCACATCGTAGGTGATGCCCTATAGTCCATAGCAAACAGCAAGCAGTACTGACCCATGACAGCCACATCGTAGGCCATGCCCTATAGTCCATAGCAAACAGCAAGCAGTACTGACCCATGACAGCCACATCGTAGGTGATGCCC
>CM065687.1:1782211-1784711 GCA_017654935.2 Phymorhynchus buccinoides
TCTTCAACTGATTGTATTTTGTATTGTGTTCTTGGGTGCGGTGAGATGTGATGGTAACGGTGTGTGTGTGTGAGTGCGTGTGTGTGTGTATGTGTGTGTGTGTGTGTGCGTACGTGCGTGCCTGCGTGTATGTGTGGGTGGGGTGTGTATGTGTATGCCTATTTTGCATGTGTGTGAGCGATTACTTGGTTTTGTTTTTGAATTTCTTGCTTCTTTTTTTATTTTTTGTTGTTGTTAAGCGCATAGAGCTCCACATTTGGTGGAGGAGTGCGCTATATAAATGATTCACTATTATTATTATATTATTATTATTCTGATTAGGTAGGTATTATTAGGCATTAGGTACTTTAAAATAATTCGATGGCTTGGAGTCAAAACGGACTATATTTAGATAGTCCACTGACTTATTGATGTTATTGCAAAAACTAAGAACTTGTATTAAAAAAAAAGACTGCAAAAATATAAAATGGGGATTATGCTCTTTATACTTCTGCAGTCTTTTTTTTTAAAACAAGTTATTAGTTTTCACAATAAGTTCAATAATACGTCAAACGATAGTCCGTTTTGACTCCAAGCCATCGCTTTATAGTCACAGAGGCGTCTCTGTGAAATTCGGGTTGCTCCCACCTGGAGAGCGCATCACAGCCAGAGGCGCGACACCCATTTTGTTTTTGTTTTTGTTTGTTTGTTTTTCATGCGATTTATGAGGAAAGAAAGGGGGGGGGGGGGGATACATTTTGACCAAATGACAGGTTTTTCGTTGCCACTGGGCTTAACGTATGCTAAGTGCATGGGCACACGGGACCTCGGTTTTTCGTCTCATCCGAAAGACTCCACGTTCAGATCGTAAGGCCTAGTGTAAAAAGGTGAGAGGAAAAATCCCCTGTACCCAAGTTTGAATTCGGGTTTACTTGACACGAAGCAAGCGCCCTACCACTGTTCCACTCTACACCTCCCTGATGATATCATACTGGTTTTGTTTCAATACATTAAATAGTAACGCCCTACCACTGTTCCACTCTACACCTCCCTGATGATATCCTACTGGTTTTGTGTCACTACATTAAATAGTAACGCCCTACCACTGTTCCATTCTACACCTCCCTGATGATATCCTACTGGTTTTGCGTCACTATATTAAATAGTAACGCCCTACCACTGTTCCACTCTACACCTCCCTGATGATATCCTACTGGTTTTGTTTCACTACATTAAATAGTAACGCCCTACCACTGTTCCACTCTACACCTCCCTGATGATATCCTACTGGTTTTGTTTCAATACATTAAATAGTAACGCCCTACCACTGTTCCACTCTACACCTCCCTGATGATATCCTACTGGTTTTGCGTCACTATATTAAATAGTAACGCCCTACCACTGTTCCACTCTACACCTCCCTGATGATATCCTACTGGTTTTGTTTCACTACATTAAATAGTAACGCCCTACCACTGTGCCACTATACACCTCCCTGATGATATCCTACTGGTTTTGTGTCACTACATTAAATAGTAACGCCCTACCACTGTGCCACTATACACCTCCCTGATGATATCCTACTGGTTTTGTTTCACTACATTAAATAGTAACGCCCTACCACTGTGCCACTCTACACCTCCCTGATGATATCCTACTGGTTTTGTGTCACTACATTAAATAGTAACGCCCTACCACTGTGCCACTCTACACCTCCCTGATGATATCCTACTGGTTTTGTTTCACTACATTAAATAGTAACGCCCTACCACTGTGCCACTCTACACCTCCCTGATGATATCCTACTGGTTTTGTTTCACTACATTAAATAGTAACGCCCTACCACTGTGCCACTCTACACCTCCCTGATGATATCCTACTGGTTTTGTTTCACTACATTAAATAGTAACGCCCTACCACTGTGCCACTCTACACCTCCCTGATGATATCCTACTGGTTTTGTGTCACTACATTAAATAGTAACGCCCTACCACTGTGCCACTCTACACCTCCCTGATGATATCCTACTGGTTTTGTGTCACTACATTAAATAGTAACGCCCTACCACTGTGCCACTCTACACCTCCCTGATGATATCCTACTGGTTTTGTTTCACTACATTAAATAGTAACGCCCTACCACTGTTCCATTCTACACCTCCCTGATGATATCCTACTGGTTTTGTTTCACTACATTAAATAGTAACGCCCTACCACTGTGCCACTCTACACCTCCCTGATGATATCCTACTGGTTTTGTTTCACTACATTAAATAGTAACGCCCTACCACTGTTCCACTCTACACCTCCCTGATGATATCCTACTGGTTTTGTTTCACTACATTAAATAGTAACGCCCTACCACTGTGCCACTCTACACCTCCCTGATGATATCCTACTGGTTTTGTTTCAATACATTAAATAGTAACGCCCTACCACTGTTCCATTCTACACCTCCCTGATGATATCCTACTGGTTTTGTTTCACTACATTAAATAGTAACGCCCTACCACTGTTCCACT
>CM065687.1:1799711-1807211 GCA_017654935.2 Phymorhynchus buccinoides
CACACACACACACACACACACACACACACCGTTACCATCACCACCACTCACCCCACCCAAAAAAACACAATACAAAATACAATCAGTTGAACAAAGCATCAACACACACACACACACACACACACTCTCTCTCTCTCTCTCTCTCTCTCTCTCTCTCTCTCTCTCTCTCTCTCTCTCTCTCTCTCTCTCTCTCTCTCTCTCTCTCTCTCGCAACAAAGCTGACGTACACATTGCAGTCAACACACAGTGAAACTAATATGGGGGGAGGGGAGTGTGTGTGTGAGAATAGAGTCCAGAAGTAATGTGGCCTAAAGGTTGTGATGTAGCTTGAACAGGTGGGTCTTGAGAGCTGATTTGAAACATTGCAAGGACTGGATATGGCGGATTTCGCGTGGTAAGGAGTTCCAAACTGATGGGGCCAAAAAGGAAAAGGAGCGCTCACCAAACATTTTTGTTCGTGTACTAGGAACACAGAGAATTTTGGAATCTGAAGATGACCGCAATTGCCTTGATGGAGCATAGACAGAAAGCATGTCAGAAATGTAGCTAGGGGCATTTCCAGAGAAATAAGAATGACATAGAGTGGAAATTTTGTAGTCAATACGTGCTTTGATGGAAAGCCAATGAAGGGATATCAGGAGTGGTTGAACATGATGATACTTAGAGACCTTGAGGACAAGTCTGGCAGCAGAGTTCTGGACTTTTTGAAGCTTGTCAATGAGGTGTTGGGGGCAGCCATACAAGAGTGAATTACAATAATCTAGTTTAGAGAAAACAAAAGCGCAGACTAGTATTTTAGTAGTATCTATAGACAGGAGATGGCGAATCGTACCAATGCGACGCAGCTCACAGTATGCTGACCGACAGATAGTTTGAACTTGTGAGTCAACACTCATATCTTGAGAGATGTGGAAGCCAAGATTTCTAGCAGAAGGAGAAAAAGGTATTTGAGTGTCACAGACAGAGATGGAATCAGGCTTTGGGTACGAAAGTTTTCTAGATGGAGAGTGGATGAACAAGGCCTCCGTTTTGTCATCATTCAGCTTCAGTTTGTTTTGTAGCATCCATGATTTGATGTTGCGAATGCAGAATTCAAGTGAAGATATAGAAGGAAGAATGGTAGATGGGGATACAGGCTTGTGGAATTGTGTATCATCAGCAAAAGACTGAGAATCAACTGAATGAGAAGTGATCAACTCGGACAGGGGTTTAGTGTACATGATGAAGAGGACTGGTCCAAGTACTGAGCCTTGAGGAACCCCACATGTGAGGCCAACCATTGCAGAAGATGAGTCATTGATGGAGACAGACTGAGTTCGGCCCAGAGGCAGTGCTAAACCAGTAAAGTCCCGATTTTTTAATAATACAGATACGTGTAGTGTCATCCCCTTGTAATCTCCACTGCCCCCCCCCCCCCCCCACCATCCCTCTGCCGGCGGATGCGCGTTTCGCGCATTTGCGAAACCGCGCAAATGACACGGCCGCCTTGGTTGCCGTTGCCATCGCCCCTTTAGGGCTCACAGCAAATTTGAAGCGATTCGGTCAAAAAACGGCGGAGTTATAAGGCCCGTTTTGTGTTTCACACACACACACACACACACGGACGGACAGTTGGCTTTTTACTAGATGATGATGATGATGATTAGAACAATTAGAAAATGGCTGAGGTAGGGGTAAAAATCTTAGTCGACACCGGTTAATGCGCGAGCTTCTATTTTTAGATCATGGATTTTTTGGGATCCCAGCATCCGAGCCTCGGTCTGTTCCAAGAAAACTCTCAAACTCAAACTCAAACTCTTTTATTTGTCGTAAAACCATCAAAGGAATTATTGACACAGAAGTAGTAAGTACATACCACAGAAGAAAGAAAATAAAACAAAAAACACAAGGTAGTAAAGTTCGTGACAAAGTAAACGCAGCAGATAAAAATAATACAACATTTGTATATTCTTGCTAATTATTTACTGCGGACAGCAAAGCATTCATAAATGTATCTTGCTATTTCAGGTTGAAAGGAATTTGATTTCAGTATGAGACTTGGAGACTGAAAATCTGTTAACAATAAAGAATGCAGCTGTCTGTTAATACCATTAATAAGAGCAAGCCGCAAATCGGTATACAGTGTACATGCATCTAGAAAATGAAGTTCATCCTCCACAACGCTACAAGATTGACAAAGTCTGTCTTCTCTTGGGATATTACGATGGCGACCCCTTTCAATGTGAAGGTCGTGTTGACTTAATCTTAAGCGACATAGAGCTGTTTTATGTTTTACGTTCTTGCATGTTGTTAGATATGGCTGGATATTGTAAGACTGCGTGACTATGTTATAGAATTGAAGCCTTGAGGCACCACTGCCTTTAATGGTTTTCCAAAACTGTACATAATATTCTTTCAATTTATTAATTAATGAATATCTAAGTCTTTTAATATTAAAAGTGCCCTGATTTTTCCATATATGTGAGAAGCCCAGTGATTGAAGCAAAGATTTAACATATGTTATCCAAGGTGCTTTATTTCGAACTTCAGCTGATATCATATCATTATAAGCTTGCTTAATGTAGCTGTCTTCTTTTGACTCGATTATATGTACCCAAAATGATATTACTTGTCCTATTGTGTTAAGTGAGATTGGAAATCTTCCTAGTTCTGCTAGAACGGGTATTTTCATTGTCCTTTTGTGTACCCCTAACAACCCTCTACAGAACCGAATATGTGCGTTTTCTGATGAACATTTCAGGGAGAGAAAATAATTAAATTGATTGGGCATTTCAAAGCAATCCACCACCCCTTTGTTCTTTGACATATAATTAAATGGGAACCATACCTCAGCTCCATAGTTGACAATAGGGACTATTAACGTGTCAAATAGACGCATTGTGACATTAATATTTAATTCATCCCCACGTAAACATCGTTTGAGAGCATATGATGCTTTGTTTCCTTGTTTGGCTAGATGTTCTTCAGCTTCATGAAAATTTCCATTTCTGTGGAATATTACGCCAAGATATTTATAACTATCAACTATTTGAATGTAGTCACTGCCACATAAGAAATACGGCGCAATTTGGGGGCAATGTTTGGAAAACACTACTACTTTCGTTTTATCTCTGTTGATAGTAAGTCCCCATAGCTGGCAATAATTATATAGCCCATCTAGTTTGGTCTGTAATCCTGTTTTTGTCGTCGAGAGGAGTACTACATCATCCGCGTACAAGAGGCATGTTATTGGATTTTGAGTAAATTCATTTAAAAATGGGGAGGAGTCGTCATTTAGGACATCTTTTATGTCGTTTATAAAGATATTAAAGAGTGTTGGGCTTAGTACATTGCCTTGAAGTACTCCCTTATTAACAGGGACAGAGGCTGTATAACCATCGTTTGTCTTGGCACAAATAACAGATTCCCGATACATGTCCTTAATTATGCGAAAGCAATTTCCATCTATACCAATTTTAGTTAATTTTAGGAGCAGTGCATCATGCCATATATTGTCAAATGCCTTATGAAAATCCACAAAGCAGCAATAGAGACGTCCATTTTTTGTGCTTATAGTATGGTCGATTAGCTTTTTCAGAATGAATATGTGATCTGTTGTTCTTGATGTTTTTCTGAATCCAGCTTGTTCTTTAATTAGTAGCTCATTTGTTTCTAAATATGTCTCTAGTCTTCTGTTAATAATTTGACAGAAGAGTTTTCCCAAAGTATTGCTAAGGGTAATACCACGATAATTATTGGGATTCATGGGGTCTCCTCCTTTAAATATGGGAATATTGATTCCATCTTTCCATTGACTTGGATATATACCTGCTTGCAGAATGGCATTAAATAATTTGTACAGAATATCAGTTATATTAGGTATGCTAGCTTTTAGCATTTCACTCGTTATGCAGTCTCTTCCAGGACTTTTTCTGTTTTTTAATGCTTTTGCTGCCTGTGTAATTTCTTTTTGAGATATAGGGATATCTAAATTTGATGTTTTATTTAAGGGCAACTTGTCCTGAAGTTTTCTTTTAACCTCTTCTTTCCTATCTTCGTGAACGGTGATTTCTTTGCTTAATAAGTTTTCTAAATGGTTAACCCACTTTTTCCCACTTAGTGAGCATTTCTGGTGTTGTGAGGTATCATCTGCGTTTTTTAGCTCCGATAGTATCTTCCAAACTTGCTCTGGGTCGTTTTCGATGGCTGTATTTAAATTACGTACCAGATCATTCTTATATTGTCGCTTTGTTTTCCTCAATGTTTGGTTGTATTTTTTCAGAGCAATAAAATATTTATTTTGAATATATCTACTAAACGGATTTCTGTTTAAGGCGTTCAATAGGGATCTAACTTCTTTTCTTTGAAAGCCCAGCCTGCAACATTGCAGACGACTTCTGTGAAGTGGAAACTGAAACTTTCCAGTTTCGTTTGAGCGTTGCTGTGGTTGAAAGCCTACACATTTATATTGCAGTGAATATCAAGAACCTATCGTCAGTTAAAAACTACAGTCATCTTCACATTACCTTTGACCTTTGACTAAAAGGTAAGTTTTTATAGAGTAGAAAAACTGAAACAGACTGCAACGTCACTGACCAAAGTACCACACAAAGAAACACACAAGTGCAGAGTGACGTTATTTTATTGACGAAACAAAACAGAACGTGTAATATTTCAACAAAAATGTCCTCGTGTCCTCAAGGAATTAGCTAGTGAGTTGTCTCTTCCTCACTGTTCAATAAATCTTTAGAATCTGGTGAAATTCCCTCAGACTGGATACGAGCAGATGTTTCAGCTATCCTTAAAAAGGGCTCCAGATCTGACCCAGGAAACTATAGACCTGTAAGTTTGACCTGTATAGCATGTAAGATCCTTGAATCTTTTATTAGTCCGTCACCAAGACGGACTATAGCGATGGGCTGGTTTGTATTTTTGTTTGTTTGTTTGTTTTTTTTTCGGGTTGTTTTTTTCTGTCTGTCCCAAGGATATCTCCCGAACCGCTTGACCGAATCGCGTCAAATTTTGTGTGAAGGTGTGCCTCCTTATTAGGAAGAGATCGGCGCAAACCATTTTGCCGTCGTGACCTTGACCTTGACGTACGACCTTGAAAACCGAAAATCTATTTTTAGCCATATCTCGGGCACCGATCAACATAGGATGTTGAAACTTGGTATGAAGGTGGTTTGGCTTATGCCCGTTCTGATGATGGCATATCGATCAAGGTCAAGGTCAAAAAGATCGCTGGAGCCTGAAAATCGGGAGGGTCATTTTTTTCTCCTTCTGTCTGTCCCAAGGATATCTTTCGAACGGGTTGACATAATCACGTCAAATTGTGTGTGCTGGTGTGTCACCATGAGAGGAAGGCATCCGCGCAAACCATATTGCCGTCGTGACCTTGACCTTGGCGTACGACCTTGAAAACCGAAAATCTTTCAGGGGCCATAACTCCCACACCGTTAGTGTTAGAGTCTTCAAATTTGGCATGAAGGTACTTTGGCTTATGCCCGTTCTGATGGTGGCATACTGATCAAGGTCAATGTCACGGTCCGGGCGATCAGTAGGCCTTGAAAGTGGTAGGGGTCTACACATTGGGTTTTAAGCCATATTTTCCACATTGGTACTTGACAGAAGCGCTTCAGATTGTGTGTGGTACTGTATACCCTAGAGAAGAAAACATCCGAGCATAAATTATCACCATGCTGACCTTGACCTTGAAGTGTGACCTTGAAAGCCGAAATTTCCTTCTTTGCGCTATATGTTTCTTCTTCAAGCTGTATCTCGTGAACTAGAAGACAGAATCCCTTCCAATTTTGTGTCAGGATGTGACACTCTATGGGGTGTCGCAAGTGCGTGGCATTGCTGGTGACGGACATGTCTGCCGCTCGGCGACGCCCTTGTTAGGGATGCAATCGTAAATCATATGAACGATAATAGCTTATACGTAAAATGCCAACATGGTTTTAGAAAGAAGAGATCTTGCACCACACAGCTAATAGAGGTTATGGAAGAAATTACGGATTTATTAGATAATGGGTATCCAGTGGATGTAATTTATTTGGATTTTAAGAAAGGCTTTTGATAGTGTGCCCCATAACAGATTGTTATTGAAAATCAAATCTTATGGTATAGGGGTAAATATATATAATTGGGTTAAAGATTTTTTATCCAACAGAATTCAAAGAGGGACAAATACTCCTCTGTGGCTGATGTTCTTAGTGGAATCCCTCAGGGAAGCATTCTTGGACCTATTCTTTTTACTATTTTTATAAACGATCTGCCTGAGTGTGTTACATCATCATGTCAATTTTTTGCGGATGACACAAAAATTCTTAACACTTCTTGTAATTGTCAGATATTACAAAAAGATTTAACTGAACTAGAAGGCTGGACTACAAAATGGAATCTATATTTTAACGCAGACAAATGTAAGGTTATGCACGTTGGTAGAAATAATCCTAATAAAGAATACACTATGTTTAAGAACAATGACTTGTGCACAGTAACAGCATGTGAAAGTGAAAAAGACCTAGGGGTGATATTTGACAAGGATTTGTCCTTTAATAGTCATATCCAAACTTGCGTAAGTTATAAGGCTAATCAAATGATAGGTTTAATTAAAAGAACATTTATTAATATTGACTACAACATTTTTTCAAAACTGTATAAAGCTTTAGTGAGGCCGCATACAGAGTATGGCAATACAACATGGTACCCTAAGTATAAATATCAATCTAAAGCAATTGAGAAGGTTCAACGCAGGGCAACAAAACTGGTTAAGGGATGTAAAAGCATGACCTATGAAAATAGACTTTTGTATTTAAATTTGTACTCACTTAAAGGAAGAAGGGTAAGGGGAGACCTTATTGAAGCACATAAGATATTCAATGGCCTTGTTGATTTATCTTGGAATAACATATTTAAATCACCTCAATGCAGTACAACAATAAATTCATACGGTAAAGTTTTTATTAAGCAATGTAAAACTAACACTAGAAAAAATTGTTTTACTAACAGAGTTGCAAATTGTTGGAATGATTTAACTTTTGATTTAAAATGTGCACCTAATGTTAATATATTCAAAAATCGTCTTGATAATTCTCCAAAATTAGTAAATGTATTTAGAAGCATTGATTATTAATTTTTGTATTATAAGAAAATTCAACCGTAAAACCTTGACCGCTAAAAAGAAGAAAAACAAAATTAAATAAATAAAACAAATTAAAAAAATATCAAATTGGAAATCGATGGGACTGCTAAAAAGTTTAGCGGCTTGATTAGTCCCTATTCTACTACTACTACTACTACTACTACTACTACTACTACTACTACTACTACTACTACTACTACTACTACTACTACTACTACTACTTTTGAAACAACATAGACAACACAACAATACTTCCCTTCTTCACAGTCGAGCAGTTTCCACTGTCCATTTGTGTTTATGTTGTTTGAAAACGACATTTTTGTTGAAATATTATATTACACGTTGTGGCGGTACCATAGCCTATCATCATATAG
>CM065687.1:1812211-1822818 GCA_017654935.2 Phymorhynchus buccinoides
CTCTAGCTACAGCCCCTGTGGCCTTACCCGCAGCCGCCGCAGCCGTTGGATTCACCTCGGGCGGCATTAGCGCTGGCTCCACCGCCGCCGCCCTGATGTCCCTCACGTGGAAGGCGAAGGTGGGCATGTCCCTGGTGTCCACTGCACAGTCCGTTGGAGCCGCCGGCATTGCAGGCAAAACCGTGGTGGCTGCTGGCGCGGCGGCTGGTACCGCGGCTTACAGTGTGGCTCGGTATTTCACCGGGAATTAAAAGGAAAAGGTTAGTTATGATTGGAGCGTTCTACGCCGGAAGGAATTATCATGCTTATTGGTTGAAAACTGAAAGGTATTATCAGTAGTCTGTGTTCGTTGTTGTTGTTGTTGTTGTTGTTGTTGTCTTACCCTGGCTTAAAGACTCCAGGGGTCATCCCAACAGCCGAAGCAGTTGAACGTTATGGTACAAATGCACCAACTAGGGATGAGAACATTACGTGTGTGACCGTTTTTTGATTACCCCGCCACATTGGCAGCCACACTCCGTCTTCGGAGGAGTGCGTCATTGTTTTGTTTTGTGGTTTCTTCTTTCTGGCGTTCACCCGAGAAGAAACTTAGCAACTTCTGGCATTATGCCCGTCTGGCATTACGCATTATGCCCGTCCATGGTCAAATATTTTCAAGCACTATCTTGTGAACCCATACACAGAATGACTTCAAATTATATATGATGGCATAATGTTGTTTTGGCTGGTAGTGCTTGAAGGTGATATGCCAAAATTAGTTTAATAATGTGGTAGGATTTGTGGAGTGTAAGAGTAGTACTCAAAGGAGATTCCTTTCAGTCAGGATCATATTTTGTGAACAGAATCGTTTTTGGTTCACGTTTGGTATGGTGGTATACTAACTGAAGTTAACAAATGATGAACTCTATTTGTAGTCCTTTTGTTCTGCTATGCATTACTGCTGTGTATGTCCTTGTCTAAATTGTCTGTGTAGGTATTATTATTAGGTACTTTATAGTCACAGAGGCGCCACCCAATTTAAAAAAATTTTTGTTGTGCATGCGATTTTTGTCACTCATGAGGGAGGGGGGGGGGGGGGGGGGGGTGGGGGGGGGGGGGAATTTTGACCAAATGACAACTTTTTCGTTGTCACTGGGTTTAACGTATGCTAAGTGCATGGTCACACGGGACCTCGGTTTATCGTCTCATCCGAAAGACTCCACGTTCAGACCGTTAAGGCCTAGTGCAGAATGAGAGGAAAAAATCCCCTGTACCCAGGTTCGAACTCGGGTTTACTTGACACGAAGCGAACGCGATACCACTGTGCCACTCTACACGCGAGATGGTGTAGGTACTATTATTGCTGCGTATTTAAGCGTTATTCCAGCCTCGTTTTTCAATTGATTATGTTTTGATTTAAAATGTATTTAAAATGTATTTTAAAATGCATTCTGCTTTTACTGGAATATTTGTTAATTACAACATTGCAGTGTTATTAGTTATTAGTTTATATTCTTTGTTGTTGATAATTGTGTTTATTGTTTTTCTTGTGTGCACCTGGCGGCAATTTCCCTGTTATGACATAATAAAGATGATTTGGATTGGAATTGGATTGGGTTAAGTTCTCACTGAACGAGTAGTCCATGAATTGGCAGTTGAAGCAAATTGGGTCACGAGCTTCATGTCACAGTTACCAACACTCAGTGCACTCTATGTGTCATGATACAGCTGTCATTTACACAGCCCCTCATGCTTCATGTCACAGTTACCAACACTCAGTGCACTCCATGTGTCATAATACAGCTGCACTCCATGTGTCATGATACAGCTGTCATTTACACAGCCCCTCATGCTTCATGCCACAGTTACCAACACTCAGTGCACTCCCTGTGTCATGATACAGCTGTCATTTACACAGCCCCTCATGCCACAGTTACCAACACTCCATCCATGTGTCATGATACAGCTGTCATTTACACAGCCCCTCATGCTTCACAGTTACCAACACTCCATGTGTCATGATACAGCTGTCATTTACACAGCCCCTCATGCTTCATGTCACAGTTACCAACACACAGTGCACTCCATGTGTGATGATACAGCTGTCATTTACACAGCCCTCATGCTTCATGCCACAGTTACCAACAGTGCACTCCCTGTGTCATGATACAGCTGTCATTTACACAGCCCCTCATGCCACAGTTACCAACACTCCATGTGTCATGATACAGCTGTCATTTACACAGCCCCTCATGCTTCATGCCACAGTTACCAACACTCAGTGCACTCCCTGTGTCATGATACAGCTGTCATTTACACAGCCCCTCATGCTTCATGTCACAGTTACCAACACTCAGTGCACTCCCTGTGTCATGATACAGCTGTCATTTACACAGCCCCTCATGCTTCATGTCACAGTTACCAACACTCAGTGCACTCCCTGTGTCATGATACAGCTGTCATTTACACAGCCCCTCATGCTTCATGTCACAGTTACCAACACTCAGTGCACTCCCTTTGTCATGATACAGCTGTCATTTACACAGCCCCTCATGCCACAGTTACCAACACTCAGTGCACTCCCTGTGTCATGATACAGCTGTCATTTACACAGCCCCTCATGCTTCATGCACAGTTACCAACACTCAGTGCACTCCCTGTGTCATGATACAGCTGTCATTTACACAGCCCCTCATGCTTCATGTGCACTCCCTGTGTCATGATACAGCTGTCATTTACCAGCCCTCATCACACCAACAGTGCACTCCCTGTGTCATGATACAGCTGTCATTTAAACAGCCCCTCATGCTTCATGCCACAGTTACCAACACTCAGTGCACTCCCTGTGTCATGATACAGCTGTCATTTACACAGCCCCTCATGCTTCATGCCACAGTTACCAACACTCAGTGCACTCTATGTGTCATGATACAGCTGTCATTTACACAGCCCCTCATGCTTCATGTCACAGTTACCAACACTCAGTGCACTCCCTTTGTCATGATACAGCTGTCATTTACACAGCCTCCCTGTGTCTTGATACAGCTGTCATTTACACAGCCTCATGCCACAGTTACCAACACTCAGTGCACTCCCTGTGTCATGATACAGCTGTCATTTACACAGCCCCTCATGCTTCATGTCACAGTTACCAACACTCAGTGCACTCTATGTGTCATGATACAGCTGTCATTTACACAGCCCCTCATGCTTCACTTACCAACACTCAGTGCACTCCATGTGTCATGATACAGCTGTCATTTACACAGCCCCTCATGCTTCATGTCACAGTTACCAACACTCAGTGCACTCCCTGTGTCATGATACAGCTGTCATTTACACAGCCCCTCATGCTTCATGCGACAGTTACCAACACTCAGTGCACTCCCTGTGTCATGATACAGCTGTCATTTACACAGCCCCTCATGCTTCATGCCACAGTTACCAACACTCAGTGCACTCCCTGTGTCATGATACAGCTGTCATTTACACAGCCCCTCATGCTTCATGTCACAGTTACCAACACTCAGTGCACTCCCTGTGTGTCATGATACAGCTGTCATTTACCAACAGCCTCCTTTGTCATCATGCTTCATGCCCACAGTTACCAACACTCAGTGCACTCCCTGTGTGTCATGATACAGCTGTCATTTACACAGCCCCTCATGCTTCATGTCACAGTTACCAACACTCAGTGCACTCCATGTGTCATGATACAGCTGTCATTTACACAGCCCCTCATGCTTCATGTCACAGTTACCAACACTCAGTGCACTCCCTGTGTCATGATACAGCTGTCATTTACACAGCCCCTCATGCTTTCAGTGCACTCTATGTGTCATGATACAGCTGTCATTTACACCAACACTCAGTGCACTCCCTGTGTCATGATACAGCTGTCATTTACACAGCCCCTCATGCTTCATGTCACAGTTACCAACACTCAGTGCACTCCATGTGTCATGATACAGCTGTCATTTACACAGCCCCTCATGCTTCATGTCACAGTTACCAACACTCAGTGCACTCCATGTGTCATGATACAGCTGTCATTTACACAGCCCCTCATGCTTCATGCCACAGTTACCAACACTCAGTGCACTCCCTGTGTCATGATACAGCTGTCATTTACACAGCCCCTCATGCTTCATGTCACAGTTACCAACACTCAGTGCACTCCCTGTGTCATGATACAGCTGTCATTTACACAGCCCCTCATGCACAGTTACAACACTCAGTGCACTCTATGTGTCACCAACACTCAGTGCACTCCCTGTGTCATGATACAGCTGTCATTTACACAGCCCCTCATGCTTCATGCGACAGTTACCAACACTCAGTGCACTCCCTGTGTCATGATACAGCTGTCATTTACACAGCCCCTCATGCTTCATGCCACAGTTACCAACACTCAGTGCACTCCCTGTGTCATGATACAGCTGTCATTTACACAGCCCCTCATGCTTCATGCCACAGTTACCAACACTCAGTGCACTCCTTGTGTCATGATACAGCTGTCATTTACACAGCCCCTCATGCTTCATGCCACAGTTACCAACACTCAGTGCACTCCATGTGTCATGATACAGCTGTCATTTACACAGCCCCTCATGCTTCATGCCACAGTTACCAACACTCAGTGCACTCCCTGTGTCATGATACAGCTGTCATTTACACAGCCCCTCATGCTTCATGCGACAGTTACCAACACTCAGTGCACTCCCTGTGTCATGATACAGCTGTCATTTACACAGCCCCTCATGCTTCATGTCACAGTTACCAACACTCAGTGCACTCCCTGTGTCATGATACAGCTGTCATTTACACAGCCCCTCATGCTTCATGCCACAGTTACACAGTTACCAACACTCAGTGCACTCCATGTGTCATGATACAGCTGTCATTTACACAGCCCCTCATGCTTCATGTCACAGTTACCAACACTCAGTGCACTCCCTGTGTCATGATACAGCTGTCATTTACACAGCCCCTCATGCTTCATGCCACAGTTACCAACACTCAGTGCACTCCCTGTGTCATGATACAGCTGTCATTTACACAGCCCCTCATGCTTCATGTCACAGTTACCAACACTCAGTGCACTCCATGTGTCATGATACAGCTGTCATTTACACAGCCCCTCATGCTTCATGCCACAGTTACCAACACTCAGTGCACTCCATGTGTCATGATACAGCTGTCATTTACACAGCCCCTCATGCTTCACACAGTTACCAACACTCAGTGCACTCCATGTGTCATGATACAGCTGTCATTTACACAGCCCCTCATGCTTCATGCCACAGTTACCAACACTCAGTGCACTCCATGTGTCATGATACAGCTGTCATTTACACAGCCCCTCATGCTTCATGCGACAGTTACCAACACTCAGTGCACTCCATGTGTCATGATACAGCTGTCATTTACACAGCCCCTCATGCTTCATGCCACAGTTACCAACACTCAGTGCACTCCATGTGTCATGATACAGCTGTCATTTACACAGCCCCTCATGCTTCATGCCACAGTTACCAACACTCAGTGCACTCCATGTGTCATGATACAGCTGTCATTTACACAGCCCCTCATGCTTCATGCCACAGTTACCAACACTCAGTGCACTCCATGTGTCATGATACAGCTGTCATTTACACAGCCCCTCATGCTTCATGCCACAGCTACCAACACTCAGTGCTTCATGTGTCATGATACAGCTGTCATTTACACAGCCCCTCATGCTTCATGCCACAGCCCAACACTCAGTGCACTCCATGTGTCATGATACAGCTGTCATTTACACAGCCCCTCATGCTTCATGTCACAGTTACCAACACTCAGTGCACTCCCTTTGTCATGATACAGCTGTCATTTACACAGCCCCTCATGCCACAGTTACCAACACTCAGTGCACTCCATGTGTCATGATACAGCTGTCATTTACACAGCCCCTCATGCTTCATGTCACAGTTACCAACACTCAGTGCACTCCATGTGTCATGATACAGCTGTCATTTACACAGCCCCTCATGCTTCATGTCACAGTTACCAACACTCCACTCCATGTGTCATGATACAGCTGTCATTTACACAGCCCCTCATGCTTCATGCCACAGTTACCAACACTCCATGTGTCATGATACAGCTGTCATTTACACAGCTCCTCATGCTTCATGTCACAGTTACCAACACTCAGTGCACTCCATGTGTCATGATACAGCTGTCATTTACACAGCCCCTCATGCTTCATGCCACAGTTACCAACACTCAGTGCACTCCACGTGTCATGATACAGCTGTCATTTACACAGCCCCTCATGCTTCATGCGACAGTTACCAACACTCAGTGCACTCCCTGTGTCATGATACAGCTGTCATTTACACAGCCCCTCATGCTTCATGCACAGTTACCAACACTCAGTGCACTCCTTGTGTCATGATACAGCTGTCATTTACACAGCCCCTCATGCTTCATGCCACAGTTACCAACACTCAGTGCACTCCCTGTGTCATGATACAGCTGTCATTTACACAGCCCCTCATGCTTCATGTCACAGTTACCAACACTCAGTGCACTCCATGTGTCATGATACAGCTGTCATTTACACAGCCCCTCATGCTTCATGCCACAGTTACCAACACTCAGTGCACTCCATGTGTCATGATACAGCTGTCATTTACACAGCCCCTCATGCTTCATACCACAGTTACCAACACTCAGTGCACTCCATGTGTCATGATACAGCTGTCATTTACACAGCCCTCATGCTTCATGCCACAGTTACCAACACTCAGTGCACTCCATGTGTCATGATACAGCTGTCATTTACACAGCCCCTCATGCTTCATGTCACAGTTACCAACACTCAGTGCACTCCCTGTGTCATGATACAGCTGTCATTTACACAGCCCCTCATGCTTCACAGTTACCAACACTCAGTGCACTCCATGTGTTATGATACAGCTGTCATTTACACAGCCCCTCATGCTTCATGCCACAGTTACCAACACTCAGTGCACTCCATGTGTCATGATACAGCTGTCATTTACACAGCCCCTCATGCTTCATGCGACAGTTACCAACACTCAGTGCACTCCATGTGTCATGATACAGCTGTCATTTACACAGCCCCTCATGCTTCATGTCACAGTTACCAACACTCAGTGCACTCCATGTGTCATGATACAGCTGTCATTTACACAGCCCCTCATGCTTCATGTCACAGTTACCAACACTCAGTGCACTCCATGTGTCATGATACAGCTGTCATTTACACAGCCCCTCATGCTTCATGTCACAGTTACCAACACTGCACTCCATGTGTCATGATACAGCTGTCATTTACACAGCCCCTCATGCTTCATGTCACAGTTACCAACACTCAGTGCACTCCCTGTGTCATGATACAGCTGTCATTTACACAGCCCCTCATGCTTACCATTCTCCATATCGAAATCTGGTTATTTCAGTTTTATGAAAAATAATTCTAGGCTGATTCCAACACCTTCCCTTTCTGCAGAACGGCAAAATGTTGCTTCTCAGTGAACATGGTCAATGGGAAAACTTGATGGAGGTTTAACCAGTATCCCCGTTACTGACAGGTCAATGGGAAAACTTGATGGAGGTTTAACCATTATCCCCGTTACTGACAGGTCAATGGGAAAACTTGATGGAGGTTTAACCAGTATCCTGTTACTGACAGGTCAATGGGAAAACTTGATGGAGGTTTAACCAGTATCCCCGTTAATGACAGATCAATGGGAAAACTTGATGGAGGTTTAACCAGTATCCCTGTTACTGACAGGTCAATGGGAAAACTTGATGGAGGTTTAACCATTATCCCCGTTACTGACAGGTCAATGGGAAAACTTGATGGAGGTTTAACCAGTATCCCCGTTACTGACAGGTCAATGGGAAAACTTGATGGAGGTTTAACCAGTATCCCCGTTACTGACAGGTCAATGGGAAAACTTGATGGAGGTTTAACCAGTATCCCCGTTACTGACAGGTCAATGGGAAAACTTGATGGAGGTTTAACCAGTATCCCCGTTACTGACAGGTCAATGGGAAACTTGATGGAGGTTTAACCAGTATCCCCGTTACTGACAGGTCATAGAAAACTTGATGGAGGTTTAACCAGTATCCCCGTTACTGACAGGTCATAGAAAACTTGATGCAGGTATAACCAGTATCCCCGTTACTGACAGGTCATAGAAAACTTGATGGAGGTATAACCAGTATCCCCGTTACTGACAGGTCATAGAAAACTTGATGGAGGTTTAACAGTATCCCCGTTACTGACAGGTCATAGAAAACTTGATGCAGGTATAACCAGTATCCCCGTTACTGACAGGTCATAGAAAACTTGATGGAGGTTTAACCAGTATCCCCGTTACTGACAGGTCATAGAAAACTTGATGGAGGTATAACCAGTATCCCCGTTACTGACAGGTCATAGAAAACTTGATGGAGGTTTAACCAGTATCCCCGTTACTGACAGGTCATAGAAAACTTGATGGAGGTTTAACCAGTATCCCCGTTACTGACAGGTCATAGTAGGACATTTATTGTTGTTGAAATATATTAATATATTTAATGACCAAGGCCATCTGCCCATGTCATATATTATAGGAAAAAGGGGGGAGGGGAATACATATAAAAGAGAGAGAGAGAGAGAGAGAGAGAGGGGGGGGGGGGCGTGTGTACGCATGTATTGGTGCATTCCTTCCTGCTGCTTGTTGACATTTTCATTAGTTTCTGCGAGGGTGAAGGGTGGATGTCTTTGTGAGTGAGAAACATGTTTTTTTTTTGTCACTTTATTTCTTTGCACTGGAATGTTGGTAGCATGACTATCTTTTTGATTTTAATGCATGTTTTTAATGTTGATTTTAATGTTGCCTTTGTAAGGCGCATCTAGCATACTACTGTATGGATTTTAGCGCTATATAAAATAAAATTATTATTATTATTATTATTATTATATCTTTTAAAAGATGAAGTGGTTTTAAAGTGCATCACAATTTGATCATCCACTATCTGTGAAACAGTGTGTGCAAGTGTATGTGTGTGTGTGTTTCGCACGCACGTACGCATGTGTGTGTGTGTGCGTGTGCGCGCACACGTGTGTTTATACATTCGGACAAGCACATCACATGCGTGAGTACATAACATAGAGAGAGAAAAAGACGTGTGTGTTTGTGGGTGTTCATGTGTGGGTGTACAAGTTTCACTGTTCACCATTTAATGAATCTCTCTCTCTCTCTCTCTCTCTCTCTCTCTCTCTCTCAGGACCAAACCGATGCCAGCCAATGCAAGGGCAACAACTCCGTGTGGCATTGCGGTCAATTGCCTCCCTTCCTTGATCACATTTTGGCTTCTATTACCTAAATAAAGAACTGACGATTTTGATGTTTGTATTTGTGTGCTTTATTGACTTACTTTGGGGCATTAATTTAAATCAGTGCAAATGTTTGTTGTTGTGGTGGATATTTAATGGGGGGTTTTATGGAAAAGAAACAAAAGAATAAAAAAATAAAAATAAATGATTTAATGTCTTGTTTTTCCCGACTGTTATTGTCACTACGTTTTAGCTTGTGTGATGGTACATATGTTGAGGGGGAAAAGGCAAAAAGCAAACTAATTTTAAGATTACATTTGAAATGTTGGAACCAATACAACTAAATTCTTCAAATCATTTCTGTGTATCATTATTCAAAATAGGCCTAAACAGGCTTCATATTCTTTCGGCTTGTTATCGGTTGGAAAAAGATAATAATTGTAGTTACTATTTTGCATTATTATTTGAATAGAAATTTAGACCTATTGTTAATTAATCTCCAAAATTATTTCAAAAGATATTTAGAACTTGGATTATTAAGGTGACTATGGCGAATGCCTGTAGGACAACTGAAGGCAGTGTTGTGATATCACCATGTCAGGACGACGGGGTTATTGTCTACAATTAAAAGTGACTATGGCGAATGCCTGTAGGACAACTGAAGGCAGTGTTGTGATATCACCATGTCAGGACGACGGGGTTATTGTCTGCAATTAAAGGTTGACATCAGAAGCACACCGTTTCCTTTGCTGTGTTGTATAGCTTGTGTTTTCTTGGTCTGTGCAAGAACCAAAGAGATTTTTGTTCTTTTAGCATTTTACCTGATTGTATTTCTCTTGGGAATTTTGGTTTTGCCCTCCCTCCCTCCCTCCCTCCCCTCTCTTTCTCTCTATAAGCATGTTATTGCTTATTCTATTACCCTCTATACATAAAATTCATTCAATTCAATTCAATTCTATTTCTCTCTCTCTCTCTCTCTCTCTCTCTCTCTCTCTCTCTCTCTCTCTCTCTCTCACTTTGATCGCTTCAATCTCTTTCATCCGTGTCAATCTGGCTTCAGAGTAAAACACTCATGCCACACTGCTCTTACAACTCTTGTTGACAAATGGCTAACTAATATTAACAACAACGAAATTACTGGCGCTTTAATAGTTAATTTTGCCAAAGCCTTCGACGTTATTGACCATTCCTTATTACTCAAAAAACTCAAAATGTATGGTCTGTCTTCCGATACACTGAATCTGATGTCATCATTTTTAATTGACAGGAAACAGGTGGTGGCTGTAAATAG
>CM065687.1:1823318-1825818 GCA_017654935.2 Phymorhynchus buccinoides
TATAGGTCAAAAAGATCACTTGAGCCCGAAAATCGGAGGGTCATTTTTTCTCCACCTGTCTGTCCAAGGATATCTTTCGAACGGGTTGACAGAATCACGTCAAATTTTGTGTGCTGGTGTGTCACCATGAGAGGAAGACATCCGCGCAAACTATAATTGCCGTCGTGACCTTGACCTTGGCGTACGACCTTGAAAAACCGAAAATCTTTCAGGGGCCATAACTCCCACACCGTTAGTGTTAGAGTCTTCAAATTTGGCATGAAGGTACTTTGGCTTATGCCCGTTCTGATGGTGGCATACTGATCAAGGTCAATGTCACGGTCCGGGCGATCAGTAGGCCTTGAAAAAGTGGTAGGGGTCTACACATTGGGTTTTAAGCCATATTTTCCACATTGGTACTTGACAGAAGCGCTTCAGATTGATGTGTGGTACTGTATACCCTAGAGAAGAAAACATCCGAGCATAAATTATCACCATGCTGACCTTGACCTTGAAGTGTGACCTTGAAAACCGAAATTTCCTTCTTTGCGCTATATATTTCTTGTTCAAGCTGTATCTCGTGAACTAGAAGACAGAATCCCTTCCAATTTTGTGTCAGGATGTGACACTCTATGGGGTGTCGCAAGTGCGTGGCATTGCTGGTGACGGACATGTCTGCCGCTCGGCGACGCCCTTGTTAGGGATGCAATCGTAAATCATATGAACGATAATAGCTTATACGTAAAATGCCAACATGGTTTTAGAAAGAAGAGATCTTGTACCACACAGCTAATAGAGGTTATGGAAGAAATTACGGATTTATTAGATAATGGGTATCCAGTGGATGTAATTTATTTGGATTTTAAGAAAGGCTTTTGATAGTGTGCCCCATAACAGATTGTTATTGAAAATCAAATCTTATGGTATAGGGGTAAATATATATAATTGGGTTAAAGATTTTTTATCCAACAGAATTCAAAGAGGGACAAATACTCCTCTGTGGCTGATGTTCTTAGTGGAATCCCTCAGGGAAGCATTCTTGGACCTATTCTTTTTACTATTTTTTATAAACGATCTGCCTGAGTGTGTTACATCATCATGTCAATTTTTTTGCGGATGACACAAAAATTCTTAACACTTCTTGTAATTGTCAGATATTACAAAAAGATTTAACTGAACTAGAAGGCTGGACTACAAAATGGAATCTATATTTTAACGCAGACAAATGTAAGGTTATGCACGTTGGTAGAAATAATCCTAATAAAGAATACACTATGTTTAAGAACAATGACTTGTGCACAGTAACAGCATGTGAAAGTGAAAAAGACCTAGGGGTGATATTTGACAAGGATTTGTCCTTTAATAGTCATATCCAAACTTGCGTAAGTTATAAGGCTAATCAAATGATAGGTTTAATTAAAAGAACATTTATTAATATTGACTACAACATTTTTTCAAAACTGTATAAAGCTTTAGTGAGGCCGCATACAGAGTATGGCAATACAACATGGTACCCTAAGTATAAATATCAATCTAAAGCAATTGAGAAGGTTCAACGCAGGGCAACAAAATTGGTTAAGGGATGTAAAAGCATGACCTATGAAAATAGACTTTTGTATTTAAATTTATACTCACTTAAAGGAAGAAGGGTAAGGGGAGACCTTATTGAAGCACATAAGATATTCAATGGCCTTGTTGATTTATCTTGGAATAACATATTTAAATCACCTCAATGCAGTACAACAAGAAATTCATACGGGAAAGTTTTTATTAAGCAATGTAAAACTAACACTAGAAAAAAATTGTTTTACTAACAGAGTTGCAAATTGTTGGAATGATTTAACTTTTGATTTAAAACGTGCACCTAATGTTAATATATTCAAAAATCGTCTTGATAATTCTCCAAAATTAGTAAATGTATTTAGAAGCATTGATTATTAATTTTTGTATTATAAGAAAATTCAACCGTAAAACCTTGACCGCTAAAAAGAAGAAAAACAAAATTAAATAAATAAAACAAATTAAAAAAATATCAAATTGGAAATCGATGGGACTGCTAAAAAGTTTAGCGGCTTGATTAGTCCCTATTCTACTACTACTACTACTACTACTACTACTACTACTACTACTACTACTACTACTACTACTACTACTACTAACTACTTTTTGAAACAACATAGACAACACAACAATACTTCCCTTCTTCACAGTCGAGCAGTTTCCACTGTCCATTTGTGTTTATGTTGTTTGAAAACGACATTTTTGTTGAAATATTATATTACACGTTGTGGCGGTACCATAGCCTATCATCATATAGCCGATGAGGTTTATCATGTGGCGGTGCCATAGCCGATGAGGTTTAACCGAGGCGTGGTCACCGCTACAGCTATCTGTATTAATTACAAGAAAATTCAGTTGATACAATATCAACTAAAAGGCGGCCAAACAGTGTTAACATTATGTAGAAGAGTGTATTGCACTTCAAATGTGTATGAACATAAGGTCAGGTCAGGTCAGGTAG
>CM065687.1:1828318-1841065 GCA_017654935.2 Phymorhynchus buccinoides
ATCTGTCATTTGGAAACCAATAGATATCCTAACTCATAAAAACTTAGACAAGACCACAGTCATACCTCAAGAGCTTTCTGCTGATATTTTAAATAACCACTTTTGTAATATTGCCAACAAAACTGTAAAGAATGATAGATCCAATACCAATGACTACTTTCTGTAATTCAAAAGCAATTAAATCAGAAGTAGTCATTCCCCCAATCCCATTATCTGATGTTTATTTCTATCTTGTGCACATGAAACAAACTGGTACTCGAGGTACTGATAACATAGACGGTATTATCTTAAAGCTTAGTGCCCCTGTTATTACTGACACACTTACTTACTTATATAACCTTTTTCTTGATAAAACATATTTTCCTAATCTTCTTAAACAGGCCAAAGTCATACCACTTTTTAAATCTGGAAATAAATTAGATCCCTCAAATTATAGACCAATATGTATACTTTCTCTTTTGTTTAAACCTCTCGAAAAGCACATGAATAAATATATTACATATCACATTTCCAAATACGATTTACTTCATCCTAATCAATCTGGATTTCGATCAAATCATTCCTGTCACACAGCACTAACAAGTGGCAGTGGAACACAGAGGCCGTGTGTTCATGGGTGGTGTCTGTTTCCCTGGGCCTGGTAGGCCTACACAGTGGAACCAGAGGCTGTGTGTTCATGGGTGGTGTCTGTTTCCCTGGGCCAGGTAGGCCTACACAGTGGAACCAGAGGCCGTGTGTTCATGGGTGGTGTCTGTTTCCCTGGGCCAGGTAGGCCTACACAGTGGAACCAGAGGCCGTGTGTTCATGGATGGTGTCTGTTTCCCTGGGCCTGGTAGGCCTACACAGTGGAACCAGAGGCCGTGTGTTCATGGATGGTGTCTGTTTCCCTGGGCCTGGTAGGCCTACATAGTGCAACCACAGGCCGTGTGTTCATGGGTGGTGTCTGTTTCCCTGGGCCTGGTAGGCCTACATAGTGGAACCACAGGCCGTGTGTTCATGGATGGTGTCTGTTTCCCTGGGCCTGGTAGGCCTACACAGTGGAACCAGAGGCCGTGTGTTCATGGGTGGTGTCTGTTTCCCTGGGCCTGGTAGGCCTACATAGTGGAACCAGAGGCCGTGTGTTCATGGGTGGTGTCTGTTTCCCTGGGCCTGGTAGGCCTACACAGTGGAACCACAGGCCGTGTGTTCATGGATGGTGTCTGTTTCCCTGGGCCTGGTAGGCCTACATAGTGGAACCAGAGGCCGTGTGTTCATGGGTGGTGTCTGTTTCCCTGGGCCTGGTAGGCCTACATAGTGGAACCAGAGGCCGTGTGTTCATGGATGGTGTCTGTTTCCCTGGGCCAGGTAGGCCTACACAGTGGAACCACTGGCCGTGTGTTCATGGATGGTGTCTGTTTCCCTGGGCCTGGTAGGCCTACATAGTGGAACCACAGGCCGTGTGTTCATGGATGGTGTCTGTTTCCCTGGGCCTGGTAGGCCTACACAGTGGAACCACTGGCCGTGTGTTCATGGATGGTGTCTGTTTCCCTGGGCCTGGTAGGCCTACACAGTGGAACCACAGGCCGTGTGTTCATGGGTGGTGTCTGTTTCCCTGGGCCTGGTAGGCCTACACAGTGGAACCAGAGGCCGTGTGTTCATGGATGGTGTCTGTTTCCCTGGGCCTGGTAGGCCTACACAGTGGAACCAGAGGCCGTGTGTTCATGGGTGGTGTCTGTTTCCCTGGGCCTGGTAGGCCTACACAGTGGAACCAGAGGCCGTGTGTTCATGGGTGGTGTCTGTTTCCCTGGGACTGGTTCTGAAACAGGCCATTTCGGGGGTCGTTATTTATGAGGTCGTTATTTATTTCCTGGCGCAATCACTGACAGCTTTTGTAAATGCGAAGTACTGCAAGGTGGAACAAAAAGCCCAATTGTTTTGGCATTTTTATTGCCGCCACTTGCATGCGAACGATTCTTTCAAATTTTAAGCGGTTATGATATGTTGTAGTGTGCCTGGGCCTCTGACGTTTACATTTGATACAAAATGTATGTAGGTTACGATATGTTGTAGTGTGCCTGGGCCTCTGACGTTTACATTTGATACAAAATGTATGTAGGTTTCGATATGTTGTAGTGTGCCTGGGCCTCTGACGTTTACATTTGATACAAAATGTATTTAGGTTACGATATGTTGTAGTGTGCCTGGGCCTCTGACGTTTACATTTGATACAAAATGTATTTAGGTTACGATATGTTGTAGTGTGCCTGGGCCTCTGACGTTTACATTTGATACAAAATGTATGTAGGTTCAAAGAGAAAAGAAAAAGGGTTTCTTGCTAAGGAAGGGAAGGTGTGGTTTGCCCCGCCTTTCCATAGGTTTTCAGTTGTGTACCCACCCCTCTCTTCCTTTCCTGTTCCAGTCAGCCCTAAAGTGGTGGTAGCGGTCGCCGTGGGTACCGTCGCTCTAGCTACAGCCCCTGTGGCCTTACCCGCAGCCGCCGCAGCCGTTGGATTCACCTCGGGCGGCATTAGCGCTGGCTCCACCGCCGCCGCCCTGATGTCCCTCACGTGGAAGGCGAAGGTGGGCATGTCCCTGGTGTCCACTGCACAGTCCGTTGGAGCCGCCGGCATTGCAGGCAAAACCGTGGTGGCTGCTGGCGCGGCGGCTGGTACCGCGGCTTACAGTGTGGCTCGGTATTTCACCGGGAATTAAAAGGAAAAGGTTAGTTATGATTGGAGCGTTCTACGCCGGAAGGAATTATCATGCTTATTGGTTGAAAACTGAAAGGTATTATCAGTAGTCTGTGTTCGTTGTTGTTGTTGTTGTTGTTGTTGTCTTACCCTGGCTTAAAGACTCCGGGGGTCATCCCAACAGCCGAAGCAGTTGAACGTTATGGTACAAATGCACCAACTAGGGATGAGAACATTACGTGTGCGACTGTTTTTAATTACCCCACCACATGGGCAGCCACACTCCGTCTTCGGAGGAGTGCGTCATTGTTTTGTTTTGTGGTTTCTTCTTTCTGGCGTTCACCCGAGAAGAAACTTAGCAACTTCTGGCATTATGCCCGTCTGGCATTACGCATTATGCCCGTCCATGGTCAAATATTTTCAAGCACTATCTTGTGAACCCATACACAGAATGACTTCAAATTATATATGATGGCATAATGTTGTTTTGGCTGGTAGTGCTTGAAGGTGATATGCCAAAATTAGTTTAATAATGTGGTAGGATTTGTGGAGTGTAAGAGTAGTACTCAAAGGAGATTCCTTTCAGTCAGGATCATATTTTGTGAACAGAATCGTTTTTGGTTCACGTTTGGTATGGTGGTATACTAACTGAAGTTAACAAATGATGAACTCTATTTGTAGTCCTTTTGTTCTGCTATGCATTACTGCTGTGTATGTCCTTGTCTAAATTGTCTGTGTAGGTATTATTATTAGGTACTTTATAGTCACAGAGGCGCCACCCAATTTAAAAAAATTTTTTGTTGTGCATGCGATTTTTGTCACTCAGCGGGAGGGGGGGGGGGGGGAATTTTGACCAAATGACAACTTTTTCGTTGCCACTGGGTTTAACGTATGCTAAGTGCATGGGCACACGGGACCTCGGTTTATCGTCTCATCCGAAAGACTCCACGTTCAGACCGTTAAGGCCTAGTGCAGAATGAGAGGAAAAAATCCCCTGTACCCAGGTTCGAACTCGGGTTTACTTGACACGAAGCGAACGCGATACCACTGTGCCACTCTACACGCGAGATGGTGTAGGTACTATTATTGCTGCGTATTTAAGCGTTATTCCAGCCTCGTTTTTCAATTGATTATGTTTTGATTTAAAATGTATTTTAAATGTATTTTTAAAATGCATTCTGCTTTTACTGGAATATTTGTTAATTACAACATTGCAGTGTTATTAGTTATTAGTTTATATTCTTTGTTGTTGATAATTGTGTTTATTGTTTTTCTTGTGTGCACCTGGCGGCAATTTCCCTGTTATGACATAATAAAGATGATTTGGATTGGAATTGGATTGGGTTAAGTTCTCACTGAACGAGTAGTCCATGAATTGGCAGTTGAAGCAAATTGGGTCACGAGCTTCATGTCACAGTTACCAACACTCAGTGCACTCTATGTGTCATGATACAGCTGTCATTTACACAGCCCCTCATGCTTCATGTCACAGTTACCAACACTCAGTGCACTCCATGTGTCATAATACAGCTGTCATTTACACAGCCCCTCATGCTTCATGTCACAGTTACCAACACACAGTGCACTCCATGTGTCATGATACAGCTGTCATTTACACAGCCCCTCATGCTTCATGCCACAGTTACCAACACTCCATGTGTCATGATACAGCTGTCATTTACACAGCCCCTCATGCTTCATGTCACAGTTACCAACACACAGTGCACTCCATGTGTGATGATACAGCTGTCATTTACACAGCCCTCATGCTTCATGCCACAGTTACCAACACTCAGTGTACTCCCTGTGTCATGATACAGCTGTCATTTACACAGCCCCTCATGCTTCACAGTTACCAACACTCAGTGCACTCCATGTGTCATGATACAGCTGTCATTTACACAGCCCCTCATGCTTCATGCCACAGTTACCAACACTCAGTGCACTCCCTGTGTCATGATACAGCTGTCATTTACACAGCCCCTCATGCTTCATGCCACAGTTACCAACACTCAGTGCACTCTATGTGTCATGATACAGCTGTCATTTACACAGCCCCTCATGCTTCATGTCACAGTTACCAACACTCAGTGCACTCCCTGTGTCATGATACAGCTGTCATTTACACAGCCCCTCATGCTTCATGCACAGTTACCAACACTCAGTGCACTCCCTGTGTCATGATACAGCTGTCATTTACACAGCCCCTCATGCTTCATGCCACAGTTACCAACACTCAGTGCACTCCCTGTGTCATGATACAGCTGTCATTTACACAGCCCCTCATGCTTCATGTCACAGTTACCAACACTCAGTGCACTCCCTTTGTCATGATACAGCTGTCATTTACACAGCCCCTCATGCCACAGTTACCAACACTCAGTGCACTCCCTGTGTCATGATACAGCTGTCATTTACACAGCCCCTCATGCTTCATGCCACAGTTACTAACACTCAGGGCACTCCCTGTGTCATGATACAGCTGTCATTTACACAGCCCCTCATGCCACAGTTACCAACACTCAGTGCACTCCCTGTGTCATGATACAGCTGTCATTTAAACAGCCCCTCATGCTTCATGTCACAGTTACCAACACTCAGTGCACTCCCTGTGTCATGATACAGCTGTCATTTACACAGCCCCTCATGCTTCATGCCACAGTTACCAACACTCAGTGCACTCCCTGTGTCATGATACAGCTGTCATTTACACAGCCCCTCATGCTTCATGTCACAGTTACCAACACTCAGTGCACTCCCTGTGTCATGATACAGCTGTCATTTACACAGCCCCTCATGCTTCATGTCACAGTTACCAACACTCAGTGCACTCCCTGTGTCATGATACAGCTGTCATTTACACAGCCCCTCATGCTTCATGTCACAGTTACCAACACTCAGTGCACTCCCTGTGTCATGATACAGCTGTCATTTACACAGCCCCTCATGCTTCATGTCACAGTTACCAACACTCAGTGCACTCCATGTGTCATGATACAGCTGTCATTTACACAGCCCCTCATGCTTCATGTCACAGTTACCAACACTCAGTGCACTCCCTGTGTCATGATACAGCTGTCATTTACACAGCCCCTCATGCCACAGTTACCAACACTCAGTGCACTCCATGTGTCATGATACAGCTGTCATTTACACAGCCCCTCATGCTTCATGTCACAGTTACCAACACTCAGTGCACTCCCTGTGTCATGATACAGCTGTCATTTACACAGCCCCTCATGCTTCATGCGACAGTTACCAACACTCAGTGCACTCTATGTGTCATGATACAGCTGTCATTTACACAGCCCCTCATGCTTCATGTCACAGTTACCAACACTCAGTGCACTCCATGTGTCATGATACAGCTGTCATTTACACAGCCCTCATGCTTCACAGTTACCAACACTCAGTGCACTCCCTGTGTCATGATACAGCTGTCATTTACACAGCCCCTCATGCCACAGTTACCAACACTCAGTGCACTCCCTGTGTCATGATACAGCTGTCATTTACACAGCCCCTCATGCTTCATGTCACAGTTACCAACACTCAGTGCACTCTATGTGTCATGATACAGCTGTCATTTACACAGCCCCTCATGCTTCATGTCACAGTTACCAACACTCAGTGCACTCCATGTGTCATGATACAGCTGTCATTTACACAGCCCTCATGCCACAGTTACCAACACTCAGTGCACTCCCTGTGTCATGATACAGCTGTCATTTACACAGCCCCTCATGCTTCATGCACAGTTACCAACACTCAGTGCACTCCCTGTGTCATGATACAGCTGTCATTTACACAGCCCCTCATGCTTCATGTCACAGTTACCAACACTCAGTGCACTCCATGTGTCATGATACAGCTGTCATTTACACAGCCCCTCATGCTTCATGCCACAGTTACCAACACTCAGTGCACTCCCTGTGTCATGATACAGCTGTCATTTACACAGCCCCTCATGCTTCATGTCACAGTTACCAACACTCAGTGCACTCCTTGTGTCATGATACAGCTGTCATTTACACAGCCCCTCATGCTTCATGTCACAGTTACCAACACTCAGTGCACTCCATGTGTCATGATACAGCTGTCATTTACACAGCCCCTCATGCTTCATGTCACAGTTACCAACACTCAGTGCACTCCATGTGTCATGATACAGCTGTCATTTACACAGCCCCTCATGCTTCATGTCACAGTTACCAACACTCAGTGCACTCTATGTGTCATGATACAGCTGTCATTTACACAGCCCCTCATGCTTCATGCGACAGTTACCAACACTCAGTGCACTCTATGTGTCATGATACAGCTGTCATTTACACAGCCCCTCATGCTTCATGTCACAGTTACCAACACTCAGTGCACTCCATGTGTCATGATACAGCTGTCATTTACACAGCCCTCATGTCACAGTTACCAACACTCAGTGCACTCTATGTGTCATGATACAGCTGTCATTTACACAGCCCTCATGCCACAGTTACCAACACTCAGTGCACTCCCTGTGTCATGATACAGCTGTCATTTACACAGCCCCTCATGCTTCATGCGACAGTTACCAACACTCAGTGCACTCCCTGTGTCATGATACAGCTGTCATTTACACAGCCCCTCATGCTTCATGCGACAGTTACCAACACTCAGTGCACTCCCTGTGTCATGATACAGCTGTCATTTACACAGCCCCTCATGCTTCATGCCACAGTTACCAACACTCAGTGCACTCCTTGTGTCATGATACAGCTGTCATTTACGCAGCCCTCATGCTTCATGCCACAGTTACCAACACTCAGTGCACTCCCTGTGTCATGATACAGCTGTCATTTAAACAGCCCTCATGCTTCATGCCACAGTTACCAACACTCAGTGCACTCCCTGTGTCATGATACAGCTGTCATTTACACAGCCCCTCATGCTTCATGCCACAGTTACCAACACTGCACTCCATGTGTCATGATACAGCTGTCATTTAAACAGCCCCTCATGCTTCATGTCACAGTTACCAACACTCAGTGCACTCCATGTGTCATGATACAGCTGTCATTTACACAGCCCCTCATGCTTCATGTCACAGTTACCAACACTCAGTGCACTCCCTGTGTCATGATACAGCTGTCATTTAAACAGCCCCTCATGCTTCATGTCACAGTTACCAACACTCAGTGCACTCCATGTGTCATGATACAGCTGTCATTTAAACAGCCCCTCATGCTTCATGTCACAGTTACCAACACTCAGTGCACTCCATGTGTCATGATACAGCTGTCATTTACACAGCCCCTCATGCTTCATGTCACAGTTACCAACACTCAGTGCACTCCCTGTGTCATGATACAGCTGTCATTTACACAGCCCCTCATGCCACAGTTACCAACACTCAGTGCACTCCATGTGTCATGATACAGCTGTCATTTACACAGCCCTCATGCTTCATGCCACAGTTACCAACACTCAGTGCACTCCATGTGTCATGATACAGCTGTCATTTACACAGCCCCTCATGCTTCATGTCACAGTTACCAACACTCAGTGCACTCTATGTGTCATGATACAGCTGTCATTTACACAGCCCCTCATGCTTCATGCCACAGCTACCAACACTCAGTGCACTCCATGTGTCATGATACAGCTGTCATTTACACAGCCCCTCATGCTTCATGTCACAGTTACCAACACTCAGTGCACTCCCTTTGTCATGATACAGTTGTCATTTACACAGCCCCTCATGCCACAGTTACTAACACTCAGTGCACTCCATGTGTCATGATACAGCTGTCATTTACACAGCCCTCATGCTTGTATTTCTCTTGGGAATTTTGGTTTTGCCCTCCCTCCCTCCCTCCCTCCCCTCTCTTTCTCTCTATAAGCATGTTATTGCTTATTCTATTACCCTCTATACATAAAATTCATTCAATTCAATTCAATTCTCTTTCTCTCTCTCTCTCTCTCTCTCTCTCTCTCTCTCTCTCTCTCTCTCTCTCTCTCTCTCTCTCTCTCTCTCACTTTGATCGCTTCAATCTCTTTCATCCGTGTCAATCTGGCTTCAGAGTAAAACACTCATGCCACACTGCTCTTACAACTCTTGTTGACAAATGGCTAACTAATATTAACAACAACGAAATTACTGGCGCTTTAATAGTTGATTTTGCCAAAGCCTTCGACGTTATTGACCATTCCTTATTACTCAAAAAACTCAAAATGTATGGTTTGTCTTCCGATACACTGAATCTGATGTCATCATTTTTAATTGACAGGAAACAGGTGGTGGCTGTAAATAGCTCTGTATCGTCGTCTCTAACAACAAAGTATGGCATTCCTCAGGGGTCTATCCTAGGACCAATACTTGTTTCTATTTATATTAATGACTTGCCTCTAGTTATAAGCTCCCTATGTAAACTTTTTGCCGATGATACAACACTACACACAAGTCATTCCAATTATACAACAGTATTTCAAACGTTACAAAACAGCATCGATGAACTTTTAAATTGGGCAGAGTTGAATCATATGAGCTTGCACCCATTAAAAACCAAACTTATGATAATTACAACAAGACAAAAACGCCAGAACCTTCCTAACAACTTTTTGACTCTCTTTATTAATGGCAATGCAGTTGAGGAAGTTGGGAGTCACAAAGTTCTTGGCGTTGTCGTTGACAATAATCTTTCTTGGTCCGAACATGTCACTAAAACCTGCAAATCCGTGTCTTCAAAGATTTATCAGTTGTCTAAAATAAAGCATTTCCTAAACCTCCATTCACGTAAGATATTTTTCCACTCATTTATTGAATCGCATATCAACTACGCGTCAACTCTGTGGGATGGCGCTAGTGAAAATATTTTGAAACCTCTTTCAAGTCTTCATAGACGAGCATTAAAACTAGTTCTGCTTAAGTCCTCAAAACTAACCACTTATGACCACAAAGCTTTAGACATTCTACCCTTCCATTTAAAGCTAAATTATAACAAGGCAATGCCCCACAATCTCTTACCAGTAGGTTTGTTGTCAATGACCGGCGCCACGAACATACAAGAAATTCAGTTGACCCAAGGTCAACTATAAAGGCGAGCCAAGACAATGTTGGCATTTCAAATCCTTTCAGCTTTTTTCATGTGCTGTCTATGTCCTTGTATTGTATTTTTCTGTTTTGTGTTTGTCTTATATTTATTCTTTCCAACTAACCAAAACAAATGTCCCATATGTGCCTTCCCAGGTCGAGAGGACGTAAAACTCAAATTTACGATACGTTGGCATTTCAATTTACAAATAAACAAGAGGCGAAGCCTTCAAGGCTCACGTCTAATTTTGATTACTATCTATAGAGAATGTAGAAGTGTCAATGTCACTAATTTAGCTATGCAAATCCAATGAGAGTAATTTGTGTTTTCCAATCAGTTTAGTAATAGTACAATGAAGATTTCCAATGGTTCCCTATAAAAGTTTGTGAATTGAAAATGTAAATCAAGGTTCAGAGTGTAATGCATACATTCTGTCTTAATTTTATGTAAAGGTGAATACTATTTGTATTACTATTTATTATTATGTTGGCATTGGTTAGAATATATAATGTTAATGCAGTTAGCGTTAATTACGCATACTATTTATTATTATGTTGGTTAGGTTAGAATAGATATACTGTTAATGCAGTTATACTAACACTGGAATGTTACAGGATATATGACTTGCTCAAATTAGGACATCAATAAAATCCTGCATACTAAGAAAAATATAACATAAGAAGTGATTCTGTTTATTGCACAAAAAGAGTCTCAACAGCAGTCAGCATTTTTTTTTAAAATTCTCCCTCTCCACCCCCCACCCGACCCCCACCCCCCTTCAACAACAACTAACCATAGGTAATGTTTGTGGGGAAACAAAAGAGTGGAAAGACGAGAGGAACTTAAAATGCTTTTTAATGGCAGTGAAGAATATGAGTGTCAGAGAAAGTTAGGCATGGAATTGGGAGTAGAAAGAAAAGTGAGATAACCAGGCTCTTATGATTCCTGCCAGGATTTGAACCTAGATCTCTGTCTGAAATTCAGACAGCGTGTTATCCTTAACACTACAGGAATTGGGTAATGGGAGCCAAAGGTCATCTCACTAATTAACACCACGTCCTAGGTATACTCCCATCCCTTTAAGCTATCATCACAATGGGCTTTTACTTTTAAAATAATAGAGTAGGGATTGGAGGAAAAGGTGTAAGGGTCAAAAATGGACTTAGAGCAAAAATAATAAAAAATAACCAGGCCTAAGTAGAGCAGGCTAGGCCTAATGTTGCTTTGGTGAACTCAACTCTCCCACCCTTTCCTGATATTGTCCATCCCGGTAACGGACAGTTTCAAATTTTTTGGCCCATTTTTGTTTACCAGTCAAGCACAGAATGTTCAGTTAACAGAACCCTGTGCGTGCAAATGTTAGTGCTCACTCACCTAACCAAATGAGAATCGCTGGATCTACAGCATACAGCTGTCTCCTGAAGCCTCATAGAGTCCCAGTCGCACTGATGTCCCACCTCCAGTCAGAGCTCCCCAGTCACCCATACTATAAAAAAAATATGATGAAATTTATGTTTAACACTACAGAAAGTTTAGAACAAACAGTAATATATAATATGAAAAAAGGAAATTTTTTACAAATGAGACAGGATTTTTTAAATCACAGTTGGGACCACTTGTACGACATGAGTGTTGATGATTGTTGGCAGGACATCAAAGATAAAATTCATTTCTCAATGGACAACAATATACCAAAAATAAAAGGTAATATTAAGAATAAAAAGAAAAAGTATAGACCCTATTGGATGTCACTGGGATTAAGAAAAAGTGTAAGAAAGAAGAACAGACTTTATAGAAGATACTTGGAAAATGGTAAATCTAAAGCTAGTAAACGTTACCGAGATTACATAGAATTGAGAGATAGGAGCTCTAAGCAGATGAGGAGGGAGACAAAAGACCATGAAAAACAAATAGCAAAAAACTGTAAGCTAAATCCCAAGCTGTTTTGGAAGTACATTAATTCTAAGCTCAAGTTATGTACTGGCGTCAGTTCACTTAAAATATAAACAGGGAGACATAGTCACAGCTGACCAGGATAAAGCTAACGTTTTGAATGATTATTTTGCTAGTGTTTTCACTAAAGAAAATACAGATACCTTGCCCCCAATTAAAGATGAATCACCAGCTGACTGTACAGACATTGTTATTACAGTAGAAGCTATAAAGAATAAACTTAAACACTTAGATGTGAACAAAGCCCAGGGGCCAGATAAGGTCCCAGCCAGAGTACTAAAAGAAATACATACAGAACTAGCACTTCCTTTAACAATTTTGTTCAATAAAAGTTTGGAATCAGGGGAACTCCCAGTGGATTGGAAAACGGCAGAGGTTATAGCCATTTATAAAAAAGGAACAAGAACAGATCCGGGAAATTACAGGCCTGTGAGCCTCACATGTATAACATGTAAAATTTTAGAACAGTTTGTTCGGGACGCAATTGTTAAACACATGACTGATTTTGATCTGTATACAGACTGCCAACATGGATTCAGGGCAGGGCGTTCTTGTATGACCCAGCTATTAGATGTGATGGACGATTTTACTAAACTGTTGGAAGACAAGGAGGCTTTCGATATTGTATACTTAGATTTTAGGAAGGCCTTTGATTCTGTGCCGCACGAAAGACTTCTCCTAAAGCTACAGGCATATGGCATAACTGGGAACATACTAAGGTGGGTAAGACATTTCCTAAAAGGCAGATCACAAAAGGTGCGGGTTGGGGCAAAACTATCATCTAATATTGACGTTTTAAGTGGCATTCCCCAGGGTAGTATCCTGGGGCCAATACTTTTTACAATTTTTATCAATGATCTCCCGGAGGAAATACAAAGTGTCTGTAAGATATTCGCAGACGATACCAAACTTTACAACTGTTCTAAATATTCAGACATAATACAAAATGACATAGATAAACTTATGGAATGGTCAGAAAAGTGGAATCTCTATTTTAATGCAGGAAAGTGCAAAGTCATGCATGTGGGCTATGACAATCAAAATGAAACTTATGA
>CM065687.1:1841565-1856565 GCA_017654935.2 Phymorhynchus buccinoides
ACCAAAGCCAGGAAATCAGTAAAGTACAAACAGCAATAAAACAATCAGAGAAAGCAACAGACAAACTAAGAAATGCAGAAACCAAATAGCTCAAAACCTGAGAGTGATCAATTTTTGATGCATATAACTTAATAAGTAACATAATAATAACTGCATAAAAACTTATTAATAACTTGAACAAGTACTGAATAATAACTTATTAAGTTTTTGAGTTAGAACATGAAGTTGATTTAACAGAAGACTTGTTAACGACTTAGTTTGCTTACAAAAACTGAATAAAACTAAATAAGCTGAACTTTATAAAACTTAGTACAAAACTTATTGAAGGAACTTCATATTGATCAATGGTTTTGTACGTACAGCCTCTTTGCCTTTATTTTGGAGCAGGGCTATTGCTGTACCTTATAACTGATTTAATGTATCATATATTTTTTGTTTCTGTATCAACAGTCTTCGAAGACTGTTGTCATAGTTTCACTATCTAAAACTGTGGCCAAACAGTCTTCGAAGACTACTGTCCTAATTGTGAGGTCACCGAGTATGCAGCCCCGTTTTGTCCCTATCTAGTTTCCTGATCTAAACTGTCATCAAACAGTCCTTCGAAATTTGCTCAGCTAGCAGGCAAGAAGAATCGGGCGATGTGCTGGGTGATCAATGTCTGTCTTCTGCCCCGCACACAGGTGGAAGACGCGCAAAATCCCAAAGGTTCGCGCTGCTCTGCACATTAAGTTCGAATCAATAATGAGCGCCAGGGCCCTCCTCATTTTTCCCCCCCCTTTCCTCATCGGACTTTGATGGACCCGAGCATTTGCGAGTTACCGCTGATTTTCAGAGTGGGCTGAGCTTGTTTTAGCGGCTCTGTTTTCGCTAAGACATTTGGAGCTTTTTATAGAAATAATGGCGCCACCCACTAACTCACCCCGCCCTGTTAGATGTAACCAGTCTAACCTAGCCTACTTTACAAAACTGACGAAACCCTTCATTATCTCTCATATGTTTTTCAATCATTTTTCTTTTGTTGTATAATTCACCAATGCTGATTTCAAGACGATGAAACTTTCGGACAATCATGAAACCTTGTTGAAATGTCGGTCAGTTACTTTTCTTGGTTAGCACATGTCAATGCCAACATTTTCTTGAAGATAAGCCCTCCAGGTCTTTGATTTTCTTTTCACAAAGGCTTTACTGGCTTCTTTTAAGACAATGACCAAAAGTTAAAGCATAATGAATGGTTTTGCTTTTTCCAATCATAATCGATTTATTTGCTTTAATGAGTAGTGGCAACATTTCTTCCACTTTAGTGCACTTTTCAAAGCTTTGAATATCTTCCTCAGTAATTTCTTCTTGCACGAGAGGTGCAATACGGTTTGACAAATATTTGTTCACGTCTTCAGCTGTTTCTTTAGATTTGATCTTCTTTTTTTCTTCTAAAAAAGCTAAACTTCCTTTTGTTTTTGTTTGGAAGGGAACAAGTTTTGAAGTTCCTTTTCTTTTATAAGTATTCTATCATTTTCTGATGGTAGCTTTCAAATTCCTTCATGATTTTAGTCTCATCTTGACTACACTCATCTTGAAAATTGTTTTGATTAATTTCCATTAAAGAAGACTGGACTTTAAGAAAAATAATGTTAAATATCTGGAAGGCTAGTCTTCTGACTACTAGCACCTTCTATTGCTTTGTTTTCTAAGCCTGTCTTGATCACAGCAGAGCATAGCAGAAGTGGGCAAACAATAAGTTGGCTGACAGAAACCTAGAGTTAATCGGCTACCACGTGATTTAACACAGCATTCTAATTGGTTTTAAGGTTGCGTCAGTTAGAACGCATCATATTCTATAAGTAGAACTGCTGTAAAACCGGTTTGACAAGTTTGGCAAAACTGGTCTAGCCGCCTCCCAGTTTCATCGATCAGGTCTGCCCAGTGATAGTCAGCCAACCGTGGAGATAGCAGCCATGTAAGGCGATCAATGATTGCTGCTGTTACTTTGTGTCTGTCTGTCTGTGTAGAACGTTATGGATCTTGATATTGTTAGAGAGACGGGCTTAAGAGTCTAAGAGTCTTAGACTTGAGATGAGAGTCATGACCATTTTTGCCATAGTGTTAGTCTTAGCCTTGGGAGGTGACTCATGGTTGGAGTGGTTGGAGTGCCACAAACTATTGCGATTTCGCGCTTAGTTATGTACACAAGTTTTTATTAAATCTTTGTCCAGTAGTTTGTAAAATTGGCTGACTTTCAAGACAAACAGAAAACACAGACAGACAGACAAACAAAACAATAACTTCCCGAAAGCTTCGCTGGGGAAAGTAAGAACAGGAAACCACAGGTAAATATTGGAACAATTTGAAAATGGCTGAGGTAGGGGTAAAAATCTTCGTCCACACCGGTTAATGCGCGAGCTTCTATTTTTAAATAATGGATTTTGTTTTGTTGGTCCGAGCTTCGGTCTGTTGCAAGGAAGCCCAGGCTGCAACGTTGCAAACGACTTCTGGGAAGTGGAAACTGAAACTTTACAGTGTCGTTTGAGCGTTGTTGTGGTTCGTTGAAAGCCTACATAATTATATTCCTGTGAATATCAAGAACCTATCGTCAGTTCAAAACTACACAGTCATCTTCACGTTACCTTTGACCTTTGACTAAAAGGTAAGTTTTTGTAGAGTAGAAAAAACTGAAACAGACTGCAACGTCACTGACCAAAGTACCACACAAACAAAACACAAGTGCAGAGTGACGTTATTTTATTGACGAAACAGAACAGAACGTGTAATATTTCAACCAAAATGTCTTTTTCAAACAACACAGACAACACAACAATTCGAGTAGTCTCCACTGTCCACTTGTGTTTATGTTGGTTGAAAAATACATTTTTGTTCTTCTTTTTCCAGTTGGGGGATGTTTATCCTGCCCTGTGCTCACCGGTCTTTAATTTACTGTTTTGTTTCGTCAATAAAATAACGTCACTCTGCACTTCTTGTGCATTTGTATGTGTGGTACTTTCGTAGAGTAGCATACTTGTGTGTCAGAAATTCACATTTTGGGGGCAATCTCTTGATTATTCAGAAATCTTTGGGACTTTCCTGGTATTGCAGTACCTCCAGGATCGTCCCACTATCTTTGTAATTTAAAATGTCCTACATGCGCCTGATCCAGGTCGGAGGACGTTAAACGGACTTTCTCTTTCTCTTTGTCAGAAATCAGGCCTACCTTGGTACAGGTAAAGATGTAGGCCTAGTACCTTGGTACAGGTAAAGTGGTAGGCCTACCTTGGTACAGGTAAAGTTGTAGGCCTACCTTGGCACAGGTAAAGTGGTAGGCCTACCTTGGTACAGGTAAAGTGGCAGGCCTACCTTGGTACAGGTAAAGATGTAGGCCTAGTACCTTGGTACAGGTAAAGTGGTAGGCCTACCTTGGTACAGGTAAAGTGGTAGGCCTACCTTGGTACAGGTAAAGTTGTAGGCCTACCTTGGTACAGGTAAAGTTGTAGGCCTACCTTGGTACAGGTAAAGTGGCAGGCCTACCTTGGCACAGGTAAAGTGGTAGGCCTACCTTGGTACAGGTAAAGTGGTAGGCCTACCTTGGTACAGGTAAAGTGGTAGGCCTACCTTGGTACAGGTAAAGTGGTAGGCCTACCTTGGTACAGGTAAAGTTGTAGGCCTACCTTGGCACAGGTAAAGTGGTAGGCCTACCTTGGCACAGGTAAAGTGGTAGGCCTACCTTGGTACAGGTAAAGTGGTAGGCCTACCTTGGCACAGGTAAAGTGGTAGGCCTACCTTGGTACAGGTAAAGTGGTAGGCCTACCTTGGCACAGGTAAAGTGGTAGGCCTACCTTGGTACAGGTAAAGTGGTAGGCCTACCTTGGCACAGGTAAAGTGGTAGGCCTACCTTGGTACAGGTAAAGTGGTAGGCCTACCTTGGTACAGGTAAAGTGGTAGGCCTACCTTGGTACAGGTAAAGTGGTAGGCCTACCTTGGTACAGGTAAAGTGGTAGGCCTACCTTGGTACAGGTAAAGTGGTAGGCCTACCTTGGTACAGGTAAAGTGGTAGGCCTACCTTGGTGCAGGTAAAGTGGTAGGCCTACCTTGGTACAGGTAAAGTGGTAGGCCTACCTTGGTACAGGTAAAGTGGTAGGCCTACCTTGGTGCAGGTAAAGTGGTAGGCCTACCTTGGTGCAGGTAAAGTGGTAGGCCTACTTCTTCTTCTTTCTTACTTTCAGCATCCGCGGTCATCCTTCTGGCATTAGGCCTAGACAAGTAATAATAATTATGTAAGCTTAACAATATAATATATAATTATGTATAGGCTGCAGACGTTCCCAAATTTATGAGAACGGGAGTGCATTGGAATGCGAAGGATTCCCCCCCCCCCCCCCCCCCCCTCGCCTCTCTCTCTCTCTCTCTCTCTCTCTCTCTCAATCTCTCTCTCTCTCTCTCTCTCTCTCTCTCTCTTCTCTCTCTCTCTCTCTCTCTCTCTCTCTCTGAAACCATCAATATTTCTACTTCACCTTTGTTCACAGCGCCTAAGCTACTAAATCGATCTTAACAAGACTTGGCAGAATGTCCTGATGTGTTTACCTGTTAAAGGCACGGCCGGAGTATAAAAGAGGGGAAGCGCTGAGCGCGCGCCGCATTTGAATCACAGCTGGCGAGAGAGACGGTTCTCCCTTCTGTATTCCCTGTTGTGCGAGCCACCGCGAGGCAGAGCTTTTCTGGCGAAAAAGACCCGATCCCTGGGATCGGTTGTTTTCCCTTAAAGTCAGGTTGACTAAACCGTTAGTCATATAAAATATTAATGTGCCCCCAGTTGCTATCCCAAGACATTGATTTTATTGAAGTCTGTGCGCTTGTTAATAAAACAATCAATATGGTCAGGTTGTCTTGGTGGCGGTATGATTTGTAATAGTGTTGAATGGTTGTCTTTCAAGTTCAAGTTCAAGTTCAAGTATACTTTATTATCTCCAAAAGAGAAATTCAAGTTACGTGCAACAACATGACAGAAATGCAAGATAACTGAAAGAACATTAATCAAACGTGTGAAACGAAATTATACCAACCAAATAATTATTATTAAAATTAATGACATCAACTTAAAAATGTGCACAATTAACACACACACACGCGCGCGCACACACACACACACACACACACGCACGCACGCACACGCACACACACACACATGCGCACGCACACACATAAACGTGCGCACACACACACGCACACACACACGCACACGCGCACAGAGAGAGAGAGAGAGAGAGAGAGAGAGAGAGAGAGAGAGAGAGAGAGAGAGAGAGAGAGAGAGAGAGACAGACAGACAGACAGACAGACAGACAGACAGACAGACAGACAGACAGACAGACATACAGACAATAAGAGAGAGAGAGAGAGAGAGAGAGAGAGAGAGAGAGAGAGAGAGAGAGAGAGAGAAGAGAGAGAGAGATCTGTCTGTTATTGTTATTAAACCTAAATTAAATAGCTGAGATAGCTGCTGCACTATACAGAATGACAATTATTGCCATTGTATTTTCATTTCAGAGTATTCAGCTATGGAAGCTATCAAGAACGTGGTCAGTTCAGGTATGAACTCTCTCTCTCCCTCGTTCTCTCTCTCTCTCTCTCTCTCCCTCGTTCTCTCTCTCTCTCTCTCTCTCTCTCTCTCTCTCTCTCTCTCTCTCTCTCTCTCTCTCTCTCTCTCTCTCTCTCTCTCTCTCTCTCTCTCTCTCTCTCTCTCTCTCATACATTTATGTTTTCTGTTCCTTGATTGGTTTAATAACAATAATAAGTAATAATTGATAGCATTTCTATAGCGCCTTTCTATAGTTATTTCACTGAGGGTACGGTCCAAAATAGCTGTTTCAGCCGACCCAAACACCCTCCAATACCCTCAATAAATAAAAACGTGTATTTGTTTTCTCTTTCTCTGTCCCAATATTTTGTTATTCTGATATTTTTACCAATAGAGGTTGTCTCCTTGTCACTTTAAACAATTTTTTTTAAAAATTAGCAATTAACAATTTAAAAATTATCTAGCAATGTACTGCAAGAATATTGATATGTCTGCTTGCTTTGACTCCGCGTTCCTTTGAGATATGACCTGAAATACGTCATTCTAGCAAACCCAATCTGACATATTACGGTGGTTTCTTACAGTATGGAAAGGAAACTCCCCAAGAACAAGCTCAGTGAACCATCATGTTATCAGGAGATTACCTGTAAGTTACGGACTGAAAGATGGTGTCCACTTACAGTATGGAAAGGAAACTCCCCAAGAACAAGCTCAGTGAACCATCATGTTATCAGGAGATTACCTGTAAATTACGGACTGAAAGATGGTGTCTACTTACAGTATGGAAAGGAAACTCCCCAAGAACAAGCTCAGTGATCCATCTGGAGATTACCTGTCAATTACGGAATGCAAAACAGAAAAGTTGATCAACACAAATTACCCTAGGTCCCAGGGACTGATTAATGTCTGCTGGGCCTGGTAGGCCTACATAGTGGAACCAGAGGCCGTGTGTTCATGGGTGGTGTCTGTTTCCCTGGGACTGGTAGGCCTACACAGTGGAACCACAGGCCGTGTGTTCATGGGTGGTGTCTGTTTCCCTGGGCCTGGTAGGCCTACATAGTGGAACCAGTGGCCGTGTGTTCATGGGTGGTGTCTGTTTCCCTGGGCCTGGTAGGCCTACATAGTGGAACCAGTGGCCGTGTGTTCATGGATGGTGTCTGTTTCCCTGGGCCTGGTAGGCCTACATAGTGGAACCAGTGGCCGTGTGTTCATGGGTGGTGTCTGTTTCCCTGGGCCTGGTAGGCCTACATAGTGGAACCAGTGGCCGTGTGTTCATGGATGGTGTCTGTTTCCCTGGGCCTGGTAGGCCTACATAGTGGAACCAGTGGCCGTGTGTTCATGGGTGGTGTCTGTTTCCCTGGGCCTGGTAGGCCTACATAGTGGAACCAGTGGCCGTGTGTTCATGGGTGGTGTCTGTTTCCCTGGGCCTGGTAGGCCTACACAGTGGAACCAGTGGCCGTGTGTTCATGGGTGGTGTCTGTTTCCCTGGGCCTGGTAGGCCTACACAGTGGAACCAGTGGCCGTGTGTTCATGGGTGGTGTCTGTTTCCCTGGGCCTGGTAGGCCTACACAGTGGAACCAGTGGCCGTGTGTTCATGGGTGGTGTCTGTTTCCCTGGGCCTGGTAGGCCTACATAGTGGAACCAGTGGCCGTGTGTTCATGGGTGGTGTCTGTTTCCCTGGGCCTGGTAGGCCTACACAGTGGAACCAGTGGCCGTGTGTTCATGGGTGGTGTCTGTTTCCCTGGGCCTGGTAGGCCTACACAGTGGAACCAGTGGCCGTGTGTTCATGGGTGGTGTCTGTTTCCCTGGGCCTGGTAGGCCTACATAGTGGAACCAGTGGCCGTGTGTTCATGGGTGGCGTCTGTTTCCATGGCCACATACTCCCCACCCCCACCCTATGCACACACGATGATAATAGGGTTTTACGCCCTCTTCGGCCTTTCGGCCATGTGGGGCATTTGTAAATACAAAGATGGTGGGAACAATACTGGAGGCAATGCCCGGAGGCAGTGCTAAACCAGTAAAGTCCCGATTTTTTAATAATACAGATATGTGTAGCAGTAACCACGCTTCTTCTCTCATCCCATTGTACTCCCCACTGCCCCCCCACCCACCCCAACCATCCCCACCACCCCCACCCCATGCACACACACGCGCACGCGGTAACCTCATACTGACACGCAAATAGGTGGAAGGCAATAGCCGTGAATAGCGGGCTGTTGGTACCTCCATATAGTTATCTCCGCTCTTCAACCGTCTCGTTGGACGCTATCGGACAGCATCGAGCGGTTTGCGGTTTGCGTGTAAAGTGTTAACTTTGTTTGAAATTAGCGTCCGTTCTGTGTGCGCGTAAAATGTTAATCGGGTCATAGCGCGCGCGTTTATGAACGGATGCTGTTGGAATTTTGCGCCAAGATAGACACTATACCGGGTCATGCACGTTCGAAATTGCGAGTCAATGTATGGTCTGGTTTCGCCGCGGTTTGTGAAAAGGTGAAGCGGCTCATGTCACGCGCGTTTATAAATCGATTCGCTGCCAGTTTGGCACACGATTCGGTCGAAAAACGGCGGAGGTATGAGTCCCGTTCTGTGTTCCACACACACGGACACACACACACACACACACACACACACACACACACACACACACACACACACACACACACAGTTGACATTTCATAATATGATGTATGTAGGTTACGATATGTTGTAGTGTGGCTGGGCCTCTGACTTTACATTTGATGCAAAACTAGCGCAACCCCGAGTACCGGTAACGCCTAGTACCGGTAACACCAAGTACCGGTAACACCAAGTACCGGTAACGCTGAGTACAGGTGTCGCCGGGTCCGCAAAATATTATATTATTACTTTTGTATCTCTCCCTCCTTCCATCTTCTTCTCTCATCCCGTTCCACCCCCCCCCCCCCCCCCCGCACCCCCCCCCACCCCACCCATCCCCCGCACCCCCACCCCCCACCCCACCCATCCCCACCCCCACCCCCTACTCCCCACCCCCACCCCATGCACACACGCGCACGCGTTAACCTCATACTCAACGTCATTGAGCTGGAAGACAATAGCGGTGAATAGCGGGATGTTTTACGTCGCTAAAGTAATCTCCGCTGTCCAACTGTTTTCTTGCCCACGCTCTCGCAGTACTGAGTTGTTTCTGTGTAAAGTGTTTGTTGTGGCCGGCTTGAAATTTGGGTCAGCGCAAATGTAAATTGGCTCATATCGCGCACGTTTATGAATGGATGCTGTTGTAATTTTGCACCAAGATAGTCACTATCACTAATCATGCACGTTCCAACTTTTGAGTCAATGTTGGCTCTCATTTCACCGCGGTTTGTGAAAAGGTCAAGCGGCACATATCGCGCGCGTTTATAAATCGATTCGCTTTCTGTTTGGCACACGGATAGTCACTGTCTCTGGTCATCTACCTTCCAAATTTGAAAGCAATCCGTCCTGAACTATCGGAGATACGGGCGCCGAGATGCCTGTGGATATGGGTTTCGCGCATTTGCCAAACCGCGCAAATGACACGTCCGCCTTGGCTGCCGTTGCCATCAGTTAGGGCTGATAGCAAATTTGAAGCGTATTCGGTCGAAAAACGGCGGAGTTACAAGGCCCGTTCTGTGTTCCACACACACACACACACACACACACACACACACACACACACACACACACGGACAGTTGCCTTTTAATAATATGATGTATGTAGATTATGATATGTTGTAGTGTGGCTGGGCCTCTGACGTTTACATTTGATACAAATTGTATGTAGATTCAAATTGAAAAGAAAAATGGTTTCTTGCTAAGGAAGTGAAGGGGCCCGCCTTACCATAGATTTTCAGTTGTGTACCCACCCCTCTCTTCCTTTCCAGTTCCAGTCAGCCCTAGAGTGGCGGTAGCTGTCGCCGTGGGTACCGTCGCTCTAGTTGCAGCCCCTGTGGTCATCCCCGCAGTCGCCGGCGCCATTGGATTCACCTCGGGCGGCATTAGCGCTGGCTCCACCGCCGCCGCCCTGATGTCCCTCACGTGGAAGGCGAAGGTGGGCATGTCCCTGGTGTCCACTGCACAGTCCGTTGGAGCCGCCGGCATTGCAGGCAAAACCGTGGTGGCTGCTGGCGCGGCGGCTGGTACCGCGGCTTACAAGGGGGCTGGGTATTTCACCGGGAATTAAAAGGAAAAGGTTAGTTATGATTTGAGCGTCCGGAAGGAATTATCATGCTTATTGGTTGAAAACTGAAAGGTATTATCAGTAGTCTGTGTTCGTTGTGTTGTTGTTGTTGTTGTCGTTCCCTGGCTTAAAGACTCCAGGGATCATTCCAACAGCCGAAGCACTTGAACACTATGGTACAAATGCACCAACTTGGGATGAGAACATTACGTGTGTGACCGTTTTTTATTACCCCGCCACATGGGCAGCCACACTCTGGCTTCGGAGGAGTGCGTCATTGTTTTGTTTTGTGGTTTCTTCTTTCTGGCGTTCACCCGAGAAGAAACTTAGCAACTTCTGGCATTATGCCCGTCCATGGTCAAATATTTTCAAGCAATATCTTGTGAACCCATACACAGAATGACTTCAAATTATATATGATGGTATAATGTTGTTTTGGCTGGTAGTGCTTGAAGGTGATATGCCCAAATTATTTTAATAATGTGGAAGGATTTGTGGAGAGTATACTGCTGCACATAATCGTTTTGGTTCACGTTTGGTACGGTGGTATGCTAACTGAAGTTAATGAAACAAGTGATGAACGTTATGATGGGTTAAGTTACCACTGAACGAGTAGTCCATGAATTGGTAGTTAATTGAAGCAAATGCCACAGTTACCAACACTCAATGCAATCCATGTGTCATCATAAAGTTGTCATTTACACAGCCTCTCATGCTTACCATTCTCCATCTCGAAGTCTGGTTATTTCAGTTTTATGAAAATAATTCTAGGCTGATTCCAACCCCTTCCCTTTCTCCAGAACGGCAAAATGTTGCTCCTCAGTGAAAGTGTTCAATGCGAAAACTTGATGGAGGTTTAACCAGTATCCCCGTTACTGACAGGTCATAGTAGGACATTGATGGAGGTATAACAGTATCCCCGTTACTGACAGGTCATAGTAGGACATTGATGGAGGTATAGCAGTATCCCCGTTACTAGCAGGTCATAGTAGGACATTGATGGAGGTATAGCAGTATCCCCGTTACTCACAGGTCATAGTAGGACATTGATGGAGGTATAACAGTATCCCCGTTACTAACAGGTCATAGTAGGACATTGATGGTGGTATAACAGTATCCCCGTTACTGACAGGTCATAGTAGGACATTGATGGAGGTATAACAGTATCCCCGTTACTAACAGGTCATAGTAGGACATTGATGGAGGTATAACAGTATCCCCGTTACTCACAGGTCATAGTAGGACATTGATGGAGGTATAACAGTATCCCCGTTACTCACAGGTCATAGTAGGACATTGATGGAGGTATAACAGTATCCCCGTTACTAACAGGTCATAGTAGGACATTGATGGAGGTATAGCAGTATCCCCGTTACTAGCAGGTCATAGTAGGACATTGATGGAGGTATAACAGTATCCCCGTTACTAACAGGTCATAGTAGGACATTGATGGTGGTATAACAGTATCCCCGTTACTGACAGGTCATAGTAGTACATTGATGGAGGTATAGCAGTATCCCCGTTACTAGCAGGTCATAGTAGGACATTGATGGAGGTATAGCAGTATCCCCGTTACTCACAGGTCATAGTAGGACATTGATGGAGGTATAACAGTATCCCCGTTACTAACAGGTCATAGTAGGACATTGATGGTGGTATAACAGTATCCCCGTTACTGACAGGTCATAGTAGGACATTGATGGAGGTATAACAGTATCCCCGTTACTCACAGGTCATAGTAGGACATTGATGGAGGTATAACAGTATCCCCGTTACTGACAGGTCATAGTAGGACATTGATGGAGGTATAACAGTATCCCCGTTACTCACAGGTCATAGTAGGACATTGATGGAGGTATAACAGTATCCCCGTTACTAACAGGTCATAGTAGGACATTGATGGAGGTATAACAGTATCCCCGTTACTAGCAGGTCATAGTAGGACATTGATGGAGGTATAACAGTATCCCCGTTACTAACAGGTCATAGTAGGACATTGATGGAGGTATAACAGTATCCCCGTTACTGACAGGTCATAGTAGGACATTGATGGAGGTATAACAGTATCCCCGTTACTGACAGGTCATAGTAGGACATTGATGGAGGTATAACAGTATCCCCGTTACTCACAGGTCATAGTAGGACATTGATGGAGGTATAACAGTATCCCCGTTACTGACAGGTCATAGTAGGACATTGATGGAGGTATAACAGTATCCCCGTTACTCACAGGTCATAGTAGGACATTGATGGAGGTATAACAGTATCCCCGTTACTAACAGGTCATAGTAGGACATTGATGGAGGCATAGCAGTATCCCCGTTACTCACAGGTCATAGTAGGACATTGATGGAGGTATAACAGTATCCCCGTTACTGACAGGTCATAGTAGGACATTGATGGAGGTATAACAGTATCCCCGTTACTCACAGGTCATAGTAGGACATTGATGGAGGTATAACAGTATCCCCGTTACTCACAGGTCATAGTAGGACATTGATGGAGGTATAACAGTATCCCCGTTACTGACAGGTCATAGTAGGACATTGATGGAGGTATAACAGTATCCCCGTTACTAACAGGTCATAGTAGGACATTGATGGAGGTATAGCAGTATCCCCGTTACTAACAGGTCATAGTAGGACATTGATGGAGGTATAACAGTATCCCCGTTACTCACAGGTCATAGTAGGACATTGATGGAGGCATAGCAGTATCCCCGTTACTCACAGGTCATAGTAGGACATTGATGGTGGTATAGCAGTATCCCCGTTACTCACAGGTCATAGTAGGACATTGATGGAGGTATAACAGTATCCCCGTTACTGACAGGTCATAGTAGGACATTGATGGAGGTATAACAGTATCCCCGTTACTGACAGGTCATAGTAGGACATTGATGGAGGTATAACAGTATCCCCGTTACTCACAGGTCATAGTAGGACATTGATGGAGGTATAGCAGTATCCCCGTTACTAACAGGTCATAGTAGGACATTGATGCAGGTATAACAGTATCCCCGTTACTGACAGGTCATAGTAGGACATTGATGGAGGTATAACAGTATCCCCGTTACTGACAGGTCATAGTAGGACATTGATGCAGGTATAACAGTATCCCCGTTACTCACAGGTCATAGTAGGACATTGATGGAGGTATAACAGTATCCCCGTTACTGACAGGTCATAGTAGGACATTGATGGAGGTATAATAATAAAATAATAATAATAATAAATAAAGCTTCTATAGCGCTCTTCGATGATAAAAAATCTTCCTCAGAGCGCTTTACAATATTACGAGAGGGGGAAAAAAACAAAAAAAAAACAACCAACCCAATTCACGCCGTTCATCCCACGGATGTAGTATTTCACATACACATTATTGACACAAATTCAAAGAAGGGGATTTTAAAAAACAGTATCAATGTCCTACTATGGGATGGGGGTATAACAGTATCCCCGTTACTAACAGGTCATAGTAGGACATTGATGGTGGTATAACAGTATCCCCGTTACTCACAGGTCATAGTAGGACATTGATGGAGGTATAACAGTATCCCCGTTACTAACAGGTCATAGTAGGACATTGATGGAGGTATAACAGTATCCCCGTTACTCACAGGTCATAGTAGGACATTGATGGAGTATATCCCCGTTACTCACAGGTCATAGTAGGACATTGATGGAGGTATAACAGTATCCCCGTTACTAACAGGTCATAGTAGGACATTGATGGAGGTATAACAGTATCCCCGTTACTCACAGGTCATAGTAGGACATTGATGGAGGTATAACAGTATCCCCGTTACTAACAGGTCATAGTAGGACATTGATGGAGGTATAACAGTATCCCCGTTACTAACAGGTCATAGTAGGACATTGATGGAGGTATAGCAGTATCCCCGTTACTAACAGGTCATAGTAGGACATTGATGGAGGTATAACAGTATCCCCGTTACTAACAGGTCATAGTAGGACATTGATGGAGGTATAACAGTATCCCCGTTACTAACAGGTCATAGTAGGACATTGATGGAGGTATAACAGTATCCCCGTTACTCACAGGTCATAGTAGGACATTGATGGAGGTATAACAGTATCCCCGTTACTAACAGGTCATAGTAGGACATTGATGGAGGTATAACAGTATCCCCGTTACTAACAGGTCATAGTAGGACATTGATGGAGGTATAACAGTATCCCCGTTACTAACAGGTCATAGTAGGACATTGATGGAGGTATAACAGTATCCCCGTTACTAACAGGTCATAGTAGGACATTGATGGAGGTATAACAGTATCCCCGTTACTAACAGGTCATAGTAGGACATTGATGGAGGTATAACAGTATCCCCGTTACTAACAGGTCATAGTAGGACATTGATGGAGGTATAACAGTATCCCCGTTACTAACAGGTCATAGTAGGACATTGATGGAGGTATAACAGTATCCCCGTTACTAACAGGTCATAGTAGGACATTGATGGAGGTATAACAGTATCCCCGTTACTCACAGGTCATAGTAGGACATTGATGGAGGTATAACAGTATCCCCGTTACTGACAGGTCATAGTAGGACATTGATGGAGGTATAACAGTATCCCCGTTACTGACAGGTCATAGTAGGACATTGATGGAGGTATAACAGTATCCCCGTTACTAACAGGTCATAGTAGGACATTGATGGAGGTATAACAGTATCCCCGTTACTAACAGGTCATAGTAGGACATTGATGGAGGTATAACAGTATCCCCGTTACTAACAGGTCATAGTAGGACATTGATGGAGGTATAACAGTATCCCCGTTACTGACAGGTCATAGTAGGACATTGATGGAGGTATAACAGTATCCCCGTTACTGACAGGTCATAGTAGGACATTGATGGAGGTATAACAGTATCCCCGTTACTGACAGGTCATAGTAGGACATTGATGGAGGTATAACAGTATCCCCGTTACTAACAGGTCATAGTAGGACATTGATGGAGGTATAACAGTATCCCCGTTACTCACAGGTCATAGTAGGACATTGATGGAGGTATAACAGTATCCCCGTTACTGACAGGTCATAGTAGGACATTGATGGAGGTATAACAGTATCCCCGTTACTAACAGGTCATAGTAGGACATTGATGGAGGTATAGCAGTATCCCCGTTACTCACAGGTCATAGTAGGACATTGATGGAGGTATAACAGTATCCCCGTTACTGACAGGTCATAGTAGGACATTGATGGAGGTATAACAGTATCCCCGTTA
>CM065687.1:1866565-1869065 GCA_017654935.2 Phymorhynchus buccinoides
TAACGCCAAGTACCGGTAACGCTGAGTACCAGTTTTGCCGGGTCCGCGAAATATATTTTTACTTTTGTGGCTGAAAACCCAATTTGTAGATCCCTACCACTTTCAAGGCCTACTGATCTCCATGACCTTGACCTTGACCTTGATCAGTATGCAATGATCAGAACAAACATATGCCAAAGTACCTACATGCCAAGATTGAAGTCCCTAAGACCAATGGTGTGGACGTTACAGCCCCTTAAAGATTTTTGGTTGTCAAGGTCATACGCCAAGGTGAAGGTCATGATGGCGATAATTTATGCACGGATGCCTTACTCTCATGGTGACACGCCACCACACAAAATTGGAAACGATTCGGTGAAGCGGTTCGGAAGATATGTGTGGGGCAGAAAACCCCAATTATTAGACCCATACCACTTTCAAGGCATACCGATCTCCCTGACCTTGACGTTGACCTTCATCGGTACACCATCAGAACGGCCATAAGCGAAAGTACCTCCATGCCAAGTTTCATGACTCCAGGACCTGCGGTGTGGAAGTTATGGCCCCTTAACGATTTAAGGTTTTCAAGGTCATACGCCAAGGTCAAGGTCAGAGCGGCGAAAAGTGTTGTGCGGATGCCTTCCTCTCATAGGGACACACCATCACACAAAAGTTGAAGTGATTCGGTCAAGCGGTTCGGGAGATCCTTAGGACAGACAGAAAAGAACAACAAACAAACAAAAAAAGGAAACAAACCTGAACGAAAACTTACTCCTTTGCGATCGTAGAGCAAGTTGTTGTACCCCAAGGATTAGTCCCATCAGTGCTGAAAGTGGCTCATGACGCACCCATGGCTGGACACATGAGCACCCGCCGGACTCAAGAAAGGGTACAGCAGGGTTTTTACTGGACCCACATGACTAGAGACAAGTGCAAGTCCTCCGGTGTATCTTCCAACGGCTACATGAGGTCCGACTGGCAGTCCAACCCAGTAAGTGTGGGATCAGCAAGAGCGAAGTGTCGTTCCTTGGGCACTTCATGTTTTGCCAGAGGAAGAAAGAGCGCGGAAGGTTGCACAAGTCAAACCTTCGGAGGTGAGCTCGGCGACGTCCCAATGAGTGTTTTCGCCCAGTACGTGTTTTTCCGGAAGGGGTGTGTGTCACGAGTTTGTGACATTCTCATCTGAACAGACAGAGAAAGGCACCGTCTTTCACTCGATCACAAAGGACCCCGAGGTCTTTCTCCTTCTTCTCACCTAAGGGAGACAACCTACTCATGAAATGCGTGCAACCCGTGTCAGCACTGACCTCTCGCGAGATTCCACATTCAACTTGCGACTTCATGAGCTTTAAACCGGTCGAACGTCACTCCATATTTTTCCTTCAGTTAGTCTACATCGCTTCATCGCTTCATCCTTTCTCCTTGTCATTCTTTTTCCACCTACGGCCGCCCAGTGCTGAGGTGTGGTGAGGGCCACGTCCCTGAAGGATCCTGTATTCAACTTTTTACCCTGCACGAGGCTTAGACTTGGGGGTAGCGAAGCTGTTGAGCTTCGGCTGAAATCGTCTCTTCTCTTCATCCTCATCGCCATCTTCACCCCTTTTTATTTGGTTCCTCGTCGTCCTCCCTTCCCCGTCATCGTCCCTGGCGTTCACTGGAGTCCTGGAAGAAAGCTGTGGCCGGTCCGGAACCCCTTCCACCTGCTCGCGCTTACCTCGAGCCCTTGGCGAGACCAGGGCTGCGACTGTCTTGTGGGGAGGTTTCTTCTTCTTCATTCTGCCACTTGGAAGTTTGGTCAGTAGCTGCATAAAATTAGTATTAATCCCGTTAAAAGTCGAACAACAACACGCGCGTAACAATGTGGAATAGCTAGTTGTGGGTTTGCTAACATGTGTGTATTTGTGTGCGTTTTCTTTGGTTCATTTTCTTATTATTTTCTTGATTTTTGCATAAGGGGCTAAGGAACTGACTGGCTGGGTCGTGACTTGTGAGTTGGATAGGTTTTTGCCGGTTGTAGAATTTGGTACTTGAACTCGGCACATACTTTTGAATCAATGTTTTTGCTCGCCATTGTGTACTTAGGCCGTACTAATCGTTTTTCGGTGCAAAGTGTATTTGAGTTCACAGAGATTCAGAATCCTAAATGCGTGTACGCGCGCGCATTATTCCTTGTTGCGGGATATAACTCAAGCTGCAAGTGTTCTGTTCCGAGAGCTCAACTTGTGAGCTCCATTTTTGGTCGCGTTTTCCCGACCTGACCTGTTGCTGCCTGTGGTTGTCCGCCCGGTCAACCACTTTTCTCCGTTTCCGGCTGTGAGAAGCCACCCGCCTTTCCGTCTGGCCCCGTGTTAGGCCCGATCCGTGGGCCTGTCTGTGGGTTTGGGCCAGGCTTCGACCGTTCCTGTTGAGGAGTCTGGGGGCGACCTCTGCCGTTTCTCCTCTTCTGTTTCAGCTGCTGTAGTCTGCCCTAGGAGGGGCGTCAGCTTTTCTTCTACTGACTTTAGTTTTCCCCTTGTCTTCT
>CM065687.1:1879065-1885424 GCA_017654935.2 Phymorhynchus buccinoides
AACGTGGAATCTTGAGAGTGAGGCGTGCTGCACTGTTTTGCAGTTTTTGAACACGTTGCAGGAGATACTGAGGACAGCCACAGAGAAGAGAGTTGCAATAGTCAATGCGGGAAATAATAAAGGCAGAAATAAGAGTTTTCGTGGCTTCAACAGACAGAAAGTGTCGAACAGCACTGATTCGTCTGAGCTCATAATTGATGGAACGTATGAGATTAATAACCTGTGTATGCATTGTGAGATTTGAATCGAGGGTAACTCCGAAATTCTTTGCTGACTTAGAAAACTGAACACAAGCATTGCCAACTGTAAAGAGTTTCTGGAAGATAGATAGTTGCAGACATAGTTACGCTGAGAGGAAACAATCAGAGCTACCGTTTTGTCATCATTAAGTTTTAATTTGTTCCAGGACTTGCCATGAATCTGTCTGCCCGTTCGCCTGCCTGTCTATCTGTCACTCTGTCTGTCTGCCTGTCTGTCAATCTGTCTGTCTGCTTGTCTGTCAATCTGTCTACCTGTCACTCTGTCTGTCTGTCTGTCTGTCACTAACTGTCTGTCTGCCTGTCTGTCAATCTGTCTTCCTGTCAATCTGTCTACCTGTCTGTCTGTCAATCTGTCTGCCTGCCTGTCTGTCAATCTGTCTACCTATCTGTCTGTCAATCTGTCTGCCTGCCTGTCTGTCTATCTGCCTGAATACCTTTCAACACAAATCTCTCTCTCTCTCTCTCTCTCTCTCTCTCTGCTCTCACTCTCTCTCTCACTCCCCTCGTCTCTCTCTCTCTCATCGTCGTCTCTCCTCTCCTCTCTCTCTCAATCAATCAATCAGTCAATGTGAACATAGTAGTGAAATACGAAGCTTACTGAAAATATCTATCTGTGTCCCGCAATACTTTTCGTTCTGTTGAAGATAGCAACACTCATAAACTCATAATTCTTAATTTTGACCATGTACACACACTCTCTCTCTCTCTCATCATCTCTCTCTCTCTCTCTCTCTCTCTCTCTCTCCCTCTCTCACTTCTCTCTCTCTCTCTTCTCCTCTCTCTCTCTCTCGTTCTCTCTCTCTCTCTCTCACACGACACACACACACACACACACACACACACACACACACAATTCGCACATAACAGTTTTAAGTGATTGTATAAAAGACGACACCAAATGTCACGCAACCCACCCACGATGACGGGAAGCTCTGTGCAGAAACAGTATAATATGTCTGTGTGTTCATTGCTCGTGACGGTTATTCCAGTCCAGTTAACAACAGGTCTATATATGAGGCAACAGGGATTAGGCCTGCATGTTGGATTATCGAGTACAAACAAATGCGAAAAGAAATGGGTAATGTATGGCAGTTTATTTTGGTCTTTACACCCTTTGAGTCTGTTGGCGTGAAAAAGGTGACATCAAGACCTTACTCTGGGGGGAAAAGCGTCATTTCTGGGGTGCAATCATCATTCCAATGATGATGACGTCATTATGGAGTAACGTCACTTTCAGCGTCACGATCTCCACCACACGACGTCATGTCAGTTAAAAACAAGCATCATGTTCAGCGATTAAAAAAAAAGGCATCAAATGACGTCGTTCCTGTGATAAAGAGACAAAACGTCCCACAGGGTCCTGACCATCCTAACTTCATAATTATCAGGAAATAATGTCACTTTCAGTGCCACAGTCTCAACATGACGTTGTTTCTGGAAGAAACATATGTCATATTCAACGGTCATCATTCACCATTCTATTATGACGTCATCTGTGGAAGAAGAAACAAACCTACGTCGCTGCCTGCAACGGTCTCTGTCCCCATCACATGACGTAATTTCTGGAGGAAATAAACGTCACTTTTAAGCTGGCACGATTATCATCACGTGACAATCATTTCCTAAATCACGTGCTCGACTTCATCGTCATTACCTTCGCGCGTAAAGAAACTCAAGGGTGAGCTGGACAACAGAAGGTCCTTAGGGGAAAACCACACACCCTGAAACAACTGTGTCTGACCTGAACTCCTCACACTGTAAGGAGGCTGGACCACACCCGGGCTATGACTCCCCGAAAGCCTTTTCTATGCCGTGTGACAGTAGTCCTGGTATTGTAGAACCTCCAGGATCTGCTCTAAGCACTGAATGATGGTTGTGGTAGTGGTTGGTTGGTTGGTTGATGGCTCGTCTCACATGCGCTGTTTGCAGCCGAGCGGACGTTACACCTCTAAGTTTTAGTCATTCGCTATAAGCCATATGACATCACCATCAACATCATCATCGTTGTATACGTCATCACACCTGGATGTCTTCCTCTTCATCGTCGTCGTCGTCACACCTGGATGTCTCCCTCTTCATCGTCGTCGTCATCACACCTGGATGTCTTCCTCTTCATCGTCGTCGTCGTCACACCTCTCCCTCTTCATCGACGTCGTCATCATACCTGGATGTCTTCCTCTTCATCGTCGTCGTCGTCACACCTGGATGGCTCCCTCTTCATCGACGTCGTCATCACACCTGGATGTCTCCCTCTTCATCGTCGTCGTCGTCACACCTGGATGTCTCCCTCTTCATCGACGTCGTCATCACACCTGGATGTCTTCCTCTTCATCGTCGTCGTCGTCACACCTGGATGTCTCCCTCTTCATCGACGTCGTCATCATACCTGGATGTCTTCCTCTTCATCGTCGTCGTCGTCACACCTGGATGGCTCCCTCTTCATCGACGTCGTCATCATACCTGGATGTCTTCCTCTTCATCGTCGTCGTTGCCGAAGCCCATCAGCCCGTGAGGGGAGGAGGAGAGTCCTGCCCGAAACAGACTGGGTGACCCTGAAAAGGGGGAGGAGGAGGGGGGAGAAGGGGGTCGGGGCGCCAAGTTTGAGCTTTTGTCTTTCACGCACTGGCTGTCTGTTGCGCTCGGTTCACGCACCGCTATGGTCGTCACCTGCGGTGACGTCATTGCTCCATTGACGTCATAGGAGCGAGGTTTGTCGCCGTCCACGCGCGAGTTCTTTCTACAGCCGGCATCTTTGACGCTTGGTTCTGCTCGGTTCCTGTGGTGCCAGCTTTGGTGTTCGGTTTCCTCTGGGCCTGTTCTCACCCCTGTGGGTGTGACCGCGCGGGCCTGGCCCCCATCTGTAGCGGAGTGGGCGGTGGTCGCACTCCTGTCATCACTGCTCCCTGTGGGTGGCGCCGGGTTCTCCCGCTGCAGGGTCTGCTGCTCAATGTCCAGCAGAGACATGTACGTCGCCTTCGCCACGTCCTTGGTTCGAACCCCGCCGCTTAAATTGTCGCTGCGGGATCGGAACAGCTTCTGGTGCCACGCCCCTCCCCCACCGGGATCAAGGGCCTCCTTTTTATTTTTATATTATAACAACCCTCCTTCTTTCTTCTCCTCAAGATCTTCCGCGTCGTAGAAACTACTCCGTCCGAACGCGGATCGAGATCGCCTCAGAGCGTTGAGGCCGGACCCCCCTCCTCCAGGCTGGTGGTGCAGGAACCGCTGGATACGGTTGTCCCGGAGAGTGGTGGGTTCCCCTCCCCCGAGGGGCGGCTTGTCCACGAGGTCCTGGGACTGGGTGGTGGAGGGTGAGCCGGGTGGGGGGTGGTCGCCCTGGTGCATGGAGCGGAAGGCGCGGTCTAACTCCGAGGCCAGGCTGTCGGCCAGGGACAGGGAAGGCGCCAGGAAGTACTCGCTGCTGGTGATGCTGCTCTTGCGCGACTTGAACTCCGGGCGTGGGGGGGATGCTGGGGGGTCCGTCCACTGTTGGGCATGACGGCCGAGTTGACCCACGCCGCTTCGGGGGGGGTGGAATTGGATAGTGGGGGTGGGGGTGAGTGGCGGAGGAAACTTTGGAGAAACTGGGAGTCTCCTTTCCGGGGAGGCGGGGCCTAGAGAGCCCTGGCCGCTGAAGGATCCCCCGGTGCTCGCCGTACGGTTCTCCAGCGTGTCCGACGCGTACGACGTGGGGCGGGAGCCCGGCTGTGACGTCACGATGGGTCTGACGTCATCCTGGTCGCTGAAGTAGATCCGGGCCTTGACGGTCAGATCCCCCCCTCCTCCCGCTTTGTTGCTGCCCCGGCGGTGCCCCAGCCCGTTGCCGGGGCAGCGGTCCAGTTGTGGGCTGAAGTGGTGAGGGGGTGAGCCGCGGTCCAGGGAGGCCCTCAGCTGCTGCTGGTCCAGCTGGGACCAGGCGGCTGCACGTCCGTTCGAGTTGACGTCTTCCGCCTCGCAGCACAGGAGCTCGGACAGGGCGCGAACAGCACGGGGCAGCAACAGGCCGCGGCCCTTACGGTACACTGAATCAAGGAGAGAGAGAGAGAGAGGGGAGGGGGGGAGAGAGAGAGACGAGAGAGAGATGGAGGAGAGAGAGAGATCGAGGAGAATCGAGAGAGAGAAGAGATCGAGGGAGAGAGAGAGAGAGAGAGAGAGAGACAGCGAGAGCGAAACAAGGGTGGGGCCGTGACACACATGAATGCTGATGACAGAGTGACGCGAGACTTGCGTGTTGTAAATGTAGCCTACATTGAATGTTCCCAAGTAGTCCCGGGAAGCTCCCAGCACCGTGTCGCCTACCGCAGTAGGCAGCGTCAGACGTTCAGCCTTTAGGCTCATTTCACCTAACATTTGTCATGTCCAAAAGAGGACCAACTGAGCATCGAAAATTGCTTTTATGTGTGAATAGCGATGAACAGATATATCATTCTACTTATAGCTGTTTTAAGTCTAGATTTAAAACAACAAAGCTCAGTTTCAGTGGGGCTCAGCCATGTCTTTTTCAGCCGTTTTTCAACCCAAATCATTCAATTTTGTCAATCTCCTGCATGTAGGCCGTTTAATTGCACCTTCTTTGCCCACATATTTTATCGATCTGATTCCGACTCTAATCATAATCCTTATCTTTCATATTCCTCATTTTTGTTCCATAATATTGTTCCGATAATCTCCATCTCACCCACCAATTTTGGCTGGGAGGCCACGTAGCTCATGGAGGAACAGTGCAATGCAATGCCGTGTCCGCCAAAACACTAGAGCTCTACCTGAAGGGCTGGAGGCCAGTTAGCTCATGGATGGGAACAGTGCAATGCAATGCCTGCCCTGCCAACACTAGAGCTCTACCTGAAAGGCTGGGAGGCAGTAGCTTCATGGAGGAACAGGTGCAAACAGCCTGCCCGGCCAACAACTGAGCTCTACCTGGAAAGGCTGGGATGCCACATAGCTCATGGAGAACAGTACAATACAATGCCCGCCTGCCAACACTCGAGCTCTATCGAAAAGTGGGAGGCCACATAGACTCATGGAGGAAACAGTACAATACAATGCCTGCCTGCCCACACTAGAGCCTACCTGAAGGGGCTGGGAGGCCACGTAGCTCATGGAGGAACAGTGCAATGCAATGCCTGCCCTGCCAACACTCAGAGCTCTACTCTGAAAGGTGGGAGGCCACGTAGCTCATGAGGAACAGTTTTGCATACTAATGCTGCCCTGCCAACACTAGAGCTCTACTACCTGAAAGGTGGGAGGGCCACGTCGCTCATTGCGGAACAGGGCAATGCAAGCCTGTCCTGCCACCAACTAGAGCTTACCTGAAGGGCTGGGGAGGCCCCGTGAAGCTCATGGAGGAAACAGTGCAATGCAATCGCGCCCTGCCAACACTAAGCTCTACCTGAAAGGCTGGAGGGACACGAGTCATGGGGAACAGTTGCAAGAGAGTACAATGCCTGCCTGCAACACTAGAGCTCTACCTGAACGGGGGAGGCCACAAGCCATGGAGGAAACAGATACAATACACATGCTGCCTCCCCTGCCAACATTAGAGCTTTACCTGAAGGCTGGGAGGCCACATAGCTCATGGAGGAACAGTACAATACAATGCCTGCCCTGCCAACACTAGTGTCTCTACCTGAAGGGTGGGAGGCCACGTAGCTCATGGAGGAACAGGCAATGCAAATGCCTGCCCTGCCAACACAGAGCTCTACCTGAAAGGCTGGGAGGCCACCATAGCTCATGGAGGAACAGTGCAATACAATGCCTGCCCTGCCCAACACTAGAGTCTACTACCTGAAAGGCTGGGAGGCCATGTAGCTCATGGAGGAACAGTACAATGCAAAGGCAGTGCCCGAAAACACTAGAGCTATATTAACTGAAGGGCTGGGAGGCCCAAACAGAGTCATGGAGGAACAGTCAATGCCAAAAGCCTGCCCTGCCAACACTAGAGCTCTACCGGAAAGGCTGGGAGGCACGTAGCTCATGGGAACAGTACAATACCAAGCTGCCCTGCCAACACTAGAGCTCTACCGAAAGGTGGGAGGCCACGTAGCTCAGGAGGAACAGTACAATGCAATGCTGCCTGCCAACACTAGAGCTCTAATACTG
>CM065687.1:1885924-1890924 GCA_017654935.2 Phymorhynchus buccinoides
AGGCTGAGCCTACCCTACTCTCTTTGTGTTTATGACTCTCTGTCTCAAAAGTCGAAGTCTAGTTTCTTTCAGTTTCATGACATTAGGATCACAAATACTTTGGAAGACGAATCTCATCTGCTTACCGAACTAACCCGTCATTTTCAGCACTTTACTGTGTTGAACTTCTTTTTTGTTCTTGTCTGAGAGATCGATGACGAACGTATTTCATGACACGTTCATATTTTATATAACTTTTTTTCTTCTTCTTCTCTAAAGTAGCCAACTGCATCACCTTGAAGATATTTTGAAAAGACATACATGTGAAGTGCAATACACTCTTCTACATAATGTTAACACTGTTTGGCCTCCTTTTAAGTTGATATTTTATTAACTGCATTTTCTTGTTGGGACCACAAGAGGTGGCCCCTATTTAGTGTTGGGTTGGGTGTCACGTGACTTTTGCATATGGTCCATGCCCATGGTACGTGGAGATTTCTTATCGCCCTTTGTTCGTTTTGTCTTCAAGAGTTGTGCGCCTTTTCATTGAGCATGCGACCCACACGACGCTTGATAGCTGACCAAACATGTAGGCGTGACTGTTTTTGTTTCTCACTGGATACGTCGCAGACGCCACTTCTGATGATAAAAATATCTCTCTCTCTCTCTCTCTCTCTCGAACTGTATGCTTCTTTTAGTGTCGGAAACTCATTTTTGGGAATCTAGTTTCCTATTTTCATTCGCTTCCTCTCCTTTATATTGACCTTTGCATGCATTATCTCTTCTCTCTCTCTCTCTCTCTCTCTCTCTCTCTCTCTCTCTCTCTCTCTCTCTCTCTCTCTCTCTCTCTCTCTCCCAGTTCTGGGAGGTCAGTCTGCGGTTATACATCCTTCGCTGCTGTTATTATGTAGCATACGAATAGCATGCAAAAGATTTGCAGAATGTTGAAAGCCAAACGATTGTACATTAATGTTGTTTATTACACTTCTGCAAAGAGAATTATGAAGAAAACACGTTTGTGTTGTTCTTATTCTATGGTCAGAAACCTGCGTTGACGAGGCGTGAATTGTATGATGATAAAACCCTCGACAGGGCCTCATCTTCATATTAGCATTTTTTTAAAGTGCACAACCACCGTTGTTAAACCTTTGCAAAACTTTAGCTAAATCACAACAAGTGCATTGCCAAATCAGATAAATGCAAACTGCATTCATCAAGATAATAACAAAAACAATAATAAAATGACTGCACACTTAATTAATATTTTTATTCCTTGCCTTTTTGAAGGGAAAAACCTTTACAGGGCCTCAAAACAAGGGCGAAATGTGCTATCATGTCAAATGGATTTCATTTAGCAGACGATTTTCTCTTTGGAGGAATTATACTGTGAAGCAAAGCTGTTCGTTTTGCTATCACTCAGATATTAGAAACAAAACTTTGTCTTTCTATATTGCTTAGCATTGTAAATTCATTAAACACTTTCTTTTGAAGAAAAGCATGTACGTGATTTTACATTCTTCCATCCTGACGTTCATTTATCAATTGACTATTCCTTGCCCCCGCCCCCCCCCCCCCCCCCCCCCCTTATTAATTGAGCATGCCACACATACCCTTGAGAGCCTCATGAATTAGCTTATAGGCCTAGGCCTAGTACCTCGATGCTAGCAACTGACCCAAACCGTGAGTGCTGTGACTCTCTGTGCTGTGATGTTAGCAGACAGACGGACACAGTCACTTGGCGGTCAAAGATGAGCATGAACCATAACATGTACAATAACAGTGTTGTTGTGACTCAGCTATTGGATCCGTAGTTTGCATTGCTTTAAATAATTATAATGATATATATTTGTCCATCTGGATCTTTTTTTCTCTTAACAAATATTATCGAAACTGGTCGTTGTCCAGTTAGCTAGGTATATACTCTCTCTCTCTCTCTCTCTCTCTCTCTCTCTCTCTCTCTCTCTCTCTCTCTCTCTCTCTCTCTCTCTCTCTCTCTGTGTATGTCTGTTGTTCTGTCTGTCTTTGTTTCATTTTTTTCTCTCTGTCACTGCCTTACTCTTTTATTGTCTTCCTCACACACTATCTCTTTTAGTCTCTGCATTTGTCTCTGTCACTCTCTGCCTCTCTCTCTCTCTATCTCTCTCTGCGCTCTAGGCCTGACAGCTCTAGGGCCTATGTGGTTTTCTAGTCTTCTGCAATGCGTGTGTGCTTTCACGATGCTTTCTGCTTCCATTCCCCCAACGCACGGCAGTTCGTGTCGTCTGCTAAAGCTTATATGTTTGTGCTGCAACAAGATGTGTCGTCTTTTAAGCTGGGGACAGACTATGCGACTGCTTCATATGACTCGATCAGGTCGTGACGTAGATCAAATTTTGTTTCCCACACAGAGGAGGTCACAAGCCATCTGACTCGATCATTGAAATTTAGAACCCGCCCTATTCGGCCCTGTCACCTGACTGGGCCGGATTGAGTCAGACTGATCGAGTTAGATAGTATGCAAATGAAGTGAAGCATCACGACCTGATCGAGTCACATGGGGCAGTCATATAGTCTGTTGACGGCTTTAGCAGGACAGGCCTAGTGCTGTTTTAAACATGTCAGTCATCAGCAGATGGGTTTTTGCTGGCCTTCAAGGCCTTGTGCTTTCAATCCTGTTTCTATCTCGTCAACTCACCTCTCTCTCTCTCTCTCACCTCTAGATCACCTCACTGATCGTAGCTCTATTAAGTTCTTAGAAGTGTTAGATATGTACAATCTTCATCAATCTGTGTCCGGACCCACTCACAAACATGGCCACACTCTGGACTTGGTGATAGAAAGGCCCAGTGATGGAGTTCACCGATCCTCAGAGGTCAATCATGACCTCGAGTCTGACCATGTTTGTGTTGTGAGTTTGTTTGACATAGAGCTCCCTGTCCACAAACACGTGTACCGCAGCGTCAGAAATATCCGCGCAATCGACAGAACTGTTTTCGGAAATGATATCAAAGTAGAATTATCTAAGTACACATCTAGTTCTTGTACTGCCGCTGAGTACGATAGTGCCCTTCGGTCAGTATTGGACAAACATGCTCCTGTTTCTTCACGCAAAGTTTCTTCTAGCAGAGAATCAAGTCCTTGGTTTAGTGTGATGCCTAACGAAATAAAAGAAGCAAAGAAAAAACGAAGACAGGCCCAAGCACAATCAGATTCTTCAGGGCTCACTGTACATAAACAAATATATAATAAAGCTAAAGATTGTGTGACTTTCTTGACAGATCAGGCAAAAACGATGTACCACAGTACCAAAATTGCAGCGGCAAGATCTAGTAAAGAACTGTATTCTATTACAAACAAACTGTGTGCAAGGGTTAAACCTACCAAACTTCTGACTGTTTACCCGCCACCATCAATGCCATGTGTGTTTTCTGATTTCTTTCATTCCAAAATTGAGAACATTAGGAAAGAGCTTGACTTGCAGCCCACTGTTTCACACCCCCTAGGCAAAGATTTTGTAGGCTCCCCTCTTGTTGCTTTTTCGCCTGTGTCTGAGAAAGATGTCTTTGATGTTTTGAAAAGATCTGCCCCCAAGACGTGTGACCTTGACCCTTTACCAACCCCTTTGTTGTATGAATGTCTTGATGTTGTTATGCCTGTCATGACTCAGATCATAAACGACTCTTTACTGAGTGGTGTTTTCCCTGACCTGTACAAAACTGCTCTTGTTAAACCCTTGATAAAGAAGCCTACCATGGATCATAATGACTTGAAAAGTTATCGGCCTGTGTCCAACTTAGCGTTTGTCTCCAAAATAATCGAGAAAATTGTCCTTGCACAATTGTCTAACCATCTGTCAGCAAACAATTTGTTCAACCCCCTCCAGTCTGCCTATCGACCTGCTCACAGCACTGAAACGGCTCTGACTAAAGTTCTTAACGATCTCCTCTTAGCTCTTGACAATGGAAAAGTGTCAGTCTTGACTCTCCTAGATCTGTCGGCAGCATTTGATACAATAGATCACACCATTCTTCTATCCCGGCTGGAACGTGTTTTTGGAATCCATTCTACAGTTCTACAGTGGTTCTCCTCATATCTAACAAATCGCTTTCAGACTGTCTTGATCAACAACTGCAGTTCAGATCCGAAGTTAATTTCTTGTGGTGTACCTCAGGGATCTGTATTGGGGCCAGTTCTCTTTGTCCTGTACACTGCTCCTCTCTCTGATGTTTTTGCTAGTCACTCTGTTATTGACCATTCCTTTGCTGATGATACCCAGCTTCAAAAATCGGCGGAACCTACCCAACTTGACAGCGCTATTCAGTCTATGGAATCCTGCCTTCATGATGTCAAATCCTGGATGACATGCAACAAATTAAAACTTAATGATGACAAAACGGAAGCTCTGATTGTTTCCTCTCAGCGTATGTCTGCAACGATATCTCTTCCAGAAACTCTTACAGTTGGCAATGCTTGTGTTCAGTTTTCTAAGTCAGCAAAGAATCTCGGAGTTACCCTCGATTCAAATCTTACAATGCATAAACAGGTTATTAATCTCATACGTTCCATCAATTATGAGCTCAGACGAATCAGTGCTGTTCGACACTTTCTGTCTGTTGCAACCACGAAAACTCTTATTTCTGCCTTTATTCTTTCCCGCATTGACTATTGCAACTCTCTTCTCTGTGGCTGTCCTAAGTATCTCCTGCAACGTGTTCAAAAACTGCAAAGCAGTGCAGCACGCCTCACTCTCAAGATTCCACGTTCTGATCATATAACACCTCATCTTCGTAACTTGCACTGGCTTCCAGTAGAGGCTAGAATCAAGTATAAAATAGCTTGCCTTTGTTTCGGTGCTGTTCACTCCTCTGGTCCCGTCTATCTCTCCGAACTAGTAACTGTCTACTTACCTGCTCGCTCCCTACGTTCTTCCTCTGACTGCTGCACACTCAAGGTTCCTCGGGTCCACATGTAAAGAAACTGAAACAAACTCTCACACACTTTGTCTCTCTCTCATCCATGCGCGTTCTTAACCAGAGTTTAAC
>CM065687.1:1895924-1915924 GCA_017654935.2 Phymorhynchus buccinoides
TGTTTAGAACAACTGAGCATGTTATGGCACATGGGGGCTGATACTAGTGATAGGCATATTATTAATTAATTGCTATGACTTTTATGTCCTTATTAGCTGAGGTTTTTTTAATTTCTAAATTGGAATGTCAACACTGTTTCGGCTCGAGTTCTACTTAGTTGATCTTTGATCAACTGAATTTCTTGTTGTGGCTATTTACTGGAGTGTGGTGGAATAGTAGTGAGGGCAATGGTGCGTTGACAGAAAGCCTGTGGCCTTCTGCTGAAGATAAGGAGATGAAAGCTGCGTGGTGCAGAGACGTATCTGAGAAGGGGGGTTACTAGGATCCCCCCCCCCCCCTTCCTAAAAATACCAAAAGAGGAAGAAGCAAATAGGAGAAAATCCATGACCTCATGTAATTTCAAGCCAGAACTTTACCTTTTCCTCACATGAGAGGCCTTTTTTGCGTCTTTTACATTCAAATTACTGTCACCTAGACCCCCCAACCGAGCTATGAAACCAACCCCCTTTGGACTGACTGATCCGCCCCTGGTAGTGTGCCACTCCCACTATTCATTTACACACGCACGCACGCGCGCGCGCGCGCACGCACGCACGCACGCACGCACGCACACACGCACACCTTTATCGGCTACAGAGTATTGGTTTGTTGATTCACACCAACTGATTGCGGAGAAAACAACCCCACACTTGTGTGTGTGTGTGTCCGTGAGCGCGCGCGCGTGTGTGTGTGTGTGTGTGTGTGTGTGTGTCGTAGCGAAAATGGGGTTGCCTCAGCAAAGTCATATAAATTATCTCTCTCTCTCTCTCTGTCTCTCTGTCTCTCTCTCTCTCTCTCTCTCTCTCTCTCTCTCTCTCTCTCTCTCTCTCTCTCTCTCTCTCTCTCTCTCTCTCTCTCTCTCTCTCTCTCTCTCTATCTATCTATCTATCACACACACACACACACACACACACACACACACACACACACACACACACACTATCACTAGTAAGAGTCACCCAGTCATGGTCAGAGTATCTTCATGCTGCCTGCTGTCACCTGCTCGTCGTACGTATCTCTTTGTGCTCATGGGTGGACACTGGGAATGATCAGACGAAAAGGAGGGGTTGGGAAGAGGTGGAGTTAATGCGAATGCGACCTTCGATGAAATTGACCTCTTCACCCCACCCCCGCTACTTCTCGCCACCCCTACACTTTAAAACAGCAGACACCAGAAGTAGGGAGGGGAAGTAGTATAATGAGGGGAGGGTCCGGAAGACTTGGAGACTTGTACATACGATGCAGAAAGGACAGATTAACAGACATTGGATGAGGCACTGATTGGATCAGTAGATAGGATGGAGAAAGGACAGATTAACAGACATTGGATGAGGCACTGATTGGATCAGTAGATAGGATGGAGAAAGGACAGATTAACAGACAGTAGATATGATGAAGAAAGGACAGATTAACAGACAGTAGATAGGATGGAGAAAGGACAGATTAACAGACTGTAGATATGATGAAGAAAGGACAGATTAACAGACAGTAGATAGGATGGAGAAAGGACAGATTAACAGACTGTAGATAGGATGGAGAAAGGACAGATTAACAGACAGTAGATAGGATGGAGAAAGGACAGATTAACAGACTGTAGATAGGATGGAGAAAGGACAGATTAACAGACAGTAGATAGGATGGAGAAAGGACAGATTAACAGACTGTAGATATGATGAAGAAAGGACAGATTAACAGACAGTAGATAGGATGGAGAAAGGACAGATTAACAGACTGTAGATAGGATGGAGAAAGGACAGATTAACAGACAGTAGATAGGATGGAGAAAGGACAGATTAACAGACTGTAGATAGGATGAAGAAAGGACAGATTAACAGACAGTAGATAGGATGGAGAAAGGACAGATTAACAGACTGTAGATATGATGAAGAAAGGACAGATTAACAGACAGTAGATAGGATGGAGAAAGGACAGATTAACAGACTGTAGATAGGATGGAGAAAGGACAGATTAACAGACAGTAGATAGGATGGAGAAAGGACAGATTAACAGACAGTAGATATGATGAAGAAAGGACAGATTAACAGACAGTAGATAGGATGGAGAAAGGACAGATTAACAGACTGTAGATAGGATGGAGAAAGGACAGATTAACAGACAGTAGATAGGATGGAGAAAGGACAGATTAACAGACTGTAGATAGGATGGAGAAAGGACAGATTAACAGACTGTAGATAGGATGGAGAAAGGACAGATTAACAGACAGTAGATAGGATGGAGAAAGGACAGATTAACAGACAGTAGATAGGATGGAGAAAGGACAGATTAACAGACTGTAGATAGGATGGAGAAAGGACAGATTAACAGACAGTAGATAGGATGGAGAAAGGACAGATTAACAGACTGTAGATAGGATGGAGAAAGGACAGATTAACAGACAGTAGATAGGATGGAGAAAGGACAGATTAACAGACAGTAGATATATGAATAAAGGATGATTAACAGACAGTAGATAATGGAGAAAGGACAGATTAACAGACTGTAGATAGGATGGAGAAAGGAAGATTAACAGACAGTAGATAGGATGGAGAAAGGACAGATTAACAGACTGTAGATAGGATGGAGAAAGGACAGATTAACAGACAGTAGATAAGATGGAGAAAGGACAGATTAACAGACTGTAGATAGGATGGAGAAAGGACAGATTAACAGACTGTAGATAGGATGGAGAAAGGACAGATTAACAGACAGTAGATAGGATGGAGAAAGGACAGATTAACAGACTGTAGATAGGATGGAGAAAGGACAGATTAACAGACTGTAGATAGGATGGAGAAAGGACAGATTAACAGACTGTAGATAGGATGGAGAAAGGACAGATTAACAGACAGTAGATAGGATGGAGAAAGGACAGATTAACAGACTGTAGATAGGATGGAGAAAGGACAGATTAACAGACAGTAGATAGGATGGAGAAAGGACAGATTAACAGACTGTAGATAGGATGGAGAAAGGACAGATTAACAGACTGTAGATAGGATGGAGAAAGGACAGATTAACAGACTGTAGATAGGATGGAGAAAGGACAGATTAACAGACTGTAGATAGGATGGAGAAAGGACAGATTAACAGACTGTAGATAGGATGGAGAAAGGACAGATTAACAGACTGTAGATAGGATGGAGAAAGGACAGATTAACAGACTGTAGATAGGATGGAGAAAGGACAGATTAACAGACTGTAGATAGGATGGAGAAAGGACAGATTAACAGACTGTAGATAGGATGGAGAAAGGACAGATTAACAGACAGTAGATAGGATGGAGAAAGGACAGATTAACAGACTGTAGATAGGATGGAGAAAGGACAGATTAACAGACAGTAGATAGGATGGAGAAAGGACAGATTAACAGACTGTAGATATGATGAAGAAAGGACAGATTAACAGACAGTAGATAGGATGGAGAAAGGACAGATTAACAGACTGTAGATATGATGAAGAAAGGACAGATTAACAGACTGTAGATAGGATGACAGAAAGGACAGATTAACAGACTAACAGATAGGATGGAGAAAGGACAGATTAACAGACAGTAGATACATGACAGATTAACAGACTGTAGATAGGATGGAGAAAGGACAGATTGACAGACAGTAGATATGATGAAGAAAGGACAGATTAACAGACAGTAGATAGGATGCAGAAAGGACAGATTAACAGACTGTAGATAGGATGGAGAAAGGACAGATTAACAGACTGTAGATATGATGAAGAAAGGACAGATTAACAGACTGTAGATAGGATGGAGAAAGGACAGATTAACAGACAGTAGATAGGATGGAGAAAGGACAGATTAACAGATGCAGAAAGGACAGTAGACTAGATATGGAGAAAGGACAGATTAACAGACTGTAGATAGGATGGAGAAAGGACAGATTAACAGACTATAGCTGTGACCCCCAATGCTGACATTTGCCGGAGAGGACTGGGGATCTTATGCTCGGTGTCCATCTGTGTTCTACCGAGGACCCAGCGTGTTGGACAATCAAGTGAAAGGTAGCGTGTTGCTTTTGACTTGCTGACAGGTTATGCACACAAACAGGTCTGCTTCTTTTGGTCTCTCTCTCCCAAGACCCAAACAACACGGGCGACAGCAGACCAAATCTGTACACAACGCACGCCAGTCGGTGTGAATGACATGGCAGCAGGTGTGAGAATAACACAGAATGAAACCAAACAGATGCTTTGTATTAGTCAGGACACAAGATGTACACCGAGCCTTACAGATAGAGGAGTGGGTCTAGGCAGGGCAAGAGGAAGTTGATGGGCGTGTCTGTACAAAGTGAGTGTCTTTTCTGGGGCGGATTAGTCCTGTCATGTTTTCAGCGCAGATGCGTCATGCTGCCGTAATGCGCCTAACTAACCAAATGTTTGGCCCAACATGTCCGTCTTCGGTTGGACCTGGCTGTATAATTTCTGAAGGGGATTAAAGGGCATTTTGGTTATGTTCGCTTTTACTACAGACATTCCAGTGCTTGAATTTATACTATTTCTCTTATGTAATCTAAAGGTCACACGGTTTGAACCAACATCAATGTTAACTTTCCCATGGTGTGGTCAAACACAGCTGACCCTTGGACAATATTATAGTGGACATTGTGTTTGCATGTCTTCACTTGAGGTCACCACCTGAGGATATCTGGTGTTATTCATACACGCACACAGAGAGAGAGAGAGACAGAGACAGAGAGAGACAGACAGACAGAGACACAGAGAGAGAGAGAGAGAGCACTCAGCACTGAACATTCAAAACTTTATTTATCAAGGATAAATAGGTGAGGTCTATTCTTACAATATGTCCTTGAGAGAGAGAGAGAGAGAGAGAGAGAGAGAGAGAGAGAGAGAGAGAGAGAGAGAGAGAGAGAGAGAGAGAGAGAGAGAGAGAGAGAGAGAGAGAGAGAGAGAGAGAGAGAGATTGATTGATTGATTGATTGAATTTTATTTATAGAGGGTAATAGAGTAAGCAATAACATGCTTTTTTACATCCAGCCCTCTGGACAAAATACATATATAAAAGTAGAAAATGAGAGAGAGAGAGAGAGAGAGAGAGAGAGAGAGAGAGAGAGAGAGAGAGAGAGAGAGAGAGAGAGAGAGAGAGAGAGAGAGAGAGAGAGAGAGAGAGAGAGAGAGAGAGAGAGAGAGAGGGAGTTCCCAATGAAATTGTGTCAAAGGGGCAGAGGAGCCTATAATGGCGCTCATTAGCCAGATATGTGAATTTGCCTTTGAAAGAATGTTTCAAACATCACACCCTGCTTTGTGACAAGAATAGAATTCGACAACTAGGTAAAGAACGGTGATGATGAAGAAGAATGAGAAAGAAGAGCGGTGTCTGATGTGTACATTATGGGGGAATAAGATGGAGTTTGGTCGTATAAAGCCACCCCCCAGCAGTCGATTGGTGACAATGAGCAGGCGTGGCTTGTCCACCCCCTAATGTGCCCAGACTAATGGCAACCAGTAAGGACGTGAGGGCAATGGGGGGATCTCTCCATGGCTTGTCGCTAGAGAAGATCGTGACGGCTACAAAGCCATTCCTGGGACATCTGGACAGCAAAGGGTCTCCTGGGCCCCTATGCCCCTTCACGCCTTTACCCTGTTTCTTCCAATAGCCATTGGCTCTCTCATTAAAGACCCCGCACGTCACGAGTCAAAATCACGGTTTTCTCGTACTTTCCTTCTTACAGCGAGTAAGAAATCTTAAGAAATCTTCCTAGCATAAGAGGGAATGCGACACGTGACATGCGGGGCCTTTAATAATAGCCTTGACCCAGTTATACATTCACCTTGGTGACCGGTGACCTACACCTTCGCTTGTCTGTTTCCGTCGTACTGACCGAGTTTTACAAGGTGTCATTTTCCCATGGGGCGATGTTATCGATGCCCCCACCCCCTTGTCAGCTCATTACTACCTCGATTTGCAGATGGTGAATAAACATTATACAGTGGAACTTCCCTTATAACACTCCCTCCTATATGGACCGATTTCTCTGAGACATTGCCTTTTCTTTGTAAGTATTAACATTACCTCCTTCATAAGACACCCTCACACTGAATAGCTCATTTTAGAGGGGGGTTTCGGGTCTTATAAGGGAGGTTCCAAATAGGTCAGTCGTACAGGCGTGTCTTTCATAAATAAATGGAATTATCAAACAAAGAAGTCTCGCAGTTCTCTGTGCAGCAGCCTTGGGGCTAACTGTTTTCTTTTTGGTATCATTTACGCTGCAACGTCAGTTGATCTCAAGTTATCTTGGCCTGAAGTATTGGGGGTGTTCAAAGACTGAAATAGTGAGGCTGGGGGGGGGGGGGGGGGGGGGGGGAGTTAGTGGTAATGAACTGAGATACGAAACACGCCGTTAATGAGGCGTTACACTACTTCTTGGCGACACGAACGGGCGATCATTTTAGAACTGACTTGACCATGCCACCTAGCGAGGAGTCAGGGGCAGATAATGTTCTGTGGCTATATGTGACCAACTTCATGGCAGGCAAAGGCGATAATCTTATGTAGGTGGCTCACGCATCTCAGTGCACGAGACAGGGGCAGAGAATGTTTCAGTATAACGCCTCATTAGCCTCCCTCCACCAAAGTTAGACGGGGGTGTCATGAGTAACATTGGTGGCCGGGGGGGTGGGGGGGGTAATTAACGGAGAGTTTCTTATCTTTGTTCATTTCTACTAGTTGGGTTTATCATCAGCAAGGCAGCTCCACTGCAAACACCTTTCAGCCCAGTTTTCCAGATTATCAGTTTACCTCTGCTATCTAAAGGTTTATCTTGCATATTCACTCGCGCGCGCACGCATACACACACGCGCGCGCGCGCACTCACACGCACACGCGCACGCACGCACGCACGCGCGCGCTCACACACACATACACACGCGCACACGCACACACGCACGCACGCACACGCACGCGCACACGCACGCACGCACACACACACACACACACACACACACACACACACGTGAGTTTCTTTAGGCTGAGTGGTTTCAGGTTGTAGTGTGGGGTGATGTTATCACACCTTTCTGCCCTTCTGACGCCTCGGCACCACCTCTATAATGGACCCTCTGTTCTGGAAGACGGTCATGTACCGTGTGTTGACACTTACAGATTCAGATAAACAATACTTCTGCACTTTGTTTTTCAGCTTCGAGGAGAGGATGGAGAGAGAGGAGGTTTCGTGAGGAGGGAGGAAGGGTGAAAAGAGACAGTTCGCGCGCACGCGCGCGCGTGCGCGCGCGCGCGCGCGCGCGCGTGTGTGTGTGTGTGTGTGTGTGTGTGTGTGTGTGTGTGTGTGTGTGGTGTTTCACTGATATTGTTATTTTCTACGACCTTAATCGAAAAGAAAACAAAGTATTAATATCTGTTTTAAGTACAATCTCACGGGGAATTTTCCACTACTCCGCATACCCTTCATCTGTCTGCTCGTCTTTCTCTCTGTCTGTCTCTTTGTCTCTGTCTGTCTCTCTCTCTCTCTCCCCCCCCCCCCCTCTCTCTCTCTCTCTCTCACACACACACACACACACACACACACACACACACACACACACACACACACACACGACCCACAGACCCCCCCCCCCCCCCATTCATTCACCACAGATCATAGGCCTATGAATACACACATTCACGCCACTCTTCTGATGCCATCCAGCGATAGATCCCTCAAAACATACTTGTCCTCTGTACCTTCTGGAAATAGAAAAAGAGAACACTACATTCTTTGTTCTGTTCTTTGTTCTTTGTTTGGGGAGAAAACCAGGAAGAGGAAGAGGCAGGAGTTTAGCCGGAAGTTGGACGGGTGCCTAACATGATAAACACACTGCCAACCAGGGGGCGCTTTATTGGCTGTAATGGGAGATCATCTAGTGTGGCGTTTAAAATGCATACAGTTATGTACTGAGAGAAACGACTGTATTGTTTTTGTGAATTTGCGCTTGATGCATGATGATGACGATTAGGCACATTGGTCCGGCACTTTTAGAGTGATGTATTACTTCAAGTAGGCCTAGGGGTACCACTTTCAGTTGAGCGCCTGTTTACCTTTCTGGAAATCACAATCAGATTTGCCCAAACTTGCGGGTTTCTTACTCTCTCTCTGTCTATACAGTATGTGTGTTTAGTGCCCCCCCCCCCTCTCTCTCTCTCTCTCTCTCTCTCTCTCTCTCTCTCTCTCTCTCTCTCTCTCTCTCTATCTCCCCCTCTCTGTCTCCCTCCCCCAAATCCTTACCTAAGTCATGAAGGATTAATAATGGTGTTACTGAGTTGAACGTTGAACAGCAATGATGTCATTTAGATACTTGTAGGTGGCGTTAACATCAGAGCGTCCGGTAGAAATCGCGCACTGCTATAATGCGCGCAGAAAAACCGCTATAAAACGCGCACTATGATGCCATAAAGCGGACACGGATTTAGCTACTTGAACACAGTGCACGCTATAAAACGCGCACTTCCACTTCGGCCTGATGTTCCATGAATAGCGCAGGTTTCAATCTTTTTATTTTTGTCTGTGAGTATAATTATGCCGTCATCATTGCTGCTGTTTAGTTAATGTTCAAAATCAAACTTGTGTGATGTAAAACATTTCTATGAGAGAGATTGTTTCATTTTTTTAATTTTTTTTAAAATAGATATGAGTGATGTGTGGAGAGAGAATACGAATACGAATACGAATACGAATACGAATGTTTTATTGAGGGTAAAAAGGATAAGCTACAATAGCTTCTTTACACCTTGCCCTCTCACTTACACATTCATACCATGCATCAAGCAAAGAAAATTTGACATAAAACAATCAAGTCAAGAAAATGGAACAAAAATTGGCACATGAAATAATTCAAAAAGAAATCAAAAATGGGATTTAAAGCAAACATGGATAATACTTAACAATGGTGAACTTGAATTGGTAGTTTAAATTGAGTACGAAAAAAGGGAAACCATTTTGAGACAATGACAATTTTTCAGAATAAACCCAATTTTAAGGAAGAAAAAACAAAAAAACAAAAAAACAGCAACATATGATAACATGGGAATATGATGAGAGAGAGAGAGAGAGAGAGAGAGAGAGAGAGAGAGAGAGAGAGAGAGAGAGAGAGAGAGAGAGAGAGAGAGAGATTTATAAGAATCTAGACATAGCTGATGGCATTAGTAACGTTTGAAGTAAAACTCATTAATTAGCATTACTAATAAACAAGATTGTCTATTAGGAGCTTGTGATAAGATTTTCGAAAGGAAAAGACGCTAGTTCTATTTTTTAGATAATCAGGGAGGTCGTTCCACAGTTTACCACCAGAGAATGTAAGGGATGATTTATATAGATCTGTCCTGGGAGAGAGAGAGAGAGAGGGGGGGGGGGGGGGGGCGCGCGCTTTCCAGACATTCGAAGTGCGCGTTTTATGGCATTAAAGAACCTGAAATCGCGCGCTAACTGACAGTGCGCGTTTTATGGCGATTGCAAAGTGCGCGCTAAACGGACGAAGCCAACATCAGTGTGCAGATATGCCCCCCCCCCCCCTACATTTCTCGGTTAATTACATTTTTCCGTTTTTGCCTTTCTTACCAAACATAAAGCTGTATTTTATTAACCTTTTCAGCTAATTATGTTTTTGGAATAATAACCCTAACCCCGTAACCCTAACCCTACCCCCCCCCCCCCCCCCCCCCCCCCCCCACCCCCCCCCCCCCCCCCCCCCCCCCCCCTATAAGACGGGAAAACGCAATGAACCACGACTGTGACAAATGTGCGGTGTACTTATGTTTGGTAAAGACAGGGAAATTAAATTAACCGAGAAATGCAGGGGGGTGGCACATCTTTACCTTTGCCTTTGGGTTTTATTAGGTAGAGATATCCCCGTGGGGATGCCGGGGAGTCTTTTGTAAAAAAAATAGTTCCCCCACCTTCTGGAAGTTATGTGCTTGAAACGTCCCCTAATCTGCCACTCTCTGTGACTCTGCCTTTTCCCTTTTGCATTCTATCATCTACTGGTACTATTCTTTTCTTATTCTCCTGCCGCCTTTTTTCAAAATAATCTTCCAAATACTTGTTCTCCTTTGAGCTCCCCCGAATTCGGAATGTGTCGGCTGTACGCAGCGAGGAGACCAGTGAAAACTGAAAACCGGACACATACGTACCTTACCCATTATGGCCATATGGCCTGGGAACACAGAAGAAGAAGAAGAAGAAGAAGAATTAGGTAGAGATATAAACTTCATCCCAGACGATAGGGCGGCCGTACTATGGGCCTTTTTGAGAAGAAGGTGAAGGAGGAGGAGGAGAAGAAGATAGTGATGTAATCGACGAAGACGACAACGTTGATGATGACGATGATGATGACGACGACGGGGATGATGATGATGATGATGATGATGATGACGACGACGGGGATGATGATGATGATGATGACGACGACGACGATGATGATGATGATGATGATGACGACGACGACGATGATGATGACGATGATGATGAGCATGGTGATCATGAGGAGGAGGAGGAAGACGCGAGTGACGATGACACGTCAATGATAGGCAATGTGCCATTATACCACCAATTGTGAGAGGAATCTATGCAGTCGTTCTCAAAACATACCCCAAACAGATAAAGGAGCACGGTATAAGCTTCGAGCTTGTTGTTGCTCTAATTGTCTTTCTGTTTGACTGTTTTCAAATGAATAAAGATTTGTTTAAACCAAACATATAAACAAGACAATAAACAACAATAAACAAACAAATGCAGACACAAATGATCGCATTAGCCCTCTCTCCACGGAGTGTGGCGGAGGACTGAGAACCAAGCCAACTGTCAGTGACGTCTGCTTCAAGTGACGCCACGGGGCCCCAAAGGATTACTGCTGGTGATTATGCAATCACTTCAGCCATCGAAAGGGGAGGAGAAGGGCTGGGTGGGAAGGAGGAGGGGATTGGAGTGAGGGGGCGGGGGTTGGGGGTTCTGGCATTTTTCTGATATGAGTGGTAAATGACAGCTGATGCAGTCAGTGACTTAAACACCCGTGTGTTGAGAGAGAGAGAGAGAGAGAGAGAGAGAGAGAGAGAGAGAGAGAGAGAGAGAGAGAGAGAGAGAGAGAGAGAGAGGGAGAGAGAGAGAGAGAGAGAGAGAGGGGGGGGAGAGAGAGAGAGAGAGAGAGAGAGAGAGAGAGGGGGGGGGGGGAGTAAGTAAGATGGGGTATAATTTCTTACATTCCTGTGGCTGTCAAACTGAGGGAAGCTGCTATTTGTCAATAGGCTTGTGTGATTCTCTGCCTAATTTGTTGTCATAATTTAAATTGATTTTCCACTACTCCTGGAGATGAATGCATGCACTGGGTCTAAAGTGTAGTCTGGGACTACAGTCAAAGCTGTTGTTGGATGGACATCGTAATTTTTACAAAGATTTTCTCCTGCCGAAGACAGTCAAGCTGAGTCTAACTAAACGAGCAGTCTAATATTAGCCGTTTTATCGAAGCCGGTTTGCAAGAGTGAATGCGCTTGCTTATCTCTAGCGCGCGGAGTCGCGAAAAGTGATCTACTCACTTCCGAGCACTGAGCTATATATGAGTTATATATGAGTTATATATATAGCTCAGTGCTTCCGAGCCGATGGGGCTGAATGTTTGCCTGACGACAAGTAATGGGCAAAGAACAACCAAAGATGTGCGTGCAGCTTGCAGATCTCGCATTGAATCTCTGACACACAATTTTGTCACTGATTTTTTTAAATTAATCAGCTCTACTTTTACACAACACTCTGTGTTTCTCATAACAGATCACGATCTTATTTGTTTGGCTCAGTTGTGATTATTTATTCGATCACAAACCCTGCAACTGAGCAAACTCATACTGTCTTGCACGAAAAAGCCACAGAACATAACTTTTTTCATTAGCTTAGGCGGTTCCTTTTCTATTATGTTTCATAATGTTGGGTGTCCGCTGATCGGGACCTGACTGGCTGGGTCACTTAGCTTAGAGTGAAGGTAGCTTCACGTTGGGTGCCCGCTGAAAGGATCCTGACTGGCTGGGTCACTTAGCTTAGGGTGATGATGCTCTTTCTCTCAGTGCTTAAAATCAGTGTTTATCCCAGGATAGTTAGTAAATCTTCCCCACAAAAAGGGGAGGGAAGGGGGCAGTTAGGTAGGCTTCGTTACATTTTTTTTTTCAAAACGGTTTTGGTAAAAGTGAAATACATTTGCCTGCTATTGTGATCATGAAACCACGCCCAAAAAAATTACATACACGTTTGCCTATTCAAAACACGTTTGCCTAGTAGTGAGGAAGGGGGGAGGTTCGTACGAAAAGGTTTTGAGACTTTCGGGGCTGGTATGATTTTATTCAAAATTAATGCGCATGCACAGGTGTACTTTGCTTTATAACAGCATTAAATACAAATACACTGACACAACAAAGTAAGACGTATTCACATTATTTTAACCAACACTATCCGGGTATCCCCACAAATCCTCTCAATTTCAGACAAAATTTAAAAATAATTTGTATGATTCAATCTCATTCCCAGTATGTTGCACTACCAATGATGTCAATTATTCACTGATTCTCATGTTCCCTCCCATGTGCCTGTAATCTTTAGGACTGCAGGATGTAAAGGAGAAATTTGCTATTCACGCTTTAAAAAAAAAAAGAGGGTTATTTTGGATTTTCAAAGGGTATACAAACAGCAAGTTTGTAACAAGAAAGTGTACTGCATACTGATATTTCTCCTGGGGCGTTGAAATGGTGTGCAAATTATGAAATGTGTAGTAAGAAAATGTACTTTACTTCCACCCCTCTCCCAGTGTTTGAAATAAGAAACTGTGCATAAGCCATCACCCCAACAACCTGGGATAGTGCACCCAGTACTCAGAAGTGAAATAGTACACGCTAAGACATTGTTTGGCCTGCGCTAGATCTATTTATTTAAAAACAAATAATAACAAAATAAATAATAAATAATGTTTTAAAAGAACTTAATCAGCTTTTAAGCCCAAAACAAGTCACTCTTTCCATTACAACACAACTGTTGTAAGTAGGCCTACAACATACAATTAAATTACATGGTTATGGAATCCACAACAATTTACTTAATATGGATAGAAGACTTTTCATGTAACAGAACTCAGTATTGTAATAGTAAAGATGTGAAATCAGTCTGTAGGCTGCACATGTTAGCAGTAGTGTTCCTCAAGGTAGTATTCTAGGTCCTTTTTTAAAAACTTATTTTATGGATGCCTAGAGAGAGAGAAAAATAGAGATTTTACGCCTTCTGAAACAATGGATGCCTAGGTGTCTGTCACTGTTTTACAGCTTCTATCACCTACCACCACTGAAAACAAATTTCAGTCCAGCCCTGTAGTTCTAAGTAGAATAGCAGTAGCTTTATCTGCTATGTGAAAGTCATAGTCAGCTGACTCAGTCAGTGACACACACACACACACACACACACACACACACACACACACACACACACACACACACACACACACACACACACACACACACACACGCACACACTGTGACACACACACGATACATTGTTTGTCTTTTTTTTATATATAGATGCCTAGGTGTCGGTCACTGCTTCACAGCTTCTATCACCTACCACCAATGAAAACAAATTTCAGTCCAGCCCTGTAAAAGTAGAATAGCAGTCGCTTTATCTGCTATGAAAAGGTTATAGTCAGACACAACTGACTCAGTCAGTGGCACACACACACACACACATGATAAATTGTTTGTCTTTACAATATACGACTGTATACCCTCTCGACCTTCACGCGCCTCTGTGTGTGTGTGTGCGTGCGTGTGTGTGTGTGTGTGTTGTGTTGTGTGTGTATGCGAGTTGTGGTGTGTGTGTGTGTGTGTGAGTGAGTTGGTGACCCAGTATTTCTCACCACCACTATCAAGCACATTTTTGTCGCTTATTTTTAAATTTTTATCTGGAAGGACCAACGTCCTAGTCGTGGATTTTAAAAAGGCCTTTGATAAGATTTATCACTATCTCCTTATGAATAATTTCGCCACTATGGGATCAGAAGTTCAGTCAATAGATTAATTGAGAGCTTCCTTGCAGGCAGGCAGGAAAAAATAGTTGTTGATTGAGCTGCATCCGAAGCTATCCCTGTAGAATCAGGAGTCCCCCAAGGATCTGTGCTTGGGCCGACCCTTTTCCTGTTGGCATCAATGGTCTTTCGAGGCAACTATCTTCCAACTTCCTTTCTCTTTGTGGACGACTCTGTCACCGAGCTGTGGACCCTCCCAGAGACCTCAATGATCTCCAACCAGACCTAAATGAATTAGCATCATGGGAAAACAAATGGATGTCCTTCCATCCCGACAAATGCAAGAGCCTCCATGTGATCAGGAAGAAAAATCCCCTGATAAAGAACTACCAACTATATGGCCAGGACCTGGATTGGATAGAGATGAAAATAAATGTCTGGGCTTTACAATATCACAAGACCTTAGATGGGACACCCACATCTCAAATGTGCGCAGCAAAGTCAGTAAGACCCTTGGCTTCCTCCATCGCAACTTAAAAGTAGAGTTAGTCAACATCAAGGAATTTGCATATAAGGCAAGTAGTAAAAGGCTTATAATTATATCACTGGTTAACCCATTCTAGAAAGGTGCCTGCTATGCCATAGCATTGCCTCTTTAAACTGATGTAAAACTATATATATATCTCTCTCTGTACATGTGTGCGTGTGTGTGTGTGTGTGTCACTTTGCGAGCCCCTTCCCCCATCCGCCCCACTTTACTCCCACCCTTCTAGTTCTACCCATTCCCAAATCATAGTGAAAATCCTTCATCCACGACCCACCCACCCTCTAGTAGAATCCCCCGTTTGCTTGCATGCCCCCTTTCCCCTCAACCATATCAAAATTCAAACTCAGATTATTTTATTTGTTGTAAAACCATCAAAGGAATTATCGAACAAACCAAAGCATACGGCGCTCTCGCCACACCGTAATTATTTACACAGATGTGGTAAACAGTAAACACATTATCGTCATAGGCCTACCATGAAAAGAAACAAAACAAAAAGCGCAGGGTAAAGATGGTGACAAAGTAAATGTTATTGAAGCAAATAAGGAGTAGTAAAACTCGCGTAATCACGTATAGGGACAGCAAAACATTCATGTTCGTATCAACATCGCGATTTATCGTCAGAAGTGGCGTCTGCGACGCAAACAGAAACAGGAAAGTCGATCTACTATCTACGGTAGCTGCCCAACTCGCCACCGGAAGTTATAGCAAACAAAGGGACTGTATCAGTGAGCCACCAAACCAAGGGAAGTAACAACCCCACCTAAAACGGCTAATAGGCCTAATAATATGTCAGCCTGCATAGGATGCCTGGCATGGTGTGTGTGTGTGTGTGTGTGTGTGTGTGTGAGTGAGTGAGAGAGACTAACATTGACACCAAGAGAGAGATGGAGTAGGGGGGGGGGGAGGGCTGGGTGCAAGCAGATAGTATGACGTCATCACCAGCAAGTGCTGCTGCCTGCTGGGAATGAAATGGTCACCCTGACGTCATTTCCTGTACAGCATCGTTCTCTGGAGACTGACGTCACACTAATGGAAGCCTCTCCGTAATTTGCTTATTCTCTCTCTCTCTCTCTCTCTCTCTCTCTCTCTCTCTCTCTCTCTCTCTCTCTCTCTCTCTCTCTCTCTCTCTCTCTCTCTCTCTCTCTCTCTCTCTCTCTCTCTCTTTTCTCTCCCTCCCCCTCTTTCTCTCTCCCTTCCCCTCTCTCTCTCCCCCTCCCCCCCCCCCCCCCCCCGCCCTTTCTTTGTCCACCACACATGCACTATCCCCAAGGATCCCCAACGTTCATCAAAGGCCCATCACTCTCAGTGACGGCCGCCATGTTGCAACAGAGGTCGCTGGGAAATCCTTTGGGACTGAACATCAGTGTGTCCGGTGTTGCATCAAATATTTTACCCATGAAATAAATACTCTTTTCCTCATTCAAATTGTTAGCTGTTTGGGAAAGATTCGCCCCTAAATACATTCAGAGGCGTCTTGTGGCATGCAGGAAGAACAGAAGATTCATCATTTAATACTGAGAAGTCGGGGATATTTTTCTAACATTTATTATTATTTATTTTTGTTTGCACGGATGGTTGTTTATATGGTCCGCCGTTTTGAAAAATACGAAACTAAGTGACATGGCTTTGTAATCGATTTTTCGGCAAAAATGTATATGTACACCCTCCCTGTCTCTTTCTTGGTTCTTTCCGTGTAGATTGAGCACTTAACTATCAATATTTTAAATAATAGTTGACTTATTTATCATATGAAAGAAGAATGGCTCTAGTGCGCTTTTGAAGGGTACTTATTTCACGGAAGGTACTTATTTCTCATGACACTGTCAGCTGCACATTTACTGTCCAGTCATCGGACGTCCTGTGTCAAGTTGAAGAACTAACCAACGGCTAGGTTTCCACGATGAAGGGTATTGCTTGACTTCAACGCTCTAGTTTAAATTCTGCCAGGCAACGCGACTTGGATGCAAACGTTTGTCAAAAGAACATAACGCCAACGATTTAGATGAGCATTACTGCTTGTTGTTATTGCTTATCTAGAGTTTGATTTAGATGAGCATTACTGCTTGTTGTTATTGCCTATCTAGAGTTTGATTTAGATGAGCATTACTGCTTGTTGTTATTGCCTATCTAGAGTTTGATTTAGATGAGCATTACTGCTTGTTGTTATTGCCTATCTAGAGTTTGATTTAGATGAGCATTACTGCTTGTTGTTATTGCCTATCTAGAGTTGGATTTAGATGAGCACTACTGCTTGTTGTTATTGCCTATCTAGAGTTTGATTTAGATGAGCATTACTGCTTGTTGTTATTGCCTATCTAGAGTTTGATTTAGATGAGCATTACTGCTTGTTGTTATTGCCTATCTAGAGTTTGATTTAGATGAGCATTACTGCTTGTTGTTATTGCCTATCTAGAGTCTGATTTAGATGAGCATTACTGCTTGTTGTTATTGCCTATCTAGAGTTGGATTTAGATGAGCATTACTGCTTGTTGTTATTGCCTATCTAGAGTTGGATTTAGATGAGCACTACTGCTTGTTGTTATTGCCTATCTAGAGTCTGATTTAGATGAGCATTACTGCTTGTTGTTATTGCCTATCTAGAGTTTGATTTAGATGAGCATTACTGCTTGTTGTTATTGCCTATCTAGAGTCTGATTTAGATGAGCATTACTGCTTGTTGTTATTGCCTATCTAGAGTCTGATTTAGATGAGCATTACTGCTTGTTGTTATTGCCTATCTAGAGTTGGATTTAGATGAGCATTACTGCTTGTTGTTATTGCCTATCTAGAGTCTGATTTAGATGAGCATTACTGCTTGTTGTTATTGCCTATCTAGAGTTTGATTTAGATGAGCATTACTGCTTGTTGTTATTGCCTATCTAGAGTTTGATTTAGATGAGCATTACTGCTTGTTGTTATTGCCTATCTAGAGTTTGATTTAGATGAGCATTACTGCTTGTTGTTATTGCCTATCTAGAGTCTGATTTAGATGAGCATTACTGCTTGTTGTTATTGCCTATCTAGAGTCTGATTTAGATGAGCATTACTGCTTGTTGTTATTGCCTATCTAGAGTTTGATTTAGATGAGCATTACTGCTTGTTGTTATTGCCTATCTAGAGTCTGATTTAGATGAGCATTACTGCTTGTTGTTATTGCCTATCTAGAGTTTGATTTAGATGAGCATTACTGCTTGTTGTTATTGCCTATCTAGAGTTTGATTTAGATGAGCATTACTGCTTGTTGTTATTGCCTATCTAGAGTTTGATTTAGATGAGCATTACTGCTTGTTGTTATTGCCTATCTAGAGTTTGATTTAGATGAGCATTACTGCTTGTTGTTATTGCCTATCTAGAGTTTGATTTAGATGAGCATTACTGCTTGTTGTTATTGCCTATCTAGAGTTTGATTTAGATGAGCACTACTGCTTGTTGTTATTGCCTATCTAGAGTCTGATTTAGATGAGCATTACTGCTTGTTGTTATTGCCTATCTAGAGTTTGATTTAGATGAGCATTACTGCTTGTTGTTATTGCCTATCTAGAGTCTGATTTAGATGAGCATTACTGCTTGTTGTTATTGCCTATCTAGAGTTTGATTTAGATGAGCACTACTGCTTGTTGTTATTGCCTATCTAGAGTTTGATTTAGATGAGCATTACTGCTTGTTGTTATTGCCTATCTAGAGTTTGACTAGCGACCGCACCACTCTTTCCCTTTCTGGGGTAATACTGGTAGAATCAAACAAATATAAGAACAGCACACAAAAAAGGGGGGAGGGGGGACATTGCGGAATACGGTTGGACACACTTGTCACTTTGTAGGCTATCTGACCAAAAACAAACAAACTCTCTAAAGTGAAATTCGCGCGAAATTACCTATTAGCAGAACAACGCCTAAGTACTGTTTGTGACGAGGTAATGGATTAAAAGGCTAAGTCTCTAGGGACGACTTTTAGTGTGTTAAATTTTCAAGTAGAAAATTTGCCTTTAGCCCACTTCTCTAGGGTATGGGAGATGAGCAACTTTCCCGGCCCCTTTTCATCTAATAAATTTATATTTGTATGATTGTAAGAAATACAAGTGGTTGATTTGCTCTAAATGGCAGACAGAGATAAGTAGGGTTTTACATGAAATTACAAGACTTCCACTCTCATCAGTCTGACCAAAGGGTTCAGAATTATATGACACTTGTATTTTATTTACTCACAAAATCTGCATAAGATTATGCAACAATAAAGCAGCTCAATGGCGCCAAAACAAAATATGAATGAAAAACAATGAAATCCGAAAGGATTTACAAGACTTTTGTCAAGCAGCTCAATGGCGCCAAAACAAAATATGAATGAAAAACAATGAAATCCGAAAGGATTTACAAGACTTTTGTCCTTCTAGAAGGTTAGCCCCAAGCGGGAAGGGTCACTAATATTCTTCATTTTTGGTGTCCTGATTTCCAGTTATTGTTCTTGGCACTGTCTTAGGGACTTAGCTCATAGCTGTGTTGAAGTTCCTCCGTAGGGATCGGCGAGTGCTGTGGTGACTTGGCTTGCTCGTCAGGTGAGAGTAGCTCCCAGTCGTTCCAGTTACGGCGTCGCGGGATGGCACGGTTCAGGCGTGGTCTCCTCGCGGATTCTGGGTGCGGGGCGTCTTTGCGGCAGTCCTGTCTGGTTTCCTTGTGAGTCAGGGATTGAGCGTCCTGACCACGATGCCCTGCTGATAATCACAGGAGAAGGTGGATGTAGATCTCTATGGCTTAGAGACAAGGGGCTTCAGCCGGCAGGGAATTAGTGGATCCCAACCGGCTAGAAGGCTGCCCTTGTACAATAGCACTAAGAACACATAATCTGAATTTCAGTTGTCAAACCGAAATCAGTAAAACATAAAAGGTGTACAGGAATCAACTGGTATGATTCAGTACCCGGCTAGATCAAAGTCTATGATCAAGTCAACATCACTCTCCATCCAACACCTGGAAAGGAATGTTATCATAGTTAGCAAGGTTGCAACCCACAGGCTTCCTACTAAAAATATACTAAAGGGTTAGTAGGCATAAAATCCGGTTCTGGTACCAAAAGAGTTAAAGTCAAAAACACACACACAAATAATCAGTGCACATAATTAGAACAGCATGTTTAACAATTCTTTTCAATGACACATCTACTCCTTATTCATCATTGAACATAGGATCTAGATCAAAAATAGAATCAAACAAAAACAAATATCAATCACCAGCCATCAATAATACTCACTAGTTGGGCTATTAGGACTGGCTGGGAGAGAGGTTGATTCTGCAATGTTGCTTCAGCCAGGTTTCAGCGTCTTGTGAGAGAGAGTGTTTAGGTTGACTTTTTCACTACTCAAATTTCCCCTCCAATTTTAAACACCCGAGAGCCTATCATTGGTTTATA
>CM065687.1:1920924-1930924 GCA_017654935.2 Phymorhynchus buccinoides
TATTCACCCCATGCAAGTCACGTGATAGTTCGCTGAGAGATACTTTTTGGGGCAGGCTCAGAGCGCTTCGCGAACTGTCGGCAAACGAAGGGTATTTCTTAGACCGTTTTTGCCGATTTGCGCTCACGCTACGTAACGTTAGCCCTTGCGAAACGGACCCCAGTATGTCATAATGCCTGGAAAATGTTGATGATAATGACATGCGTTGGAAAGAGGAATATCCAGTTGTTTCTGTTCTGTTCTGGTTTCTACCTAGTTTCTCAACACGCTTTCAATATGGCTGACTAAACAGGTAAAGGGAAGCAACTCTGAGTAACTTTTGAGCTGAGGTGTTCAGACTAAGATTAACTCCCTCGGATTTCATATTCCATAGTTGTCATTTAGGCAGCCAGACATTTCAAAATAATTTTAAAGTTACATACCCAAATTTTCATTTTCAATGAAACAAACTGTATCTGTGAAATTCAGGCTGCTGTCCAACAGAGAGCATGTCGCTGCAGGCGCAGTGCCAGCATTGCAGCCTTTTTGTGGCACGTAAAAGTAAAACATTAAAACAATGATGACAGGTCAGTCTAACAAGTGTGTTGCCCAGCGGCAGACATGTCTTTTGCGCGTTGCACCCTCCTGCCTCCCCTTCCCCTCTGTCTTTCCCATCGGCCTCTTTGCAGACATGTCTTTGGCGCGTTGCACCCTCCTGCCTCCCCTTCCCCTCTGTCTTTCCCATCGGCCTCTTTGCGTCCTTTGGGTGACACACCTACACCAGCTTGACTGGAGGGCACATCCTTTACCAGCGTACGCACCCTTAATCAGAAATGAATGCCAGGTGATGGTCAAATCTGGCAGTTTGTGATTTGGTCAGTTTCTGATAACCCGATATTTAATTTATTAATATATCATGAGGCAAAGCCTTCAAGGCTCACGTCTGATTTTTATTACTATAGCAGGCATGGGAATTCCCATGACAATTCCCATGCCTGTATAGAGAGAATACTGGGGAATAAAGCAAGCAAACACTTGGGTAGTTGTAATTTGACTTGGAAATAATTTAATTTAATGACACAATATAGGGAGAATACTGTTATGTAGACACTTGTGCATCTGAAAACAGAATTAATTTTTATTTTACTGTGTAAATTACAATTATTTATATGCATTAAATTACCCCTACCCCTTTTTTAAAATGTAATTATATGTATGTTTATATATGCGCATGTAACATAGTGGAGCCCTATTTTTATTTTTGGCAAACAAGTAAAATTGAAAAGCATATTGACCAAGCTTTCAGAAAAACATAGTGACCAATCCCCCCCCCCCCCCCCCCCCCCGGGGGTAAGGGGGGTCTACGGACACCTGAAGTAGGCCTACAGTCTTTGCCTGTAGGTCTAGGCCTCTTACTCTTAGAAAATTAATAATTGAAGTTGCGTCATTCGTAAGGCCATACTCCTGATCTGTTACTGTTTTAAACTGATTGTTCATGCGATGAAAACTTGTTCCACATCATCTACATTTCTGTAAGATATTTTATATTAGTCCTAATATTTTATTTTCGTTTCGTTAATTCCCCCCCCCCCCCCTCTGCCACAAAGCAAAGGTCAAGGTCACAGCCAGCAAGCTCATCCATGTTTATCTTCCCCTGTACAGTCTTTGCACATGGTGATCAATCGTCTAGGCCTAACAAAGGATTCGTACGTCGAAGGCAGTGAAATCGACGAACCCTGGATTTTCCGTATATTTTTTTTCAAGACTGAAATGAATGTGGGCTAAATGTTAAGTACGTCGTCTTGATTATGAGGTAAGGCGTGATCTCTTATTCTCTAGGCCTAGGCCTTGTTGCCGGAAGTGCGGTAGGCTAAGTATTGCATGCGCAGAGATGATGTGCGAATGAACACGAACAACCGTTACTCAAAGGCGCAAATAAAACGAAACAACCGGGCCGTCAACGCACACATTTGTACACACCTGAAGTCTTGTGTTTCTTTTTAAAGGGCGTTTTTGTATATCTAAGGAGAGTCTTCTTTCTAGTATCTCCTACTCGGTACAACACAACAGTAATCTCTGCAACAAATGATTTTCTTTCTTTTGTTCCTTACCGATGTATCTGACTGCTTTGATCGTCATGACTTGAAGGCTCACGTCAAAATCAAGTATCCTGCTAACTTTAACCCTCTAACATCTTATGGTTTTTTGAGAAAACGACAACGTTAAAGTTTCAGTGGAGAGTGAGAGTCTTCTTTAGTTTGAAGAGTGTGACTGAGTCCAGGTTAAAGGTTGCACAACAGTAATCTCTGCAACAAATGATTATCTTTATTTTGTTCTTTATCAATGTATCTGACTGCTTTGATCGTCGTGACTTGAAGGCTCACGTCAAAATCAAGTATCCTGCTAACTGTAACCCTCTAACGCCTTATATGTTTAGAGAAAATGACAATGTTAAGGTTTGAGTTAAGGTTAAAAAGGTCGGGGCCACGGACGCAACACACACACACACACACACACACACATATATATATATATCCAATACAAAATATCCATACCTTCCAACTATAGTTAAACATCTGTAAGCTGTAAATAGTTATTAAGAGTCAAAAAGGTTAGGCTTGGATGGCACTAAGAGATGACAGAATATGGAGATTTTGTGAGGCGTGCTCGACAGCTGGCTTCAACAGCCACTATAGGAAATGGTCATCCTAGCTATACCATCGTCTATGGAAGACAGTGCCCCTCTACAGTTGACCTCCACAGCCACTCTATGGCCATCCTAGCTACACCATCGTCTATGGAAGACACTGCCCCTCTACAGTTGACCTCCACAGCCACTCTATGGCCATCCTAGCTACACCATCGTCTATGGAAGACACTGCCCCTCTACAGTTGACCTCCACAGCCACTCCATCCTAGCTACACCATCGTCTATGGAAGACACTGCCCCTCTACAGTTGACCTCCACAGCCACTCTATGGCCATCCTAGCTACACCATCGTCTATGGAAGACACTGCCCACAGTTGACATCCACAGCTATGGAAGACACAGTCCCTCTACAGTTGACCTCCACAGCCACTCTATGACCTCCACAGCCATCACCATAGCTACACCATCGTCTATGGAAGACACTGCCCCTCTACAGTTGACAGCTCCACAGCCACTCTATGGACCATCCTAGCTACACCATCGTCTATGGAAGACACTGCCCCTCTACAGTTGACCTCCACAGCCACTCTATGGCCATCCTAGCTACACCATCGTCTATGGAAGACACTGCCCCTCTACAGTTGACCTCCACAGCCACTCTATGGCCATCCTAGCTACACCATCGTCTATGGAAGACACTGCCCCTCTACAGTTGACCTCCACAGCCACTCTATGGCCATCCTAGCTACACCATCGTCTATGGAAGACACTGCCCCTCTACAGTTGACCTCCACAGCCACTCTATGGCCATCCTAGCTACACCATCGTCTATGGAAGACACTGCCCCTCTACAGTTGACCTCCACAGCCACTCTATGGCCATCCTAGCTACACCATCGTCTATGGAAGACACTGCCCCTCTACAGTTGACCTCCACAGCCACTCTATGGCCATCCTAGCTACACCATCGTCTATGGAAGACACTGCCCCTCTACAGTTGACCTCCACAGCCACTCTATGGCCATCCTAGCTACACCATCGTCTATGGAAGACACTGCCCCTCTACAGTTGACCTCCACAGCCACTCTATGGCCATCCTAGCTACACCATCGTCTATGGAAGACACTGCCCCTCTACAGTTGACCTCCACAGCCACTCTATGGCCACCTAGCTACACCATCGTCTATGGAAGACACTATGGACCTCCATCCTATGGCCATCCTAGCTACACCATCGTCTATGGAAGACACTGCCCCTCTACAGTTGACCTCCACAGCCACTCTATGGCCATCCTAGCTACACTGCCCCTCTACAGTTGATCGTCTATGGAAGACACTGCCCCTCTACAGTTGACCTCCACAGCCACTCTATGGCCATCCTAGCTACACCATCGTCTATGGAAGACACTGCCCCTCTACAGTTGACCTCCACAATCCACTCTATGACCTCCACAGCCATCCTAGCTACACCATCGTCTATGGAAGACACTGCCCCTCTACAGTTGACCTCCACAGCCACTCTATGGCCATCCTAGCTACACCATCGTCTATGGAAGACACTGCCCCTCTACAGTTGACCTCCACAGCCACTCTATGGCCATCCTAGCTACACCATCGTCTATGGAAGACACTGCCCCTCTACAGTTGACCTCCACAGCCACTCTATGGCCATCCTAGCTACACCATCGTCTATGGAAGACACTGCCCCTCTATAGTTGACCTCCACAGCCACTCTATGGCCATCCTAGCTACACCATCGTCTATGGAAGACACTACCCCTCTACAATTGACCTCCACAGCCACTCTATGGCCATCCTAGCTACACCATCGTCTATGGAAGACACTGCCCCTCTACAGTTGACCTCCACTGCCACTCGTCGTCTTCTTCGTCAATCAATCAGATAGTCTCCTGTCATATGAGCACAATACCTCATGCTGCCGTTATGCGCCTAACTAAGAAATAGGACCAGCAGGTCCACCTTCGGCTGGAGAAAATCTTTGTAAGAGTTTATAGAACAAAGGCAGGAGAATGGACCAGTCAGGCAGAAAGATAGTAGATGACAGTAAGCAAAGGGAAAAGGCAGAGTCAAAGCGAGAGATAGATTACAGGAAGTTACAATCACAGAACTTTCAAAAGGTGGGGGAATTATTTGAACTAAAGACCCCCCGGTATCCCCACGGGGATACTCTAGGAAATGTCCATTCTTGCTCAAGGTTCAAGGTTTTTTATTTCCAAAAAAGCCCCTTGGGGGTACATGGAAAAACAAAAACAAAAACTATATAAACAATGAAAAAAGAAAACGTAAAAAAGAACAAACAATAAACGCACAAACAAACCTTTGACGACAACAACAACATACAAAAACAAAAACAAACGAAAAAAATGAAAATATAGATCACTATCCAGTCACATTGAAGGGTTGTGGCAAGAACTGCTGTGATTACGTACATCAATCAATGAAACAAAGCACAACATAAAATAATCACTGCAACAAACATCGTCCTATCAAACCTCAGCTAATCCACTTACAATGGTGCGGTTCACATAATTATGCACCTCATCCAACTAAACCACGACATACCAAATTGTCATATCACACATCACTACAATCAAAGCTTTTACATATCAGTAACATATCAGTATGATCCCCACATGGTAGGCATCTCGAACCATCATCATGAAATTCAGTCAAATAGTGGCATAATAATATATAAACAATCTATTCAAATTACAAAGGCAATGCGCACACCAGCACACGCACATTCATGCTCTCTCTCTCTCTCTCTCTCTCTCTCTCTCTCTCTCTCTCTCTCTCTCTCTCTCTCTCTCTCTCTCTCTCTCTCTCTCTCTCACACATACACATGTATACCCACATGTGCGCACAGATCCACACACATACTCGTACACATACGAACACATACGTACACAGACGCACAAGTACATCCATAGTGATACAAGAGACAAAGAGCAATGACATGTGAACAAGCAGTGGCTATGCATAATAACTTTAGCAAATTTTGCAGACCATCCTCTGTTTAATTGAGATTACTACATGCCAAGCTATTTCAAAATGTGTTCACCAGAACCATTTTAATGAGGAAAAGGCTTTTAACAATCACAATAAATCATTGACGTTTCTTCAAAAGATTCAGACGGTTATTGTGGTTTTATTTTTGAAGTTTTTGGTGTGTTTTCTTCAGCCATGTTTCTCAGTAGTCCAACAGCTCCTGACTATGGCAGCTGTCTCCCAGTCCGCTCGTGGCCCCGTCCGTCTCCACGTGAGGAAGGTCAAGGTCATCTTGAGGCACGTGACGCGCGCGTGGCCGTGTGCTTCTGTCACCTCTGACCTCTTGACCTTGACCCCTATATTGGTGCGAGGGGTCACGTGGTGGTTCTTCAGATGGTCGGCTATTTGCCCTTCTCCTGAATCTGAGCTTCTCTGCTTGCCTTTTTCTGCAATTGTAGAAATCCCAATGTCAAATTTCTAAAATGGAAATTTAAGGAACACAAAAAAATAGGAAAAGAAGGGGAAGAATAAAAGGGGGGTTAAAAATAAACCAAATAGTACATGGAATAACAGGTTAGATGTGGACAGAAAGGAATTGAAATGATATTGGAATCAAATGTGATGCACATATGCAGATGAGAGGGAAAGAGGGGGGGGGGAGAGAAAGAGAGAGAGAGAGAGAGAGAGAGGGGGGGGGGAAAGAAACTTGAAACTTGAAAACTTTATTACACAAGGATTGAGATTTCAGGCCAAGCCTATTCTTCCAATCTGTCAACAAAAATCTGAGCAATCGACGACCTTGTCATTATGATTAAACAAAATACACGTAAATGATGGGACTTTAAAAGCCTAACGGCTATTCACATTATGTCCCTATTATCTGATCTGATCTGTCCTTGGAACAAAAACAAGACTACGACAAAGGCAATCAGGCCACAGATATGGGCATGCCCATAAATGCATATATTACGATACAAGGCATCGAAGTTGTAGCAAAAACAAAATAATTAAATACCCAATATGCAACAAACAAACAACTACACCCAATACCTAGCTAAGCAAACAAACAGAAATTCAAGTTGAAAAAAGCAAGAAAAAAAGCTACATGAATTCATAAACAGCAAGATGTGTAATAGAAAATAGTGTAAAAAACATGCATAGGTACGTCAATCGAATAATAGATTCATCAATGGAAGATAATTATCATAAACTATATAAAGTAGTCTTATATTTTGAAAATAAACAATTCCATGCACAGTCACACATGACAAAGAGAGGTAGAAAGGGAGAGGGAGAGAGACCCACTTACCTATCGTTGACACTTTGAGCAATCTTTATCAGCACTTCATTGTCCAGAACACGGTCAACTATATCAGTAGGCAGTGCCCTGCGTCTGTCAGGTCTTGGGCCTGGGACTGGCCTGCGTTGGCCTGACCTCCGCTGCCCATCATCCTCATCCTCATCATCCTCATCCTCTCTCATCCTCTGCTTGCCAGGGTTCACTTGATTTTGTCCTACGCTCCTTATTTCTCGCTTGATGTTTTGATCATTCTGTTCTTCTTCTTTTGGGTGCCCGCGAACTCTTTGTTTGGAGCGCGAGGGCCTATCTGTGGCGATGTCCTCATCTTCGGGTTCGCCTGGTTTTGTGTATGTGTTGTGAAATCTACTACTGGGGTGAGACAATCTTTGTGGGGCGATGTTCTCATCTTCATGTTCGTCTGGGTTTGAGTCAGCGTTGTGAGAACGATGCTTAGAACGAGAGGCTGGCTTCGTTTTGCGAGCTTTCTGTTGACTTCTTCTGTCACTTTGTTCTTCTGTCACATTGAGAACAGTGTTGGAAACGGCTTGGCTCTTGTGTTGGTGTGTACTCGAGTTGGGTCTGGTTTTCCTTGGGTTGTTGTGCGTCGTTGTTCTGTCGTCCTCTGTGTAGTGTTTATGCTGGGGGTGATCCGTGGCTTCTGGACGTTCCTTGTCAGTTTTGTTCTCTTCATCAAAAGCATGCTGTTGATGTTTTCGAACAGCGTGAATGTAGTCCACATTTCCTGTGGAGTTCTGAGATTGGTGAAGGTTACGTTCATTCGCTTCTGAGCTGCTGTGTTCCTGGCGTGTATCGTTCGTGTTAGAATTTGAAACAGTCTTCACCTTATCAGTGTTGTATTTGGTCAAACCTTTGCGGATGTCATCGCTGAGGTTCGCTACATTGCAAGCGGGTACTGTGTGAGCACGGCTGTGGCTGTTCCGGGTTCTGGGTCGTGGGACTGGTGGGGGTGGGGAACGAAGCGGGTGGGAGAAGTGAAGCCTTTCGTCACGGTGGGGCTGGGGAGAGAGGGTGGGGGTGGTGCAGTCGCTGGTATAGTTGTCCTGGTACATGGTTTGAACCTTCTCCAGTTGAATCCTGAAAAAGACAGTGCAGAAGCTTAGAGTTATCGTAGTTTTGTGACGATGCTTCATGATGCGTTATGTCATGAAACATAACAGAAACCATGGCCCAAAACATGAGTCATGTCATGAATAACAGAAACCACGGCCCAAAACATGAGTCATGTCATGAAACATAACAGAAACCACGGCCCAAAACATGAATCATGTCATGAATAACAGAAACCACGGCCCAAAACATGAGTCATGTCATGAAACATAACAGAAACCACGGCCCAAAACATGAATCATGTCATGAAACATAACAGAAACCACGGCCCAAAACATGAATCATGTCATGAATAACAGAAACCACGGCCCAAAACATGAATCATGTCATGAAACATAACAGAAACCACGGCCCAAAACATGAATCATGTCATGAAACATAACAGAAACCACGGCCCAAAACATGAGTCATGTCATGAATAACAGAAACCACGGCCCAAAACATGAATCATGTCATGAAACATAACAGAAACCACGGCCCAAAACATGAGTCATGTCATGAAAACAGAAACCACGGCCCAAAACATGAATGTCATGAAACATGAGTCATGTCATGAATAACAGAAACCACGGCCCAAAACATGAGTCATGTCATGAATAACAGAAACCACGGCCCAAAACATGAGTCATGTCATGAAGAACAGAAATAATGGCCAATGACGAGAACATCAACATAATTAACCGCCAATGACGAGAAACAACGATTCAAAACGTGTCATGAACAATACCAGAAACAACTTCCAAAAACGTTCCTACTAATCCACTTTCTAGCGTTACACTAATTTGTCACGGTTTCGGACCGAGAGAATGGGAATGTGCCCTGGGCAGGGCATATCCACTATACAGAATTTCTAGCCAACCCTCCACGATGAAGTTATGCTGGTGGGTCACGTAAACCATAGAACATCACACACTCACATGCATGCGGGTGTCTCACGTAAACACGCATGCATACAGAGAGACAGAAAATAACAGAAAGAGTAATTTTAATAGGGAATGACAGAGAGACAGACAAAAAGAAAGAAAGAGAGATTGTAGGTGTCTCACCTAAACACACATGCGTACAGAGAGACACGAAGTTAGAGAAAGAGTAAAACAGAGAAAGACAGAGGGAACAGAGAGAATAAGAAAGATAGATTGAAAGCCTTTACCTCAAATCCTCATAGGTTCCGTGCCCATCAGAACTGGCAGCAGGACTGTCAGCCACTGTGTGCACAGAGGAATCAGGCGTCACAGATGACGTCATTGGCAGTCTCTCTGTCCCTGTGGACCTTCCCGGTGACGTCATCAAGGACCTTGTGGAGGACCGGGGTCTCTCTCTGCCGGATTCTCCGCTTTCGGGGCAAATACCTTGGCTTTTCTTCTTCTTCTTCTTTCTCTCTTCTCCAGTGCGTGTGGTTACGTTCGTGTTGTGGATTTGCGATGTTTGTGTGCTGATGTTGTTGTGGTAATGGTGGTAAAGCGAAGTCTGGGTTTCGCTGTCCACCAGTTCACTGGAAAAACGAACTTCTGATTTTGTTGTGGACGTCTGTGGGGAAGTACGAACATGGGAAGGGCGATTCAAGCTGCCCCAATACCTCTCCTCTCCGGCTGTGCCCGTGTCTTCATCTTCTTCAGTAAAAACGTCTTCTCCAGTCGACACTTGCTGCAATGAAGGTAGAGGATCTAAGTTCTTCGTGTGAGGCTTTGCAGAACTACTGGCGTGTCTTCTTTTGCCCACTGCTTTTGGCGCGTTTCTCTCCAGTGGAAGGTTCATTTCTCTAGGAGCCCTTTTCGCAGAATCTGAGGCGGTTTTTCCTGTTGATGCTGATGTTGATGTTGATCTTTGAGGTGTTGGCTGTGTTGGATGGGCGGGTAGTGGTGTGGTGACAGGGGTGGTGGTGGTGTTTCTCTGTGGTTCTGAAGATGTGGAGGGGGTAGCATGCTGTGCTGATAAAG
>CM065687.1:1933424-1935924 GCA_017654935.2 Phymorhynchus buccinoides
AATCCTACTGGCTGCAGCACTAGAGCCGGTGCAAATACCCCCCCCCCCCCCCCCCCCGCCCCCCCTTAGTTAGAGAGTCACAGTCTTCCACGAAAGACTAAGCTGTACCGTGATATTCCAATACTGTAGAAAATCATATATAGTACAGCTCTCATTTACTATTGGCCCTTTCTACAGGCTAATGTGAAACAGTAATAACAATCGTTTGAGTAAAAGGCCAAACATATAATGTAAGCTGTGGTCAGTTCACTGACCTTTTCGGGTGACCTGGCCTTGCACACTAATAATGTAAGCTGTGGTCAATTCACTGACCTTTTCAGGTGACCGCTAATAATGTCAGCTGCGGTCAGTTCACTGACCTTTTCAGGTGACCGCTAATAATGTCAGCTGCGGTCAGTTCACTGACCTTTTCAGGTGACCGCTAATAATGTCAGCTGCGGTCAGTTCACTGACCTTTTCAGGTGACCGCTAATAATGTCAGCTGTGGTCAATTTACTGACCTTTTCAGGTGACCGCTAATAATGTCAGCTGTGGTCAATTTACTGACCTTTTCAGGTGACCGCTAATAATGTAAGCTGTGGTCAATTTACTGACCTTTTCAGGTGACCGCTAATAATGTAAGCTGTGGTCAATTTACTGACCTTTTCAGGTGACCGCTAATAATGTCAGCTGCGGTCAGTTCACTGACCTTTTCAGGTGACCGCTAATAATGTAAGCTGCGGTCAGTTCACTGACCTTTTCAGGTGACCGCTAATAATGTCAGCTGTGGTCAGTTCACTGACCTTTTCAGGTGACCGCTAATAATGTAAGCTGTGGTCAATTTACTGACCTTTTCAGGTGACCGCTAATAATGTAAGCTGTGGTCAGTTCACTTACCTTTTCAGGTGACCGCTAATAATGTCAGCTGTGGTCAATTTACTGACCTTTTCAGGTGACCGCTAATAATGTAAGCTGTGGTCAATTGTACTGACCTTTTCAGGTGACCGCTAATAATGTAAGCTGTGGTCAATTTACTGACCTTTTCAGGTGACCGCTAATAATGTCAGCTGCGGTCAATTTACTGACCTTTTCAGGTGACCGCTAATAATGTAAGCTGTGGTCAATTCACTGACCTTTTCAGGTGACCGCTAATAATGTAAGCTGTGGTCAATTTACTGACCTTTTCAGGTGACCGCTAATAATGTAAGCTGTGGTCAATTTACTGACATTTTCAGGTGACCGCTAATAATGTAAGCTGTGGTCAATTTACTGACCTTTTCAGGTGACCGCTAATAATGTAAGCTGTGGTCAATTTACTGACATTTTCAGGTGACCGCTAATAATGTCAGCTGCGGTCAGTTCACTGACCTTTTCAGGTGACCGCTAATAATGTCAGCTGTGGTCAATTTACTGACCTTTTCAGGTGACCGCTAATAATGTAAGCTGTGGTCAATTTACTGACCTTTTCAGGTGACCGCTAATAATGTCAGCTGCGGTCAGTTCACTGACCTTTTCAGGTGACCGCTAATAATGTCAGCTGCGGTCAGTTCACTGACCTTTTCAGATGACCGCTAATAATGTAAGCTGCGGTCAGTTCACTGACCTTTTTAGGTGACCGCTAATAATGTAAGCTGCGGTCGGTTCACTGACCTTTTCAGGTGACCGCTAATAATGTAAGCTGCGGTCAGTTTACTGACCTTTTCAGGTGACCGCTAATAATGTAAGCTGCGGTCGGTTCACTGACCTTTTCAGGTGACCGCTAATAATGTAAGCTGTGGTCAGTTCACTGACCTTTTCAGGTGACCGCTAATAATGTAAGCTGCGGTCGGTTCACTGACCTTTTCAGGTGACCGCTAATAATGTAAGCTGTGGTCGGTTCACTGACCTTTTCAGGTGACCTGGCTTTGCCGGCTCTGTCGTAGTTGGCCATGTAGACAGCGGTCACTCCAAACCCCCAGATGTCCACCTGGGTAGAAATTGCAGTAAAAACAATGGTCAGTTCCACGGTAATATGTCCAGTATAGGTCAAGGGCACAGGTTGAGAGACAGACAGAGAGCGTGTGTGTGTGTGTGTGTGTGTGTGTGTGTGTGTGTGTGTGTGTGTGTGTGTGTGTGTGTGTGTGACCGTGTTTGTCAAGGAATGACGAGAATGAGAAAGTCTTAAGTTCAACAAATGTGACGACTGTTTGATGTCAAATGTGATGCGAAAGTGGATTGTGCTCTTTGTAGGTTCGTCGAGTCTCCACAACGATGGAAAACCATTTTAGAACCCAGTTTTTCAAAACGACTTTGCTTCAAAATTTGGAGCATTTGTTTTCATATTTTTTTAAAAACCCAGAGCAAGCATTGCTTCAAATTCAGAAACACCCATTCCTTTTTTATGAATACCAAAGCCAGTCCAGTTTTTGCGATTTTATGGTTATTTTTGTTTGTTGCAGTTTTCCTGATTTTTCAACATGTTAATCTATTATCACCATACTATCCATGATTGTCAAGCTTCTTTGGCCATTTATTTTTCATT
>CM065687.1:1940924-1960924 GCA_017654935.2 Phymorhynchus buccinoides
AAATGTTCTATAAATACACACCAAACGTCAGATCATAGTACCGTTTCCTATTAATGAGTGTGTGACTAGTCTATGAACTAAACATTGATGCGTTCTTCGGGGCTGTTGATACTTCTGGGTTTTTTTAAACGGTTCTTGTTTCCACTGTTCTTGCACAATCACTATCAGAGTCACTTAAGAGCCTATTCTAGCATACCATCTAAATGATTTTATACCCTCCCTGCCATGATAGCATTTCAATATTTATAATTCTTTCTGTGGTTCTATCTCACCCTCTCAGCTTGTTTTCTACCATCTATAATGATATTAATGCTGTTCATACCTTCCAATGTTTGACGGGTTATGTATCTGTCCCTTTTTCCCTCCATCTCTCTCTCTCTCTCTCTCACTCTCTTTCTCTCACTCTTTCTCTCTCTTTCCCTCTGTCTGTTTCCCTCTCTCTCTCTTTGTCCCTCTCTTTCTCTCTCTCTCTCCCTCTCTCTCTCCCTCTCTCTCTCCCTCTCTAGTTCTCACTCTCTCTCCTTCCCTCTCTCTCTCCATCTCTCCCTCTCTTTCTCACTCTCTCTCTCCTCACCCTCTCTCCCTCTTTCGTTCTCTCACTCTCTCTTTCTCACTTTCTCTCCCCCCCCCCTCTCTCCCCCCCCCCCCTTCTCCCTCTCTCTCCCTCCCTCCATCTCTCTCCTTCCCCCCTCTTTCTCTCTCTCTCCCTCTTTATCTCTCTCTCTCTCTCCCTCTTTCTCACACTCTTTCTCTCTCTCCCTCTCTCTCCATCTCTTTCTCACTCTCTCTCTCTTTCTCACCCTCTCTCCTTCTTTCTTTATCTCCCTCTCTCTTTCTCACTTTCTCCCCCCCCCTCTCCCTCCCTCTCTCTCCCTCCCTCTCTCTCCCTCCCTCTCCCTCTCTCTCTCCCTCTCTCACCCCCTCTCTCTCTCCTCTCTCACTCCCTCTCTCTCCCTCTCTCTCTCTCTCTCTCTCTCTCTCTCCTCTCTCTCCCTCCCCCCCCCCTCTCTCTCTCCAACTCACCTGTCTGCCGTACTGTCCGGAAGGCTGCATCAGCTCCACACATCGTTTGAATCGTTCTTCCCCTCCCCCCTGGTCGTCATGAATGTCCTCCACGACCACAAAGCGCCGCTCTGAGCCAGGCTGGTAAGGACTGGCTGAGGGTTTCACCACCACCCGCTGTTCACTCATCATGGTCCGAGTGTCTGTCGTCGATCTCAATGTGGACAAATGTCTGGTTACTTTGGAGTGCGTAGGTGTAAGGAAACTCTAGGGAGAGCTGGACAAGACAGAAGAAAAACACGCACCCCATTCCCTCAATCAAGTAGGCCTATGGCAAGCGGTCACAGAAACGAGTTCTTCAAAAATATACTTCCTTGATTCCACTGTTTCTGTGTAGACGTTCAATGTTAAGCACACTCAATAATCTCGAACGAACAAAATTACACACACGCGCGCGCGCGTACACTAACACACACACATACATATATACACACAGAGGACCATGCGCGTGCACGCACGCACACACGCACAGACACACACACACACACACACACACACATAGGACCATGCGCGTGCTCGGACGCACACACGCACACTCGGACACACACACACACACACACACACACACACACACACACACACACACACACACACACACACACACACACACACACACATATGCGCGCGCGAACAAAAGGACGGGTTCAGAATCAGTGCAAGTCTTGTAAATGGATTACTAGGTGTAGGCCTATTGAGTAGAATTGACTACTTCGATCGCTATTGTTTGGTTCCAGTCCAACGTATAACGAAACCATACGAGGGAAGACGTCGCCCGCTAACTCACCCAGTCACCCAGTCAAGCATGCACAGATACATGCACGCACGCACGCACACGCACACGCACGCACACATGCACACGCACACACACACACACACACACACACACACACACACGCACGCACGCGCGTATACGTGCGCACACATACACAAAGAGAGAGACGCACGCGCATTCACGCTCGCTCAGAGCGAGGGGAAGAGAGTGAGTGGGGCACTTGAAATAGGGAACAACACCACAGAAAATAATACCGATTTTGTTGGTGCATGTTTTCTTCAAGGACTAAAACATGTACGATTAACTAGAAATATATAATGTCCACAATACATCGGAGAGAATGAGTGACCCCGAATTGGCCACTGCTTTACACGAGTAGCCTAGCTACGAGAGAGAGTGAATGGTTTCATCGGTAAGGCCAAAGGGGGACAGATTATAACTTACTTGGAATTCGTTGAACAAGTTCAAGTTAAGTTTATTTTCCAAAAGCACTACACCAGACAATGACCAAACACTGTCAAATAAACCCGCGAGAGTCCACTCCAATGACGAACTAAATCCACATGATACTAAACATCCCTGTTGTGTTGCGCCTCACGTGTGTAAGCCAACCAACGAAGATTTAAGGGAAACCCAACATTGAACAAAGGGTAATGATTTGTACGTCCAGGAAGTAAACGCAGAGGGATACAAAACAAAAGAATACGAACAAAATACTACACGGTTTCAGACAATGCAGCAAGGCCTACACAGGCCTACACACACAGGCCTACACAGGCCTACACACACAGGCCTACACAGGCCTACACACACTGGCCTACACAGGCCTACACACACTGGCCTACACAGGCCTACACACACTGGGTAGAACGGGGTGTTTTCCTTTGGGGTGACCACGGAAGAAGAAAAAAGATGCCAAGCCATATCAACGTAGTTCCAAAAGTTGAGTAAATATATCTGTAACAGTATCAATTAACCCTTTTACCGCCAACGTCGCATTTTTGCACCACAATGGTTTAATATCCATGTCACTAAAAGGATCAAATCAGGGTCTGTTGTCCAGTGACCCTGTTCTCTTCATTTCGGGAGCTAAGGCTAGGCCTTACTTTCAATATGTCACAGAGGAATCCCCAATAATATTACTGACAGACTTTTTCTCTACCCTGGTAAGCTTCATTGAAATGTTTTGCTGAAAAATGTCTGACGGCGTATGGGTTAAAAGACCGATGTCATCAGGATGACAGGAGTCATTGACTTCACGTGTGCCACAAATCTGTCATTTTGTATTTTGATCCGTTCAGTAGTTCTAGGTTATGGCATGGCGATTGCAACACATATCTGTTTACAGAGAGAGAGAGAGAGAGAGAGAGAGAGAGAGAGAGAGAGAGAGAGAGAGAGAGAGAGAGAGAGAGAGAGAGAGAGAGAGAGAGAGAGAGAGAGAGAGAGAGAGAGAGACAGAGAGAGAGACAGAGAGACAGAGAGACAGAACCAGACAGAGAGAAACGCACCAACCCTTGTTCCCAATCCAGTGCACTCTCGTTCATATGAAACAGAAACTGCAAACAAAACCCCTGATTGTTTGGGCCTTGCGATACCCGGGCCTAGTAGTAGTGTTCCTCTGGCACAGTGCCACTGATTGACGGCCATAATAATTATTAATATATGTTGGTGCTAGTGGCCCGTTTATATCCTGTACAAATGGAATGTGTTTGTATTAACACTTAAACACGTGAGGGAGGCATGCCAGTCATATTGTCGGTCTGCTTGATTGTTTGTTTGTCTGGTTGGTTCTCTCTCTCTCTCTCTCTCTCTCTCTCTCTCAGTTTGTGTGTGTGTAGTGTGTGTGTGTAGTACGTGCGTGCGTACGTGTGTGTGTACGCTCTCTGACATCAGTGGCATGTTTGATCCCAATAAATCCCAGACCTACAGCTTGTCCATTTAAGGGTTATCCTCATGATATAGGCCTGGTGCAGGCTATGTACACACGGCTCACCAGTCTAAATGTTCTACGCGGGCAAATAAACCGTGCATTATTCTTTCATTGCACTGAGAGAGAGAGAGAGAGAGAGAGAGAGAGAGAGAGAGAGAGAGAGAGAGAGAGAGAGAGAGAGAGAGAGAGAGAGAGAGAGAGAGAGAGAGAGAGAGAGAGAGAGAGAGAGAGAGAGAGAGAGAGAGAGAGAGAGAGAGAGACAGAGACAGAGAGACAGACACACACACACAGAGATATTTCATTGTATTGAGAGACAGACTAGAGCCAGATAGAGACAGAGAGAGAGAGAGACAGAGAGAAAGAGACAGAGAGAGAGAAACAGAGAGAGACAGACAGACAGAGAGAGAGACATTATGCTGTCCAGTTCTTTATAGTTTCTTTGTTCTCTGAATGCATTCTGCTGTCCAGCTCTCCCTAGAGTTTCTTTCTCGTCTGAAAATCTGCGGTACAAATGCCCTGGCGTTGACACCAACACAATGCCAGGAAACGTCACAACTGGGGACACAGTGAATATGCAGGATTATTAGCAGTGAGAAGCTAAGCAGCAGTAATAGAAAGCAATAGCGGAATGCTTAGAATGACTGTCCCCCGTGGGGGGGGGGGGGGGGGGGGGGGGGGTCTTCCGCACAAATAGTTCCCCCACCTTCTGGAAGTTCTGTACTTGTAACTTCCTCTAATCTGTCTCTTTTGACTCTGCCTTTTTCCTTGCTTTGTGTCATCTACTATCTGTTCGACTTTTTGGCCCATTCTCCAGCCTTTTTTTAAATTTTAAATCTTCCATATGTGTTTGTATGTATGTACAAAGTTGATTACTGTAACAGAGGCCTGTGTGTTTGTATGTGTGTACAAAGTTGATTACTGTAACAGAGGCCTGTGTGTTTGTATGTATGTACAAAGTTGATTACTGTAACAGAGGCCTGTGTGTTTGTATGTGTGTATAAAGCTGATTACTGTAACAGAGGCCTGTGTGTTTGTATGTGTGTATAAAGCTGATTACTGTAACAGAGGCCTGTGTGTTTGTATGTATGTACAAAGTTGATTACTGTAACAGAGGCCTGTGTGTTTGTATGTGTGTATAAAGCTGATTACTGTAACAGAGGCCTGTGTGTTTGTATGTGTGTATAAAGCTGATTACTGTAACAGAGGCCTGTGTGTTTGTATGTATGTACAAAGTTGATTACTGTAACAGAGGCCTGTGTGTTTGTATGTGTGTATAAAGCTGATTACTGTAACAGAGGCCTGTGTGTTTGTATGTGTGTACAAAGTTGATTACTGTAACAGAGGCCTGTGTGTTTGTATGTACAAAGTTGATTACTGTAACAGAGGCCTGTGTGTTTGTATGTATGTACAAAGTTGATTACTGTAACAGAGGCCTGTGTGTTTGTATGTACAAAGTTGATTACTGTAACAGAGGCCTGTGTGTTTGTATGTATGTACAAAGTTGATTACTGTAACAGAGGCCTGTGTGTTTGTATGTATGTACAAAGTTGATTACTGTAACAGAGGCCTGTGTGTTTGTATGTACAAAGTTGATTACTGTAACAGAGGCCTGTGTGTTTGTATGTATGTACAAAGTTGATTACTGTAACAGAGGCCTGTGTGTTTGTATGTATGTACAAAGTTGATTACTGTAACAGAGGCCTGTGTGTTTGTATGTATGTACAAAGTTGATTACTGTAACAGAGGCCTGTGTGTTTGTATGTGTGCATAAAGCTGATTACTGTAACAGAGGCCTGTGTGTTTGTATGTACAAAGTTGATTACTGTAACAGAGGCCTGTGTGTGTATGTGTGTACAAAGTTGATTACTGTAACAGAGGCCTGTGTGTTTGTATGTGTGTACAAAGTTGATTACTGTAACAGAGGCCTGTGTGTATGTATGTACAAAGCTGATTACTGTAACAGAGGCCTATGTGTGTACAAAGGTGATTACTGTAACAGAGGCCTATATGTATGTGTGTACAAAGGTGATTACTGTAACAGAGGCCTGTGTGTATGTATGTACAAAGCTGATTACTGTAACAGAGGCCTATGTATGTGTGTACAAAGGTGATTACTGTAACAGAGGCCTATATGTATGTGTGTACAAAGGTGATTACTGTAACAGAGGCCTATGTGTATGTGTGTACAAAGGTGATTACTGTAACAGAGGCCTATGTGTATGTGTGTACAAAGCTGATTACTGTAACAGAGGCCTATGTGTATGTGTGTACAAAGCTGATTACTGTAACAGAGGCCTATATGTATGTGTGTACAAAGCTGATTACTGTAACAGAGGCCTATGTGTATGTGTGTACAAAGCTGATTACTGTAACAGAGGCCTATGTGTATGTGTGTACAAAGGTGATTACTGTAACAGAGGCCTATATGTATGTGTGTACAAAGGTGATTACTGTAACAGAGGCCTATATGTATGTGTGTACAAAGCTGATTACTGTAACAGAGGCCTATGTTACTGTATATGTGTGTACAAAGGTGATTACTGTAACAGAGGCCTATGTGTATGTGTGTACAAAGGTGATTACTGTAACAGAGGCCTATGTGTATGTGTGTACAAAGGTGATTACTGTAACAGAGGCCTATGTGTATGTGTGTACAAAGGTGATTACTGTAACAGAGGCCTATGTGTATGTGTGTACAAAGGTGATTACTGTAACAGAGGCCTATGTGTATGTGTGTACAAAGGTGATTACTGTAACAGAGGCCTATGTGTATGTGTGTACAAAGGTGATTACTGTAACAGAGGCCTATATGTATGTGTGTACAAAGGTGATTACTGTAACAGAGGCCTATGTGTCTACAAAGGTGATTACTGTAACAGAGGCCTATATGTATGTGTGTACAAAGGTGATTACTGTAACAGAGGCCTATGTGTATGTGTGTACAAAGGTGATTACTGTAACAGAGGCCTATGTGTATGTGTGTACAAAGGTGATTACTGTAACAGAGGCCTATATGTATGTGTGTACAAAGGTGATTACTGTAACAGAGGCCTATGTGTATGTGTGTACAAAGCTGATTACTGTAACAGAGGCCTATATGTATGTGTGTACAAAGCTGATTACTGTAACAGAGGCCTATATGTATGTGTGTACAAAGCTGATTACTGTAACAGAGGCCTATGTGTATGTGTGTACAAAGGTGATTACTGTAACAGAGGCCTATGTGTATGTGTGTACAAAGGTGATTACTGTAACAGAGGCCTATATGTATGTGTGTACAAAGGTGATTACTGTAACAGAGGCCTATGTGTATGTGTGTACAAAGCTGATTACTGTAACAGAGGCCTATATGTATGTGTGTACAAAGCTGATTACTGTAACAGAGGCCTATATGTATGTGTGTACAAAGCTGATTACTGTAACAGAGGCCTATATGTATGTGTGTACAAAGCTGATTACTGTAACAGAGGCCTATGTGTATGTGTGTACAAAGCTGATTACTGTAACAGAGGCCTATATGTATGTGTGTACAAAGGTGATTACTGTAACAGAGGCCTATATGTATGTGTGTACAAAGCTGATTACTGTAACAGAGGCCTATGTATGTGTGTACAAAGGTGATTACTGTAACAGAGGCCTATGTGTATGTGTGTACAAAGGTGATTACTGTAACAGAGGCCTATGTGTATGTGTGTACAAAGGTGATTACTGTAACAGAGGCCTATGTGTATGTGTGTACAAAGGTGATTACTGTAACAGAGGCCTATATGTATGTGTGTACAAAGGTGATTACTGTAACAGAGGCCTATATGTATGTGTGTACAAAGGTGATTACTGTAACAGAGGCCTATGTGTATGTGTGTACAAAGCTGATTACTGTAACAGAGGCCTATATGTATGTGTGTACAAAGGTGATTACTGTAACAGAGGCCTATATGTATGTGTGTACAAAGGTGATTACTGTAACAGAGGCCTATGTGTATGTGTGTACAAAGGTGATTACTGTAACAGAGGCCTATGTGTATGTGTGTACAAAGGTGATTACTGTAACAGAGGCCTATATGTATGTGTGTACAAAGGTGATTACTGTAACAGAGGCCTATGTGTATGTGTGTACAAAGCTGATTACTGTAACAGAGGCCTATGTGTATGTGTGTACAAAGTTGATTACTGTAACAGAGGCCTATGTGTGTACAAAGGTGATTACTGTAACAGAGGCCTATGTGTGTACAAAGGTGATTACTGTAACAGAGGCCTATGTGTGTACAAAGGTGATTACTGTAACAGAGGCCTATGTGTATGTGTGTACAAAGGTGATTACTGTAACAGAGGCCTATGTGTATGTGTGTACAAAGGTGATTACTGTAACAGAGGCCTATGTGTATGTGTGTACAAAGGTGATTACTGTAACAGAGGCCTATGTGTGTACAAAGCTGATTACTGTAACAGAGGCCTATGTGTATGTGTGTACAAAGGTGATTACTATTAGGGGACAAAATGAAACTCGACAATTTTCAAAGACATTTCTTGCAATACATTTGTATTAAGTTGCGAAAGCAAAGAAAAAAGTATGTATGTAAAAAATGCCTACATGAGAAAGACATAAAAACGAATTCACAATATTTACACCTAATCACACACACACACACACACACACACACACACGCATGCGCATCATGCACATACATGCAAGCATGTTTACACACTTACAAAAACATATTTTATTGTTTTACTTTATTTTATTTTTTCAGTAAAACATCACCTTTGTGTGAACAGACTTTAAATCAAATCAATCAATCAGTCACTAATAATCTTGACATGGCTTTCATTATTGGGTTTATAACTATGACAAAGTTGGTTGGTTGGTAGCTGAAAAGCGCTCTTCTGTTAAAACATTGCCAGTCATTTCTCAAAGAGATAAAGAAAGAAGAATTCAGGGAAGACTACAATCCAGCTCAAATGTTGTCTACAAACTTTAGCATTCAATAAAGATCAACTCCTTTGCGAAAATGAAGGAGTCAAATTACATTTCGAATCACAACATTCACTCAGAAAACATAGCTCGAACACACCTATATATGTGTGACTACAGCACAAAATCACAGTCACAGAACTTCCTGAGTTGACACAGCAGCATCGAGATAACGCTACACACATTAAGGACCAATAAGGAATGACATTATTGAAATAACGCTACACACATTAAGGACCAATAAGGAATGACATTATTGAAATAACGCTACACACATTAAGGACCAATAAAGAATGACATTATTGAAATAACGCTACACACATTAAGGACCAATAAGGAATGACATTATTGAAATAACCAACACACATTAAGGACCAATAAAGAATGACATTATTGAAATAACGCAACACACATTAAGGACCAATAAAGAATGACATTATTGAAATAACCAAAACACACATTAAGGACCAATAAGGAATGACATTATTGAAATAACCAAAACACATTAATGACCAATAAGGAATGACATTATTGAAATAACGCTACACACATTAAGGACCAATAAGGAATGACATTATTGAAATAACCAAAACACATTAAGGACCAATAAGGAATGACATTATTGAAATAACGCTACACACATTAAGGACCAATAAAGAATGACATTATTGAAATAACCAAAACATCATTTGTAGAAGAAGAAAAAACTGCACCATACTGAAACTCAATTCCCATGTCTACAGCATAGAAAGCACAGGCCAGTGACAAATTATTCCCATAATGTCTACAGCATAGAAAGCACAAGCCAGTGACAAACTATTCCCATAATGTCTACAGCATAGAAAGCACAGGCCAGTGACAAACTATTCCCATAATAATGTCTACAGCATAGAAAGCACAGGCCAGTGACAAACTATTCCCATAATAATGTCTACAGCATAGAAAGCACAAGCCAGTGACAAACTATTCCCATAATAATGTCTACAGCATAGAAAGCACAGGCCAGTGACAAACTATTCCCATAATAATGTCTACAGCATAGAAAGCACAGGCCAGTGACAAACTATTCCCATAATAATGTCTACAGCATAGAAAGCACAGGCCAGTGACAAACTATTCCCATAATGTCTACAGCATAGAAAGCACAGGCCAGTGACAAACTATTCCCATAATGTCTACAGCATAGAAAGCACAGGCCAGTGACAAACTATTCCCATAATGTCTACAGCATAGAAAGCACAGGCCAGTGACAAACTATTCCCATAATGTCTACAGCATAGAAAGCACAGGCCAGTGACAAACTATTCCCATAATAATGTCTACAGCATAGAAAGCACAGGCCAGTGACAAACTATTCCCATAATAATGTCTACAGCATAGAAAGCACAAGCCAGTGACAAACTATTCCCATAATAATGTCTACAGCATAGAAAGCACAGGCCAGTGACAAACTATTCCCATAATAATGTCTACAGCATAGAAAGCACAGGCCAGTGACAAACTATTCCCATAATAATGTCTACAGCATAGAAAGCACAGGCCAGTGACAAACTATTCCCATAATAATGTCTACAGCATAGAAAGCACAGGCCAGTGACAAACTATTCCCATAATGTCTACAGCATAGAAAGCACAGGCCAGTGACAAACTATTCCCATAATAATGTCTACAGCATAGAAAGCACAGGCCAGTGACAAACTATTCCCATAATAATGTCTACAGCATAGAAAGCACAGGCCAGTGACAAACTATTCCCATAATGTCTACAGCATAGAAAGCACAGGCCAGTGACAAACTATTCCCATAATAATGTCTACAGCATAGAAAGCACAGGCCAGTGACAAACTATTCCCATAATGTCTACAGCATAGAAAGCACAGGCCAGTGACAAACTATTCCCATAATAATGTCTACAGCATAGAAAGCACAGGCCAGTGACAAACTATTCCCATAATGTCTACAGCATAGAAAGCACAGGCCAGTGACAAACTATTCCCATAATAATGTCTACAGCATAGAAAGCACAGGCCAGTGACAAACTATTCCCATAATAATGTCTACAGCATAGAAAGCACAGGCCAGTGACAAACTATTCCCATAATGTCTACAGCATAGAAAGCACAGGCCAGTGACAAACTATTCCCATAATGTCTACAGCATAGAAAGCACAGGCCAGTGACAAACTATTCAGCCATAATAATGTCTACAGCATAGAAAGCACAGGCCAGTGACAAACTATTCCCATAATGTCTACAGCATAGAAAGCACAGGCCAGTGACAAACTATTCCCATAATAATGTCTACAGCATAGAAAGCACAGGCCAGTGACAAACTATTCCCATAATGTCTACAGCATAGAAAGCACAGGCCAGTGACAAACTATTCCCATAATGTCTACAGCATAGAAAGCACAGGCCAGTGACAAACTATTCCCATAATAATGTCTACAGCATAGAAAGCACAGGCCAGTGACAAACTATTCCCATAATGTCTACAGCATAGAAAGCACAGGCCAGTGACAAACTATTCCCATAATGTCTACAGCATAGAAAGCACAGGCCAGTGACAAACTATTCCCATAATAATGTCTACAGCATAGAAAGCACAGGAAAGCAGTGACAAACTATTCCCATAATGTCTACAGCATAGAAAGCACAGGCCAGTGACAAACTATTCCCATAATGTCTACAGCATAGAAAGCACAGGCCAGTGACAAACTATTCCCATAATAATGTCTACAGCATAGAAAGCACAGGCCAGTGACAAACTATTCCCATAATGTCTACAGCATAGAAAGCACAGGCCAGTGACAAACTATTCCCATAATGTCTACAGCATAGAAAGCACAGGCCAGTGACAAACTATTCCCATAATGTCTACAGCATAGAAAGCACAGGCCAGTGACAAACTATTCCCATAATGTCTACAGCATAGAAAGCACAGGCCAGTGACAAACTATTCCCATAATGTCTACAGCATAGAAAGCACAGGCCAGTGACAAACTATTCCCATAATGTCTACAGCATAGAAAGCACAGGCCAGTGACAAACTATTCCCATAATAATGTCTACAGCATAGAAAGCACAGGCCAGTGACAAACTATTCCCATAATGTCTACAGCATAGAAAGCACAGGCCAGTGACAAACTATTCCCATAATAATGTCTACAGCATAGAAAGCACAGGCCAGTGACAAACTATTCCCATAATAATGTCTACAGCATAGAAAGCACAGGCCAGTGACAAACTATTCCCATAATGTCTACAGCATAGAAAGCACAGGCCAGTGACAAACTATTCCCATAATGTCTACAGCATAGAAAGCACAGGCCAGTGACAAACTATTCCCATAATGTCTACAGCATAGAAAGCACAGGCCAGTGACAAACTATTCCCATAATAATGTCTACAGCATAGAAAGCACAGGCCAGTGACAAACTATTCCCATAATGTCTACAGCATAGAAAGCACAGGCCAGTGACAAACTATTCCCATAATGTCTACAGCATAGAAAGCACAGGCCAGTGACAAACTATTCCCATAATGTCTACAGCATAGAAAGCACAGGCCAGTGACAAACTATTCCCATAATAATGTCTACAGCATAGAAAGCACAGGCCAGTGACAAACTATTCCCATAATGTCTACAGCATAGAAAGCACAGGCCAGTGACAAACTATTCCCATAATAATGTCTACAGCATAGAAAGCACAGGCCAGTGACAAACTATTCCCATAATGTCTACAGCATAGAAAGCACAGGCCAGTGACAAACTATTCCCATAATGTCTACAGCATAGAAAGCACAGGCCAGTGACAAACTATTCCCATAATGTCTACAGCATAGAAAGCACAGGCCAGTGACAAACTATTCCCATAATAATGTCTACAGCATAGAAAGCACAGGCCAGTGACAAACTATTCCCATAATAATGTCTACAGCATAGAAAGCACAGGCCAGTGACAAACTATTCCCATAATGTCTACAGCATAGAAAGCACAGGCCAGTGACAAACTATTCCCATAATGTCTACAGCATAGAAAGCACAGGCCAGTGACAAACTATTCCCATAATGTCTACAGCATAGAAAGCACAGGCCAGTGACAAACTATTCCCATAATGTCTACAGCATAGAAAGCACAGGCCAGTGACAAACTATTCCCATAATGTCTACAGCATAGAAAGCACAGGCCAGTGACAAACTATTCCCATAATGTCTACAGCATAGAAAGCACAGGCCAGTGACAAACTATTCCCATAATAATGTCTACAGCATAGAAAGCACAGGCCAGTGACAAACTATTCCCATAATGTCTACAGCATAGAAAGCACAGGCCAGTGACAAACTATTCCCATAATAATGTCTACAGCATAGAAAGCACAGGCCAGTGACAAACTATTCCCATAATAATGTCTACAGCATAGAAAGCACAGGCCAGTGACAAACTATTCCCATAATGTCTACAGCATAGAAAGCACAGGCCAGTGACAAACTATTCCCATAATGTCTACAGCATAGAAAGCACAGGCCAGTGACAAACTATTCCCATAATAATGTCTACAGCATAGAAAGCACAGGCCAGTGACAAACTATTCCCATAATGTCTACAGCATAGAAAGCACAGGCCAGTGACAAACTATTCCCATAATGTCTACAGCATAGAAAGCACAGGCCAGTGACAAACTATTCCCATAATGTCTACAGCATAGAAAGCACAGGCCAGTGACAAACTATTCCCATAATAATGTCTACAGCATAGAAAGCACAGGCCAGTGACAAACTATTCCCATAATGTCTACAGCATAGAAAGCACAGGCCAGTGACAAACTATTCCCATAATGTCTACAGCATAGAAAGCACAGGCCAGTGACAAACTATTCCCATAATGTCTACAGCATAGAAAGCACAGGCCAGTGACAAACTATTCCCATAATAATGTCTACAGCATAGAAAGCACAGGCCAGTGACAAACTATTCCCATAATGTCTACAGCATAGAAAGCACAGGCCAGTGACAAACTATTCCCATAATGTCTACAGCATAGAAAGCACAGGCCAGTGACAAACTATTCCCATAATGTCTACAGCATAGAAAGCACAGGCCAGTGACAAACTATTCCCATAATGTCTACAGCATAGAAAGCACAGGCCAGTGACAAACTATTCCCATAATGTCTACAGCATAGAAAGCACAGGCCAGTGACAAACTATTCCCATAATGTCTACAGCATAGAAAGCACAGGCCAGTGACAAACTATTCCCATAATGTCTACAGCATAGAAAGCACAGGCCAGTGACAAACTATTCCCATAATGTCTACAGCATAGAAAGCACAGGCCAGTGACAAACTATTCCCATAATGTCTACAGCATAGAAAGCACAGGCCAGTGACAAACTATTCCCATAATAATGTCTACAGCATAGAAAGCACAGGCCAGTGACAAACTATTCCCATAATGTCTACAGCATAGAAAGCACAGGCCAGTGACAAACTATTCCCATAATAATGTCTACAGCATAGAAAGCACAGGCCAGTGACAAACTATTCCCATAATGTCTACAGCATAGAAAGCACAGGCCAGTGACAAACTATTCCCATAATGTCTACAGCATAGAAAGCACAGGCCAGTGACAAACTACTACATTTCTTTTTAAAGTTTACTTTGTCTAAAGTTTATTTCATCTAGAAGTGTGTGTGTGTGTGTGTGTGTGTGTGTGTGTGTGTGTGTGTGTGTGTGTGTGTGTGTGTGTGTGTGTGATTCAAACCTGTAATATTGATCATGCTGTGATAAATTAATGTTTCTGCATTGCTTGTAATGGTCCTTATCGCTCATGATGATGGTGGTGCTGGAGGTGCTGGAGGTGGTGGTGATGATGGCGACGATTATGGTAGTGGTGGTGATGATGATGATGATGCTAGTGTGTGTGAGATAGGGGGAGAGAAAGAAAGAGAGACTCATGTAATGTGAACAAATATTTATATTAAAATGCTGTGATAAATGTTTGTGCAGTGTGTGTGGATGAGGGGACAGATAATACTCCTCTCCTGTTGCTATTAACAACTATTAATGTTGATGACTGTCACAATGTTTTAAAGTGTGGGGGAGGGGGAAATTGTGCGTGTTGTGGAGGAGGTATGAGTTATGACATTTAATGTTGTATTCTGTCAGAACTTGTCATCATCTGACTTTGAAATGTCATTGTGTAACTAATCTGTGAGTAGTGAGTGAGTGAGTGAGTGTGTGTGTGTGTGTGTGTGTGTGTGTGTGTGTGTGTGTGTGTGTGTGTGTGTGTGTGTGTGTGTGTGTGCATTTGTGTGCATTTGTGTGCGTGCGTGCGTGCGCGCGCATGAAAAAAATAGACAGAAAGATCAAAGGAAAGGCGGAAGAAAATGAGCCAAAGGAAAGAGGAAGAAGATCTTTTTATTTTTTATAGAAAAATTCATATAATTGAAAAAAGGAAGTCTGAATGACTGCAGTTAGTTAGTTAGTTAGTCTGTTATAGTCTCGTCAACAGCTATGGTTATCTCAGGACTGTCACCACATAAAAATCTACCACGTATAGCAAAACACAAATCCAAGAATCTTAACAACGTACAAAACCTGAAAACAAAAAATGAAGTACAATTCATAACATGACACTTCCATCATTATACCCTATAGCTCATAAGTCCACACTATAGTTACGGATCCAGGTTAAAAAACCAGTAAAAAAGGATACCCAATACATACTAGTAAGCTAAAATACATAATAAAGGCTATATAAGCAAATATGCACTGCAGAATGGACAACAGGTGCCCACTCAAGTGCGCAAGTATCACGTGTGGATGCCAGTGTACAATAATAAAAAAACACCAACCTGGCATGTCATAAATTGTAAAAAGGAAAAACGTGGAAGGGTTTTATAGAAAAAATGCAGGTGAATGGACCAATAAGGCAGAAAAAAGTAGACGCCAGAAAGCAAAAAGAAGAGAAAAGGCAGAGTCAAAGAGAGTGATGGAGTAGGGGAAGTTACTAGCATAGAACTTCCAGAAGAAGGGGGAACTATTTCTGCTGAAAGACCCCCCAGTATCCCCACGGGAGGGCCATAACCACATAAGCCAGCCTAAGCCGTTGCCCGCCTCCTACGACGAGGACATGTGGTTGGCTGTTGGGCTACTCTCAGTAAGCCCCCCCCCCCCCCCCCCCCCCACCATGATAGGTGGAAGCCCGCCGGGGGGAATGACTGCATTTGTTGATAAGTGTGTTCTGTATAAAATGAATTAATATGCTTTTTGTAAACACAATGTTGTTAAGTAAACATTTTAAGTAATAAAGGTAATATATTTACACATAGGAACAAAACTGATGCAAAAAATGCAATCATAAAATAGCTAATCAAAACCGTAACACTGTCCCTGCATAAGCAGAATTTCCACAAAAATTAAAACTTCAGCAAAAGTCCTCTGAACGAAAAGACTAGTTACCTTACAGAAGGCACCACTCAAGACTAGAGTTACCTTACAGAAGGCACCACTCAAGACTAGTTACCTTACAGAAGGCACCACTCAAGACTAGTTACCTTACAGAAGGCACCACTCAAGACTAGAGTTACCTTACAGAAGGCACCACTCAAGACTAGAGTTACCTTACAGAAGGCACCACTCAAGACTAGTTACCTTACAGAAGGCACCACTCAAGACTAGTTACCTTACAGAAGGCACCACTCAAGACTAGTTACCTTACAGAAGGCACCACTCAAGACTAGTTACCTTACAGAAGGCACCACTCAAGACTAGTTACCTTACAGAAGGCACCACTCAAGACTAGAGTTACCTTACAGAAGGCACCACTCAAGACTAGTTACCTTACAGAAGGCACCACTCAAGACTAGTTACCTTACAGAAGGCACCACTCAAGACTAGTTACCTTACAGAAGGCACCACTCAAGACTAGTTACCTTACAGAAGGCACCACTCAAGACTAGTTACCTTACAGAAGGCACCACTCAAGACTAGTTACCTTACAGAAGGCACCACTCAAGACTAGAGTTACCTTACAGAAGGCACCACTCAAGACTAGAGTTACCTTACAGAAGGCACCACTCAAGACTAGAGTTACCTTACAGAAGGCACCACTCAAGACTAGAGTTACCTTACAGAAGGCACCACTCAAGACTAGTTACCTTACAGAAGGCACCACTCAAGACTAGAGTTACCTTACAGAAGGCACCACTCAAGACTAGAGTTACCTTACAGAAGGCACCACTCAAGGGACATTGGTGATCATACATTGTGTTGATACTTAACTTAGAGAGAAGGAGAGAGAGAGAGACAGACAGAGAGAGAGAGAGAGACTGAGAGAGACAGACAGAGAGAGAGACAGAGAGAGACAGACAGACAGAGAGAGAGACAGACAGACAGAGAGAGAGAGAAAGAGACACAGACACAGAGAGAGAGAGAGAGAGAGAGAGAGAGACACACACACACACACACACATATATATATGTATATACATATGTTCGCGTGGTAAGGAGTTCCAAACTGATGGGGCCGAAAAGGAAAAGGAGCGCTCACCAAACATTTTTGTTCGTGTACTAGGAAATCTTAACTTGCGGTAAGCCATCCATAATTTGATCATAAGTTAAGCAAAACCATTTGTACACATACAAATCTTAACTTGTGGTAAACCATCCATAATTTGATCATACGTTAAGCAAAACCATTAGTACACATACAAATCTGAACTCGTGGTAAACCATCCACAATTTGATCATAAGTTAAGCAAAACCATTAGTACACATACAAATCTTAACTCGTGGTAAACCATCCACAATTTGATCATAAGTTAAGCAAAACCATTAGTACACATACAAATCTTAACTCGTGGTAAACCATCCATAATTTGATCATAAGTTAAGCAAAACCATTAGTACACATACAAATCTTAACTCGTGGTAAACCATCCATAATTTGATCATAAGTTAAGCAAAACCATTAGTACACATACAAATCTTAACTCGTGGTAAACCATCCACAATTTGATCATAAGTTAAGCAAAACCATTAGTACACATACAAATCTTAACTTGTGGTAAACCATCCATAATTTGATCATAAGTTAAGCAAAACCATTAGTACACATACAAATCTGAACTCGTGGTAAACCATCCATAATTTGATAAGTTAAGCAAAACCATTAGTACACATACAAATTTTAACTCGTGGTAAACCATCCATAATTTGATCATAAGTTAAGCAAAACCATTAGTACACATACAAATCTTAACTTGTGGTAAACCATCCATAATTTGATCATAAGTTAAGCAAAACCATTTGTACACATACAAATCTTAACTTGTGGTAAACCATCCATATAGGAACATTAGCACAATTAAATCTACATATTTATTTTTGTTAAAACACAGACAAATAATCATAAGATAAACAATGATTGGGAAAAAAATCAATGATTGGAATAACGATTGTTCAAGCCACTTTAAACCATTATGTAAAAAAAGCAATGACTACATTGGTCTGATGACTAAAATGTCACAGTAAATTCATGATACAAAATATTTTTAATTTTTTATTGAAAATTTTTTTGTTTACATTTTACAAGATAAGCACATACAAACAAGCGCGGATTCGCAATCGTTTGTGGCATGCGACAATTTTGGACAAGGCTGACCGACCGACCGACCGACCGACAGACACACCGACAAAGTGAGTTATAGGTTTGTGGCTTGTGCCACAAACAAAAACAAGAACCCACATACACATGCACACAGAGAATATAGTGGTTGTTTTGAAAGCACCATTACATGATACAAAATATCAATAAGTAAATACAATGCATAAAAATGCACTGAAGTGATGAGACGGGTGTGTAAGTATGTATTTTTTAGTGTGTGTGACTGTCTGTAACATGTGCGTGCATGTTAAATTCCTGAACATATTCCCATTGATTCAGCTGTCCACTGATTTCAACAAAAACAGCAAAGTATTCATCATATACAAAAACTTCACCTAGTTTTGGCCCCGCAATATGACCATAACACATAACTGACAGAAGCAAGGCTGCATTCCCTCTGATTTCTGTCTGCTTTTTCTTGTTGTTTGTTTCATAGTTTAACCACAGATGAGAAGAAAGAAAGAGTTGTGTGCTTGCTGCAAAGCACACTTTTCAAGAAAGTATAAGAAAAACCAGAAAAGGACAAACAAAAGAATGATTCCCTTGCTTTGTTGCAACAAATCAAGCTGACTGGACATTTATTACAAATGCATACACAGTGTGCAGCTTCTCCTAATTGAACTGCTTGCAGTCACAGAAAAGGAAAACAGGCTTCTCCACAATATGTCTTTAGAAGTTAATACCAGGGAAGAGAGAGAGAGAGAGAGAGAGAGAGAGAGAGAGAGAGAGAGAGAGAGAGAGAGAGAGAGAGAGAGAGAGAGAGAGAGAGAGAGGGAGAGAGAGAGAGAGAGAGAAAATGGCAAAGCAGAGCAAGGTCTTCAAACCCCAGAGCTGTGTTCCTAAGACAGTATGAAAAGGTGGAGTTAAAAAGTTCTGGGTTTCTTTTCTTACTGATCAAAAAGTAAGAAGACAAGATATGCTTGTTATTCCTTAACACTATTGTGACTGGCACCGCATCAGTGAAACCACTCTGCTGGCCTGAGGCTGCACTGGAAACATTATTGTTGAATGACTGCTTGTGGTCAAACATTGTTTAAGAGCCTAAATGAAGTCTGATGTGCACCAAACTTTCTGTACTTTATGAAACATGGATGCTTAATTCAATTTTATGCTTTGTGAAAATATGGCATGAACGATTTACAGCCGACATGCTGCTTGACTTCGAGATCGAACTCCGCGACGAGATCAAACGATTCTGCCGATAACAACACTTTTTGTTGTCACATTCTCACTCGTACTGGGCACTCACTGTTCAATTTAATCAGTACTTACATTATTTTCACTACTTTCACCCTTAAAACCTGACTGATTGCCAGCATTAGTTTCATCTTCATCAAGTTCGAGCAACCAAACAATCTCCTCGCCACTCAGACCTCTAAATTTTGACAATTGTTGTGCAAAAATCTCCTCAAATTTCGACTGCACACGGACGAGCAATTCTATTTCCGTTTCAGTATTCCGGGGAAGTAACTAAAATCAAACAAGAAAAGTCTGCTGGTACGGTAGGGAGTTTTGTACCTTAGACCGTTGGACCTACGACTGGAGGTTCCCGGCAGATAGAGATGTTCTGCGGAACCTACGATCGGAGGTTCCC
>CM065687.1:1970924-1973424 GCA_017654935.2 Phymorhynchus buccinoides
TGATTGTAGTCAGCTCTTGTTGTGAAGCTCAGTGATTCTCAGCTGTATGATTGTAGTCAGCTCTTGTTGTAAAGCTCAGTGATTCTCAGCTCTATGATTGTAGTCAGCTCTTGCTGTGAAGCTCAGTGATTCTCAGCTCTATGATTGTAGTCAGCTCTTGTTGTGAAGCTCAGTGATTCTCAGCTGTATGATTGTAGTCAGCTCTTGTTGTAAAGCTCAGTGATTCTCAGCTCTATGATTGTAGTCAGCTCTTGTTGTGAAGCTCAGTGATTCTCAGCTGTATGATTGTAGTCAGCTCTTGTTGTAAAGCTCAGTGATTCTCAGCTGTATGATTGTAGTCAGCTCTTGTTGTGAAGCTCAGTGATTCTCAGCTGTATGATTGTAGTCAGCTCTTGCTGTGAAGCTCAGTGATTCTCAGCTCTATGATTGTAGTCAGCTCTTGCTGTAAAGCTCAGTGATTCTCAGCTCTATGATTGTAGTCAGCTCTTGCTGTGAAGCTCAGTGATTCTCAGCTCTATGATTGTAGTCAGCTCTTGTTGTGAAGCTCAGTGATTCTCAGCTGTATGATTGTAGTCAGCTCTTGCTGTGAAGCTCAGTGATTCTCAGCTGTATGATTGTAGTCAGCTCTTGCTGTGAAGCTCAGTGATTCTCAGCTCTATGATTGTAGTCAGCTCTTGCTGTAAAGCTCAGTGATTCTCAGCTCTATGATTGTAGTCAGCTCTTGTTGTGAAGCTCAGTGATTCTCAGCTGTATGATTGTAGTCAGCTCTTGTTGTGAAGCTCAGTGATTCTCAGCTGTATGATTGTAGTCAGCTCTTGCTGTGAAGCTCAGTGATTCTCAGCTGTATGATTGTAGTCAGCTCTTGCTGTGAAGCTGTGATTCTCAGCTGTATGATTGTAGTCAGCTCTTGTTGTAAAGCTCAGTGATTCTTAGCTGTATGATTGTAATCAGCTCTTGCTGTGAAGCTCAGTGATTCTCAGCTGTATGATTGTAGTCAGCTCTTGTTGTAAAGCTCAGTGATTCTCAGCTGTATGATTGTAGTCAGCTCTTGTTGTAAAGCTCAGTGATTCTCAGCTGTATGATTGTAGTCAGCTCTTGTTGTGAAGCTCAGTGATTCTCAGCTGTATGATTGTAGTCAGCTCTTGTTGTAAAGCTCAGTGATTCTCAGCTGTATGATTGTAGTCAGCTCTTGCTGTAAAGCTCAGTGATTCTCAGCTGTATGATTGTAGTCAGCTCTTGTTGTGAAGCTCAGTGATTCTCAGCTGTATGATTGTAGTCAGCTCTTGCTGTAAAGCTCAGTGATTCTCAGCTGTATGATTGTAGTCAGCTCTTGTTGTGAAGCTCAGTGATTCTCAGCTGTATGATTGTAGTCAGCTCTTGCTGTAAAGCTCAGTGATTCTCAGCTGTATGATTGTAGTCAGCTCTTGTTGTAAAGCTCAGTGATTCTTAGCTGTATGATTGTAGTCAGCTCTTGTTGTAAAGCTCAGTGATTCTTAGCTGTATGATTGTAGTCAGCTCTTGTTGTAAAGCTCAGTGATTCTCAGCTGTATGATTGTAGTCAGCTCTTGTTGTAAAGCTCAGTGATTCTTAGCTGTATGATTGTAATCAGCTCTTGCTGTAAAGCTCAGTGATTCTTAGCTGTATGATTGTAGTCAGCTCTTGTTGTAAAGCTCAGTGATTCTCAGCTGTATGATTGTAGTCAGCTCTTGCTGTAAAGCTCAGTGATTCTTAGCTGTATGATTGTAATCAGCTCTTGCTGTAAAGCTCAGTGATTCTTAGCTGTATGATTGTAGTCAGCTCTTGTTGTAAAGCTCAGTGATTCTTAGCTGTATGATTGTAATCAGCTCTTGCTGTAAAGCTCAGTGATTCTCAGCTCTATGATTGTAGTCAGCTCTTGCTGTAAAGCTCAGTGATTCTTAGCTGTATGATTGTAATCAGCTCTTGCTGTAAAGCTCAGTGATTCTCAGCTCTATGATTGTAGTCAGCTCTTGTTGTAAAGCTCAGTGATTCTTAGCTGTATGATTGTAGTCAGCTCTTGTTGTGAAGCTCAGTGATTCTCAGCTGTATGATTGTAGTCAGCTCTTGTTGTAAAGCTCAGTGATTCTTAGCTGTATGATTGTAGTCAGCTCTTGCTGTAAAGCTCAGTGATTCTCAGCTCTATGATTGTAGTCAGCTCTTGTTGTAAAGCTCAGTGATTCTTAGCTGTATGATTGTAGTCAGCTCTTGTTGTGAAGCTCAGTGATTCTCAGCTGTATGATTGTAGTCAGCTCTTGTTGTAAAGCTCAGTGATTCTTAGCTGTATGATTGTAATCAGCTCTTGCTGTAAAGCTCAGTGATTCTTAGCTGTATGATTGTAGTCAGCTCTTGCTGTGAAGCTCAGTGATTCTTAGCTGTATGATTGTAGTCAGCTCTTGCTGTAAAGCTCAGTGATTCTTAGCTGTATGATTGTAGTCAGCTCTTGCTGTGAAGCTCAGTGATTCTCAGCTGTATGATTGTAGTC
>CM065687.1:1975924-1991994 GCA_017654935.2 Phymorhynchus buccinoides
AACAACAGATTGAATATACAATACATCCATTGAAATGTGTAAGTATGATGTATTTAGCAAAACTTAACGAGGCACTCTGATTAAGCATCTATTTAACTTCTAATGAGGTCAGACCATACTTACATCGTAAAAAGAAAGAATTCTTCGGTATACGTAGGTCCAGGAATCCCTGAAGAAACTGCACAAAAAAGCAAACATTTGAAGTTGTTTTTTAAAGTGCATATATTATCAGCATATTCATGATCATCGTCAATACTACCTTCTTTTTACTATAAACCGCACTTTTTTATAAGGCGCACCCCCAAATTTTACACAAGATTCAGATTTTGTTACTATATTTTCTTACTATATTATCAGTCATTATAAGGCGCAGGGGTCTGTCTGGGGGAAAACTATCGCCTTGTAGTCTACACAATATGGTAATACAGTAGTCATATGTTAAAATAAAACTGCTTATTTTCAAGCAGAATTGCATTAAGTACAACGATTATACTCAAATGGAGAACTATAAGTGTAACTGCCTACCATGATGTCAAGGCGTACATATGAATGTGGCCATTATTAAACTATGCAAACACAGAGACAAGTAATAATTATAACAACACACACACACACACACACACACATTTTATTTTTTTGGGATCAAAGAAACCACAAACAACACTAACTGTGTAAAATAAAAGTAAAAGATTGTGCTGGTTTACTTTTTGTCCCAATGGGGACACACACACACACACACACACACACACACACACACACACACACACATCACAGAGTTTGAATGTGGAATACCAACAGGTGTCTAACATGTACTGCAGTCATGGGGGGTCTGTGGCAGCAAACCACACTACATGACACCCTAGTGCAACACACTACAAATAATACATTACATTACAATAGTATACAGGTACAAACAACTGAAACAGGTATATAAACAGGTATATATACAGGTACAAACAACTGAAACAGGTATATAAACAGGTATATATACAGGTACAATTCAACCTCCCTATTAAAGACCCAGCACCATTAAGTCCATTGGCTTTTTCTAGGTTGGCGTGGCCCACATACACTTTCCTCATATACGATCGAGGCTGCTCTTTAAAGTGATGTCTCGTTTTCGTGCATGAGGAAATTTGTATGGGAACCACACTTCGTCAAAATAAAATTTCTTGCCAGCTATAAGAGGGAAAACACGTGAAAACCGTGATTTTGACACATGAAGTGCTGGGTCTTTAAGACCTTGAACAAATCGGCCCCCAAACGGTCATAATAGAGAGGGTCTTGATAGGGAGGGTCATAATAGAGAGGGTCTTGATAGGGAGGGTCATAATAGAGAGGGTCTTGATAGGGAGGGTCATAATAGAGAGGGTCTTGATAGGGAGGGTCATAATAGAGAGGGTCTTGATAGGGAGGGTCATAATAGAGAGGGTCTTGATAGGGAGGGTCATAATAGAGAGGGTCGGTCTTGATAGGGAGGGTCATAATAGAGAGGGTCTTGATAGGGAGGGGGACGCTCAGTAATACGGATATGAAGGAGAAACAATCGGTGAAAACATCGTGGGTCACATCTTAGAGGGAGACTTAATAATAGGGGGTCTTAACTCATTCGCATCGCAACGATTGTGAATCATTTTTAAGAAAGCTCACAAATCACTCCAGCCATACATAGAAACAAAACACAAACAAAAGGAGAAATGAAAGAGGATTACAGGTTTTTACTTCAGGTTTAGACACAGGGAAGTGGTAGATCAGACTTGTGTATATACATGTATAGACATTATGTAGAAAGACTCTCTACACCGATTGGTTCCCCTACAACAAACCACTACAAAAGCAAAGTCAGTCAAAATTATGGTCTAAGGGAGCGAAGCGAGTTTAGAAGTGACCAAGGCATGGTGTGCACACAGATTTACTTCCCTTGAAGCAAACTGCATCAAATTGACAGCCATCTATTAATTCCGGACATATATGGCCGGAATGACTTAACGGGGAGGTTCCATTGTGATACCTGACTGTGCAGCTTGAATGAGTTAACAGGGAGGTTCCATTGTGATACCTGACTGTGCAGCTTGAATGAGTTAACAGGAGGTTCCCCTGTGATACCTGACTGTACAGCTTGAATGAGTTAACAGGAGGTTCCATTGTGATACCTGACTGTGCAGCTTGAATGAGTTAACAGGAGGTTCCATTGTGATACCTGACTGTGCAGCTTGAATGAGTTAACAGGATGTTCCCCTGTGATACCTGACTGTACAGCTTGAATGAGTTAACAGGGAGGTTCCATTGTGATACCTGACTGTGCAGCTTGAATGAGTTAACAGGGAGGTTCCATTGTGATACCTGACTGTGCAGCTTGAATGAGTTAACAGGAGGTTCCCCTGTGATACCTGACTGTACAGCTTGAATGAGTTAACAGGAGGTTCTATTGTGATACCTGACTGTACAGCTTGAATGACTTAACAGGAGGTTCTATTGTGATACCTGACTGTGCAGCTTGAATGAGTTAACAGGAGGTTCCATTGTGATACCTGACTGTGCAGCTTGAATGAGTTAACAGGGAGGTTCCATTGTGATACCTGACTGTGCAGCTTGAATGAGTTAACAGGAGGTTCCCCTGTGATACCTGACTGTACAGCTTGAATGAGTTAACAGGAGGTTCCATTGTGATACCTGACTGTACAGCTTGAATGAGTTAACAGGAGGTTCCCCTGTGATACCTGACTGTGCAGCTTGAATGAGTTAACAGGGAGGTTCCATTGTGATACCTGACTGTGCAGCTTGAATGAGTTAACAGGATGTTCCCCTGTGATACCTGACTGTACAGCTTGAATGAGTTAACAGGAGGTTCCATTGTGATACCTGACTGTGCAGCTTGAATGAGTTAACAGGAGGTTCCATTGTGATACCTGACTGTGCAGCTTGAATGAGTTAACAGGAGGTTCCATTGTGATACCTGACTGTGCAGCTTGAATGAGTTAACAGGAGGTTCCATTGTGATACCTGACTGTGCAGCTTGAATGAGTTAACAGGAGGTTCCCCTGTGATACCTGACTGTACAGCTTGAATGAGTTAACAGGGAGGTTCCATTGTGATACCTGACTGTACAGCTTGAATGAGTTAACAGGGAGGTTCCATTGTGATACCTGACTATGCAGCTTGACTTTGGTGAAGCAGCAGCTGTCCAGCATGAGCTGCAGGTGGTGGGGGGTCTGAGGCAGCAGACTGCAGTGCTCCACCCCTATCTCCTCCTTCCCCATCTCCAGGGCCCGGTTCACCTGCTGGGAGAACTCGCTGTCCTCCGGGCAACGCACTGCGCAGAGGGAGAGCGCACACAGCATAGTAGTCACATAGACAACATGATCATTGTCCAAATGGACTATTTCAACGCACTGCGCAGAGGGAGAGTGCACACAACACAGTAGTTACATTGACAACATGATCATTGTCCAAATGGACTATTTCAACGCACTGCGCAGAGGGAGAGCACACACAGCATAGTAGTTACATTGACAACATGATCATTGTCCAAATGGACTATTTCAACGCACTGCGCAGAGGGAGAGCGCACACAACATAGTAGTTACATTGACAACATGATCATTGTCCAAATGGACTATTTCAACGCACTGCGCAGAGGGAGAGCGCACACAACATAGTAGTTACATTGACAACATGATCATTGTCCAAATGGACTATTTCAACGCACTGCGCAGAGGGAGAGCGCACACAGCATAGTAGTCACATAGACAACATGATCATTGTCCAAATGGACTATTTCAACGCACTGCGCAGAGGGAGAGCGCACACAGCATAGTAGTTACATTGACAACATGATCATTGTCCAAATGGACTATTTCAACGCACTGCGCAGAGGGAGAGTGCACACAACATAGTAGTTACATTGACAACATGATCATTGTCCAAATGGACTATTTCAACGCACTGCGCAGAGGGAGAGCGCACACAGCATAGTAGTTACATTGACAACATGATCATTGTCCAAATGGACTATTTCAACGCACTGCGCAGAGGGAGAGCGCACACAGCATAGTAGTTACATTGACAACATGATCATTGTCCAAATGGAATATTTCAACGCACTGCGCAGAGGGAGAGCGCACACAACACAGTAGTTACATTGACAACATGATCATTGTCCAAATGGACTATTTCAACGCACTGCGCAGAGGGAGAGCGCACACAACACAGTAGTTACATTGACATGATCATTGTCCAAATGGACTATTTCAACGCACTGCGCAGAGGGAGAGTGCACACAACATAGTAGTTACATTGACAACATGATCATTGTCCAAATGGACTATTTCAACGCACTGCGCAGAGGGAGAGTGCACACAACATAGTAGTTACATTGACATGATCATTGTCCAAACTGACCATATAAGGGGAGTAACGGTCTTCATTCCTGGACAACAATGTCCCATATGTGCCCCTCGGGTCAAGTGGACATCAAAGTTTTACATTTCCTTCCTTATTCCTGGACACCATTTCATTTGAAGGCCGTTTCTTAGCAACGCTAAACTCACTTTTTTTTTCGCCTACGCGTAACAAAAATAGATTTTGCCTTCGATTTGACAAATGGAAGCAATATAAACCAGTAGGATGATTCCCTATGGGGCGTCCAGAAGCGCTGATTTCAACTGGCAAACTTGCTCTAAAACAAAGTAGAACACAGTTGGATGTTTCTAATGAAAGGAACTATCTTTTTGACAGTTTTCCAAAGAGTATGAGCCAAAACAGTGTTTTTCTACGGCCTTAGATGAGGAATGTGACGAAGAATTGATTTTGTACATCTGTGCTTATAATGATAATAATAATAATGACATAATAACATGTCAGTTTTAAACTCATCTTCCTAACGAAGAGATGAAATAAAATCTCGAAAGCTTGAAACCATTGGTGTTTTGTGGTAATTTTGAAGTCAATAATAATAATAGTAATAATACATTGATATTGTTTCACATACATGTTTTGTGAAATGGTAGGATGGACAGGTATAGAAAAATGCAATTGCACATGTATTTATGTTGGGAAAATCACACCAAATACAAAACAAAAGCAAAACCTCTTAGTCAACTAGATTTGTTGTACGATAACCCCACTGCCCATTGTACTTTGCCTGCTGTAAATAGATTCAAATAAAATAGATACGTTCTGAGTAAAAATGTATGTCTTGTAAAAACAATAATAATACAAATAATGCACCTTTATCAACAAATTGAAGGGAGCTCGATGTGACCAAAAGTTTCAATGTAAACTTACTTTATTTGCTCTGAGTGATATTGTCTAAATTCTTCTGATAACAAATTTGAAAATGAAGTCTGGTATAATTATGCATTCCTGCATAAAATCTTTTAGATGTTGCTGTGTCATTTTTTCCCCACGTACCTCATACAAGACTTAGGTATTAGGTACTTCATAGTCACAGAGGCGTCTCTGTGAAATTCGGGTTGCTCCCACCTGGGTTGCTCTTCACTTTTTTTGGGGGGGGGGGGGGGGGCATGCAATTTTTGTGTGACTGATGAGGAAGGAAAGGGGGGGGGGTCAATTTTGACCAAATTAAAACTTTTTCGTTGCCACTGGGTTTAACATGTGCTAAGTGCATGGGCACACAGGACCTCTGTTTATTGTCTCATCCGAAACACTCCATGTTCAGACCATAAGGCCTAGTGCAAAGTGAGAGGAAAAATCCCCTGTACCCAGGTTTGAACTCGGGTTTACTTGACAAGAAGATGAACGCGTTACCACTGTGCCACTCTACAGGAAGAGAACAAAGGAAATATTGATGGTGCTCACTTGCTGGGCAGATCATGGTGACCCTGTCTACTAAATGGGGGTAGTGGGCGGCGAACAATCCCGCCATGCAGCCCCCTAACGAGGCCCCAACTATGTGGAACGGCTTGTCTGTCAGGCCCACCAACTCTGCAAACTGGAAGACATAACAAATACAGTGGAACCTCCCTTATAAGACCTTCAAAAATCATCCAAAATGAGGTCTTATAAGGGAGGGGTCTTATAAGGGAGGTTCCACTGTATCATATAAAACATGGCCACACACCTGTTTAAGTAACGATAAACAGCCTCTTAAAGAGCCTTCAACTACAATAAACATTGCAATGCGTCGATGTCTTAACAGTCCATAAACTAATTTATGTGGTCTTTTACATTTCTTCGTTAGGTAAACAGAACTTGAACATCAAACTGTGCAGTGCAATTCGCTTTGCCTACAGTTGACCAGCAAACTGTGCTTACCGATAGGGCATTTGCCACAGGCGGTCGGACTATAAACCAGACCTATGCTGACTACGCTTTTGCCTACAGTTGACCAGAACTCTCTTATTGCAAAGCGTTTTGCCTACAGTTGAAGCTCGCTCGCCTGTGCAATTCGTTTTGCCTACAGTTGACCAGCAAACTGTGCAGTGCAATTCGTTTTGCCTACAGTTGACCAGCAAACTGTGTAGTGCAATTCTTTTACACCCAGCGTACATAAGCAAACTGTGCAGTACGCATTCGTTTTGCACACACACAACAAGCAAACTGTGCAGTACAATTCGTTTTGCCTACAGTTGACCAGCAAACTGTGCAGTACAATTCGAACACACACAGTTGACCAGCAAATGGTGTAGTGCAATTCGTTTTGCCTACAGTTGACCAGCAAACTGTGCAGTGAATTCGTTTTGCCTACAGTTGACCACACACTGATGACAGTAAATTCGTTTTGCCTACAGTTGACCAGCAAACAGTGCAGTAAATTCGTTTTGCCTACAGTTGACCAGCAAACTGTGCAGAGCAATTCAATTTGCCTACAGTTGACCAGCAAACTGAATAGAGCAGAACACAGACCTACAGGTGACCAGCAAACTGTGAAGTGAAAGAGAGCGGAACTTACAATTGACACAAACTGATGACAGTACAATGGCCTACAGTAGAGCAGAAACAGACCAGTAAAGGTAAGAGAGAGACCAGAAACTGAGCGGAGCAATTCGTTTTGACTACAGTTGACCAGCATGTGCAGTAAATGGAAGTTGAAACAGAAACTGTGCTACAATTCGTAAGCCTACAGAGACCAGAAAGAGAGCAGAGCTTCAATGACACACACACCACACATATGAATATCAAAACCTTGTTGCAAAGATGTCGCTTCCAGCATTGAAACTTAGTACGAAGTAGTGATGACCTTGTCTCCATGGTTACGCTGGGCCGCCATTCTTCGCCACTTGCAAGTAAACGTAAATGCTGGAAGAGACGCCTCAGCAGCCAGGCTTTGATCTGATATGCGTCTGGTCCCAAGCCATACCCTTTTAATGGAGGCCATGCCATAGTCCAAGGAGAGGTCATGATCCTCAGGAGGGGTGGAGGAAGCCCCATGACCCAGCATGTCCACTGCTATTAAATGGTACTCCTTGGGAAGAATCTGAACACAATGACGATGATGGTGATGATGACGATGATGGTGGCCATGATGAAGGTGATGTTGATGGCAATCAGGAGGGGTACTCCTTGGGAAGAATCTGAACCCAATATCAACCTTAATTGCACCAGCATCATCACCATTACAAACACAACACACACCACAATCATCATCATCATCAACATTAGTGTAATCATCATCAGTGTAATCATCATCATACAAAGCGAAATCATCATCATCATCAGTGTAATCATCATCATCAGTGTAATCATCATCATCAGTGTAATCATCATAATCAGTGTAATCATCATCATCATCAGTGTAATCATCATCATCAGTGTAATCATCATCATCAGTGTAATCATCATCATCAATGACATCATCATCATCATCATCAGTGTAATACTATCATCATCAGACCTAATCATAAGAGAGTGTAATCATCATCATCATCAGTAATCATCATCATCATAAAATCATATAATCATCATCATCAGTGTAATCATCATCATCAGAGTAGATCATCATCAGCGGAGCTTTAATCATCATCACACATCAGTGTAATATCATCACCATCAGTGCAAAGATGTCGCATCCAGCAGTGAAATCTTCATCATCAGTAGTAATCACCATCATCCATGTAACGCTCATCCGCCATCAGTGTAATCATCATAATCAGTGTAATCATCATCATCATCAAGTATAATCATCATCATCAGTGTAATCATCATCATCATCAGTATAATCATCATCAGTTTAATCATCATCATCATCAGTCCAAGTAATCATCATCATCAGGAGTAATCATCAATCCCCATGAATCATCATGTCCAGTGTAATCAAATCATCATCAGTGGGAATCATCATGATCATCAATGACGATGATCATCATCATCAGTGTAATCATCATGATCAAGGTGATGTTGATCATCATCAGGGGTACTCATCATCATCAATCTGATCATCAATGACGATGATCATCATCATCACGATGACAATCATCATCATCATCATGTGTAATCATCATGATCATGTGTAATCATCATCATCATCAGTGTAATCATCATCAGTGGGATCATCCATCAATCAGTGTAATCATCAACCTCAGTGTCACCATCATCATCACCATCAGTGTAATCATCATCATCAGTGTAATCATCATCATCATCAGTGTAATCATCATCATCAGTGTAATCATCATCATCATCAGTGTAATCATCATAATCAGTGTAATCATCAGTGTAATCATCATCATCAGTGTAATCATCATCAATCAGTGTAATCATCATCATCATCATCATCATCATCATTAATCATCATCATCAGTGTAATCATCATCATCAGTGTAATCATCATCATCATCAGTGTAATCATCATCATCATCAGTGTAATCATCATCATCATCAGTGTATTATCATCATCATCATCGTGTAATCATCATCATCATCATGTATCATCATCATCATCATGTAATCATCATCATCATTACTGTAATCATCATCATCAGTGTAATCATCATCATCAGTGTATTGGATCATCATCATCAGTGTCATCCATCACCACCATCTGTAATAATCATCATCATCATCATCATCATCAGTGTAATCATGCAGAGCGTGTTCCAGTGCGGTCATGCACCACTCAGTGTAATCATCAACATATTCCATCATCCACCACCAACAGAGGGCCAAGAATAATCATCAGTGCATCCATCATCCAGTGTGAATCATCATCATTATTTATCCTAAGACCAGAACGACCATTGGATCACTGCACCAATGAGTGTCTAATGAACTCTCTGCATTTCCACGGTCATACGCCAGTCATGAATCGATGCAGAGCGTGTTCCAGTGTCTTGTTGTATTTCCACTGTTCAGGTTCGGGACATGCAGCCATGGAAGAAGATTGAGAAGAGTAGCGCCATGAAATGCCTTCAGTGTCTTGTTGTATTTCCGCTGTTCAGGTTCGGGACATGCAGCTATGGAAGAAGATTGAGAAGAGTAGCGCCATGAAATGCCTTCAGTGTCTTGTTGTATTTCCGCTGTTCAGGTTCGGGACATGCAGCCATGGAAGAAGATTGAGAAGAGTAGCGCCATGAAATGCTTTCAGTGTCTTGTTGTATTTCCACTGTTCAGGTTCGGGACATGCAGCCATGGAAGAAGATTGAGAAGAGTAGCGCCATGAAATGCTTTCAGTGTCTTGTTGTATTTCCACTGTTCAGGTTCGGGACATGCAGCCATGGAAGAAGATTGAGAAGAGTAGCGCCATGAAATGCTTTCAGTGTCTTGAGTTTACTTTTTCTAGGTTCATGTTCCGGTCTCTCCATGAAAATTGAACTAAAAAGTTGATGCATTTGAAATGCAGAATACTTTGCTTTGACAAAACTTTATGTGTCCAATGTCTGTATTTGTGAACCTCAGAAACGAACTCAGTTATCATTAACTTCATGATTTGTTCTGTGTTCTAAAAGAAGAAAATAAAATGTGCCGATTTGATTTTTCTCACAATGGAGGTGGGACAAAACCTATGCAAAGACAGCTGTTTCGACCTGTGAATATATTATGTTGTCAGCACTGAAGACGTTAATATTCCAAGAATTTAAGAGAGTCAGTCCAGGGATGGCAAAACCATGGTCGTCAAAAATCAACAAATTATCTCTCCTTTAACACAGTTGGTGTTTAGGTCTTTGCTCAATGTAATTGCATTCTGAAAATAAGAAAGTGTAAGAACTTAAGAAGGGTGGGGCTGTGAAAAACAAAAAATAATAAATCCATCAATGTTCACCCTGGCATTTTAAGTAGTACCCACCCTGAAGGCATAGATCCACTGGTCGATGGTGGCGGTGAAGCCATGGATCAACAGGATGCTGGAGCGTTCTGCAGATTTCTGGCCCCTCTCCCCGTAGCGGAACACAAAGTTCTCATCGCCCACAAACTTCACCTGCATCCTACTGCGAACTCGGAACAACCTGAAAACCATGGTAAGGTTAAGGCGCATACACACACATATTCCATGCAGAAACCCTTCCACAATCTGCTCAACAAATCTGGAAGTAAGACAGTGATCGCGTTAACTGGTAATTAAAATACTGATTGCAAAACCAAAATACTAAAAAGCACTTCACCTGTCAATCAAAATACTAAAAAGCACTTCACCTGTCAATCAAAATACTAAAAAGCACTTCACCTGTCAATCCAAGGGACTGATGAATTCTTTTAACAGAGGCTTTGATACTGTCGTCTTTCGCTGGTTTTTGTTTCCCTGGGACTGGCTTTGACACCGGTTGTTGGGGGGGGGGGGGGGGGCATTGTCGCTGATGGGACTGGTTTTCAACATTACTAGTGCGATCTGTTGGCAAGATGAAAAGAAGTCTGCAATATGCTTATTCTTTTCCAACAATAAAACAATGTTTCGTTCGTTTTCCACACACACACGCGACACACACACACACACACACACTTTACCACATTGTCAACTTACCTACCCATCAGAAAGTAGAGCAAAATGAGCGCCAGTCACCACAACTCTCTCTCTCTCTCTCTCTCTCTCTCTCGGTCTCTCTCTCTCTCTCTCTCTCTCTCTCTCTCTCTCTCTCTCTCTCTCTCAACACACACACACACACACACACGTGACACGCACACGCACACACAACAGCGCACACGCACGCACACACACACACACACACACTCACACACTTCTTACCACATTATCAACTGTACCACCCAGCTGGGCCTTAGAAAGTAGAGCAAAATGAGCGCAGTCACCACAACTGTCAGCAGCAGTGCCACATAGGGAAGAAGAGACCACATTGTCAGCCCTGTGAAACACATACCAGCCACATGTCAGTTTTGTCACATGTGAATCTTATAAAAACTTTTTTTTTTTACAATTAAATCAAGGTACCATTTTCTTTCATAATTTTAATCTACTTCCACATCCATTCCAAAAGTAGACACGTTCATTTGAATTCAAGTCCGTCATTTAGAGTATGGCAATATTATTTGGTCCACAAGATATAAGATAGAAAAAGTTCAATGCAGAGCTACTAAACTAGTAAAGCAGTGTAAAAAAATATGTCTTATGAAAATAGATTTTTGTATCTCAATTTGTTTTCATTAAAGGGAAGAATTATATATAGGGGGGATCTTATTGAAACTTATAAATTATTTAATGGCCATATTGATTTGTCATGGGATAAATTCTTTGAATCCCCACAGTATAGTATCTCAATTTGTTTTCATTAAAGGGAAGAATTAGGGGGGATCTTATTGAAACTTATAAATTATTTAATGGCCATATTGAATTGTCATGGGATAAATTCTTTGAATCCCCACAGTATAGTCTGACAAGAAATTCTGATGGCAAGATATATTGATCAAAAGGTGTAATACTAATATTAGGCCACACACAAAAATAGTTGTGGTTAAGCCATTAAGCCTTTAAGGTATCCCTACCTACCCTATTTTTTTCGGCCGAACCTATGATTTTTTTTTGGCCTTGTCCAAAAAAAACAAAAGAAGAGATCTATAGCCATACGCTCATATTTCTGAAAATATGAGGGTGATTAGCACTGTCATAGTTTCAAAGCATCTTATACGCTCGTCAATATTTTCCGGGACATTCTTCCGGATGTAGGAAAGGGAAACATTATCATTTGCTCAACCTTTCGAACTAGAGTTTTCAACACCACTTGGCAATCTCAAAGAGCTGTGACTGTGAGTGAAGAGCTTACAATTTTGTTGAGAAAGAGAAAGTTTTATTTATTTGGGTTGTTTACTTTCGATTACTCGATGTTCATGGCACACACCACGTATATATGTACACACACACACACACACACACACACACACACACCAAGAGAGTAAGAGTGAGGGAGAGAGAGAGCTCTTGTGTTCTGTCAATTCTGAGTCAGAATCTGACCTTTACAAAAAATCAAAAAATAAAATAAAGTAAGGTCCTACCTACCTACCCCATTTTTTGGGCCATGTTACCTTAACCACAACTTTTTTTTGGGGGGGCCTTAGACAAAAATATTTTCAGTAACAGAGTTGTCAACATGTGGAATGAATTACCTTTTGAGTTAAAATGTGCACCAAATACTAACATCTTCAAAAATCGTCTTGATGAAGTGCCAAAATTTGTTTGTTTATTTAGAAGCTTTGATTAATTTATTTTCATAGGATTTTTTTTTAACCGTACAAACCTTGACCAAAACAATACCTGCCAATGTTTAAAATGATGGGACTCCTAAAAAGCTTCACGGCTGGTTTTGTCCCTACTTACTACTACTAGTACTACTACATAATATGAGTCATATTGTCCATGGTTTGTAAAAGAAAATAAATTTGAAATATATTGTACGGTCGTAGATGCGGGCGTTGGGGTGTTTTGTTTATAATAATATGAGTCATACTGATACTCTATGTAGATACTATGTAGAATACTATGTAGAATACTATGTAGAATATAGTATATAGTATGAGGTTCACAAATACAGACATTGGACACAGAAAAAGTGTTATCAAAGCAAAATATATATATATATATATAGTATGAAAGCAAAATCTCAGTGAATAGCCAGCTCCGAACCCCTACTCTGAAGGACTGAAAAGTTAGTGCATTTTAAATGCAGAATAGTTTATCCTTAATTTGGATACCATCTCAGTAGTTAGCCCTCCCTAGTCATGTCTATTAGGTTTTGAAATTAAAATTTCAGAACATTATTATTTTGTTCATTTTACATAAGATTTTTACTATTTCTGGTTTAACTTTGTGCTGGTTTGCTTTTATTATGGATTTTCGATTTGATGCAAAGAGGACAGCATTCTCTTGTAGAATGTCTTTTTTGCTCAGGTTGGCATCCACTGGACAGTCAAATTGCAGGCCGATCATGCAAACTGATGAGACCTTCTCTTAGGTCGAAACAGCTGTCTTTGCATAAGGCACTGTCCCTCCCCCATTGGGAGAAAAAGTAAATCAGCACAATTTATATAATTTTTTTTTTGTGGGGGGGGGAACACGGAACATTACTCAAAGTTAACGTTAACTGGTTTTGTTTCTGAGGTTCACAAATAAAGACATTGGACACAGAAAAGCTTTATCAAAACAAACTATATATATATATATATTATATTGCAGACTGAAGAGTCTTTCTCAAAGACGAAACATAGGCATTGTCTATCTCCCCCATTGGGAGAAAAAGTAAATCAGCACATTATTTTATTTTCTTCTTTTCAGAACACAGAACAAATCGTAAAGTTAAAATTAAAGTTATTGAGTTTCTTTCTTAGGTTCACAAACTGATACATTGGACACAAACAAAGTTTTATTAAAGCAACTATCTATATAAGAGGAAAGTTTAATGGTGTGGTTGTTTTTTCTTCTTCAATTCTTGTACGTTATATATAATTTTTTATATATATTAAAATAAAATAAAATAAAATAAAACATTTAATTCAAAGACAACAAGCAATTTGGGTTCTTTTAGTTTATTTAATGTCCTAACGTTTAGGCGTCTGCCTTATTCCTAGGAACACATGACCAAAGGTATATATATCTCAGAACATTAAAAAAAAGAAAACACAACAAGTAGAAACAACTGTAAAAGGAACATTTAATAAAAGCAGATATTTCGAGCTATGTGCTCTTTGTCCATGCTACGCCATCATGCTAGTCTCCAAAATATATATATATATATATATATATATATATATATATATATATATATATATATAGCATGAAAGAAAAATCTCAGTGAATAGCCAGCTCCGTACCCCTACTAGGAACGACGGAATTAGGTCAAGCCGCAGCGATTTTTCTCGTTGAAAATCCGAACCGCGATTTTGGCTATGTGCCAAACGGTCACTTCCTTTGCTTGTTTTTATTGGTGGTTATTCTTGGCGCTGACCATCCGAGTTTCTTTCTTTCGGGAAGCAGACACCTACTCGGTCATTCGGGAACGATCTTTTTTTACGCTAAGACGGCCGATCGCGAGAGACAAGCGATCCAATATTTGGGTCCAATTCATTCGTTTATCATTTCTGAACGGTAATTATATAATTCTTTAAAACAAATGCGCAGTTACATTTAATTATTTTTCTACAAGTACACCAAATTTGGTGCATCTAGAATAAATCTCAATGCTGCTCAAGGTCTCCACAAGTCGGGAGGTGTTACGTCGAAGACTGTCGGACATGTTTTCTGTCACGCGCATGTTGATGTTGCGATCTTGTGAGTCGCACAAAAAGCTTAGGCCTAATCTGTCTAATGTTTGGGGTTGATGTTGCCCCTTTGAATAAGCTTTATTTTGGTACCAATGTTTTGTTTATTGGTAAAAAAAAGAAAAAAGTTATGGCTGTTTTATTCATCCAAACCTTGATACGGTAAGGGCCGGTAATCTTGATCAACTTTTTCTTATATAGCTCATGTAAAAAAAGCTAACATTTTAAAACGTCGTAACTTTCTCAATTTTCGACCGATTTTGATAATTTGGGTATCATTTTAAAGGTCTTGTCGGGCTCTTTCCAATGACATAAATTTCATTAGGATTTGACAAAAAGTAAATATTTTTTTTTAAATTTTATAACCACCCTACCCCTACTCTGAAGGACTGAAAAGTTAGTGAAAAGTTACTGATCAACCGTTCTCTCTTCCAGACAGACAAAAGTCGAGGTTGGAAAAGGTAGATAACTCTAAAACCAAAAATTAAATTTGGTGAGAATAGCTCCCCTTGTAATATCTGTTTACTTCTCTCTCTCTATCTCTCTCCTCTCTCTCTCGTCAGAAAGGGTCGGGCATCTCGCACTCCGCCTGAAAAATGGTTTTATGAGTCCATGAGAAAATAGAAGTTGTTAAACCAGTATAAGTACTTTAGGGATTATTTCTCAACTGGGTAACCTTTTCACTCTTTTAAGATATAGCCAACTAGAGCAAAAAAAGTCAGTGCTATCGTTATACTACAAAATATTATGGAAGCTTGGTAAATCACTGTCCCCATATATTTTTAAATTATTCGACTGTCAAATACAACCGATGCTTACCTGAGGAAGTGAAGTTTGGGGCCTTGTAGCAGATCATAGTATAATAGAAAAAATAAATTGTTTGCATAAGCGATTCCTTAACGTTAGTGTAAAAAACATATTGCTTTCTAGCATATGGCGACGAGACGGGCAGATTCCTTTGAGTAGATAACAACTAAGACCAGATAGTATTAAAATATTGGCTAAAAAATTGTGGAAAATGCCTTCTGTAGACGCCTTCCCTACAATCATATCATATCATATCAGTTAGGCTCTGTAGGCTTATGAAGCCTTTTGCCTTCTAGATATTTTCTCAAATATAAATATTTATTTTCCTTTTCTTTTTGTTTGCCCGTGGATTTACTACGGCTATTGTGTATTTGTTTTGGTGGGTTGGTGGGTTTTTTGTTCGGTCTTTTTTTTTTTTTTTTTTTTTTAAATTTCTCCAAATTTGTGGAGTAAATAATAGTATTAAATTTTTGTCAATAAGATTTTTCTGAACCTATTTAGTGATGATGCATTACAGTCTTCATTAGAAAGATGTTCCAGCAGTTATTACTCGTAGTAAAAACGTTTTGGCTGAACGGATTGTTATTAGTTTTTTTTGTTAATTTAAA
>CM065687.1:1992494-2014994 GCA_017654935.2 Phymorhynchus buccinoides
TCAGCAACAAGAGCATAAGCCTCAACAAAAGAGCAGCAACCTCAGCAACAAGAGCATAAGCCTCAACAAAAGAGCAGCAACCTCAGCAACAAGAGCATAAGCCTCAACAAAAGAGCAGCAACCTCAGCAACAAGAGCATAAGCCTCAACAACAAGAGCAGCAACCTCAGCAGCAAGAGCATCATCAGCAACATCAGCAACAACAACAGCAGCAACAAGAAACATCACTGGCAACGTGGAAGACACGAATAGGATGCAAAGAACAAATAGTACAAGACATTGAATATTATTAAAAATGTAAATACAGTAAAATGGAAAGACTACGTAAATGGCTGAACAAACCACACAATCTCCCCACGCTTGCCAAGCTTTATTCCTAAGAAAGAAAGAAACGAACAAAACAGAGAAAACAACAACAAAACAAACAAACGAACAAGCAAACAAACAAACGAACAAAAACCGACACACAAACACATACTGTAAATGAAAGGCATGAGAGAGAGGGGGGAGAGAGAGAGAGAGAGAGAGAGAGAGAGAGAGAGAGAGAGAGAGAGAGAGAGAGAGAGAGAGAGAGAGAGAGAGAGAGAGAGAGAGAGAGAGAGAGAGAGAGAGAGAGAGAGAGAGATTGATTGATTGATTGATTGAATTTTATTTATAGAGGGTAATGGAGTAAGCAATAACATGCTTTTTTACATCCAGCCCTCTGGACAGAATACATTTATAAAAGTAGAAAATGGAAAACGAAAATAAACACATACAAAGTAATGTAAAGCATGCAAAAAACATCCCTATATTGTAGCACATCAATAACAAAATCAAACCTATTATTATTAACTATACTCATTATTAAAATTCAAAATGTGTGACGTAAGCGCATACACACGGGAAAATAAAACCCAATCCTACTTTTCACACTCAAAGAAGTGCACAAACATATAAAAAAAAATACCTCAATCATACTTCATCATTAAAATGTACTTATTTGAAAAGAAACCCATGCACATAATAAGTCAAACATAATATTACTTTACCTACTCATCTTAACATGCACAATTTAAAATGTAAATACATGTACGTACCCATGGCAACATGAGACCTATTCCTATATTACATTATTCATTTGTAGCATAAACAAATTAAAAAGTAAACACACACTCGTAACAAAAGCAGACCAAGTCATATTGTTTGCAAGCGAATACACATATTAAAAAAATAAATACTACTCATAACGAAATCAAGCCTAAGCCTACTTTCTAGTCCTCGTCTTTAACATGCACATAAGTAAAACTTAACTCATCACAAAATTAAGACTAATCCTATTTTACATACTCATAACATGTAACCTACACATTTTAAATTTAAAGCCGATACACATAATAAAATCAAGCCTAAGCCCATTTTACATACTGATCTTAAAAATACATCAAACGTAAATGTAAGCACATATACATGACAGAATAAAACAAATCCTATTATACATACTCATTTTTAACATACACACATTTTGGAATAAACACTTATACATAGCAAAATAAAACCCAATCCTATAATAATAATAATAATAGCAATAATAATAATAATAATAATAATAATAATAATAATAATAATAATAATAATAATGATAATAATAATAATAATAATAATTCATATAGCGCTAAACATAGTAGTATGCCCGTTGCGCGTTACAAAAGCAACAATGAAAGATGGAAAACATTAATTAAAATCAACAAGAAAGTCATACCACCAACATTCGAATGCAAAGAAATAAAGTAACGATAACATGATTTTCACTCACAAAGACATCCACCCTCGTTCGCCAACACTGTCACTCTCTGATAACACATCACACTCACAAAAACTAATAAAAATGTAAACAAGTAACAGGAAGGAATGCACCAATTAATACGTGCGTACACACGGCCCATACTCTCTCTCTCCCCCCCTCCCTCTCTCCCTCCCTCCCCTCTCTCCCTCTCTCTCTCTCTCCCTCCCCTCTCTCTCCCTCTCCCCCTCCCCTCTCTCCTCTCTCTGTCCCCTCTCTCTCTCTCTCTCTTTTCCCTCTCTCTCTCATCATACAGGATCCCCAATACAATAATATCAAAGAAACACTTTTCGTTACATAAATATAAACATTCTGGCTAAGTCACAATAGACAAAATATAACAATATAAGCCTAAAAATGAAAAAACTAAATTTGTATACTAAATAATTATTTTATGACACTAAACACACACACGCGCGCGCGCGCACACACTCACACACACACACACACACACTGAGAGAGAGAGAGAGAGAGAGAGAGAGAGAGAGAGAGAGAGAGAGAGAGAGAGAGAGAGAGAGAGAGAGAGAGAGAGAGAGAGAGAGAGAGAGAGAGAGAGAGAGAGAGAGAGAGAGAGAGAGAGAGAGAGAGAGAGAGAGAGAGAGAGAGAGAGAGAGAGAGAGAGAGAGAGAGAGAGAGAGAGAGAGAGACAGACAGACAGAGACAGAAATAGATAGACTGAGTGAGAGAGGGAAGCATAGCTTTAACAATCATAACATTATAAACACTGATACATGACAAAGTCGAGCCTAGTTACTTGTAGGCCTACTTCGCATATTCAACTAAAAAATAAACCTAATAGTAAACACACACACGTTATAAAATCATAGTAAATACATATCCATGACATCATCGAACTTATTCTTACTTTATATAAGTATTTATTTTTTACATGCACTAATTTGTAAATTAGCATATACACTCGACAAAATCAAACCTAATCCTACCTTATACACTCAAGTTTCAAATATACATTCAACTAACAGACAAGCAAAATAAATCATACGTTTCATCATCATTTTTTAACAAATATAAAAAACGACACTAATATTTTTATATATAACATGAGAAAATCAAGCCTAAGCCAACATTACACACTTGTCTGTAAAATGAAGAAATTAGAATAAAACACATACACATTATTAAATCAAACTTAATTATATTTAACATAGCCAATTTTAACATACCTTTATACATGACAGATCAAATCAAGGTAATGTTAGATGCGCAAAATATTTATGAGTGAAAAAGTAAACACATGTAGGCATCATGATAAATAACAGAGAGAGCAATAAACACTGAAAAACTTTATTTAACAAGGAGAGAGAGAGAGAGAGAGAGAGAGAGAGAGAGAGAGAGAGAGAGAGAGAGAGAGAGAGAGAGAGAGAGAGAGAGAGAGAGAGAGGGGGGAGAGAGAGAGAGAGAGAGAGAGAGAGAGAGAGAGAGAGAGAGAGAGAGAGAGAGAGAGAGAGAGAGAGAGAGAGAGAGAGAGAGAGAGCGGGCGAGCAAATAACGACACAGTAGGCTAGATGTAGGCCTACACATACTTGGACATTATTTCCACTCACACAGAATTAGCTAGGCTACATGTGTAGACACAAATAAGAGACAGACAAAAATGTTCATCTCGCTCCTACCCCCCCCCCCCCCCCCCCCCCCCAACTCCTTGCCCCTTCGCCATCCCCACTCTAGTCACACAAATCCGACAGTAGGGGAAGACGGGGTAAAAAGCGCATGGGCGGGTAAGAAGCCCACCCCAATTATCTCATGAAATGAAGCAAATTTCAGTCTCATTTTGCTCATGAGACGAGCTACATTAACGCTCGTCTCATGAGCAAAATGAGACTGAAATTTGCTTCATTTCATGAGATAATTGGGGTGGGCTTCTTACCCGCCCATGCGCTTTTTACCCCGTCTTCCCCTACAGATTTAAGATAGGAAGCATTACGATAACAAATCTCGCACCTTTCTGTTTGTACAGTTACTTTCCAATCACAAATTACACCCCCCCCCCCCCCACCCCCAAACCATTCCTGCTATAGCTCTTAATTGAATTAATTGTAACTACCCCTTTCATCGCCACTGTCGCCTCTTGGCACCACAATGATTTAGGGGAAGACGGGGTAAAAAGCGCATGGGCGGGTAAGAAGCCCACCCCAATTATCTCATGAAATGAAGCAAATTTCAGTCTCATTTTGCCCATGAGACGAGCGTTAATGTCTAGCATTCGTCTCATGGGCAAATTTGACTGAAATTTTCTTTATTTCATGAGATAATTGGGGTGGGCTTCTTACCCGCCCATGCGCTTTTTACCCCGTCTTCCCCTAACACCCATGTCACTGAAAGGCATCAAACGAGGGTCTGGTATCCAGTGACCTTACTATGCTCTTCATTTTGGGAGGTAAGAATAGGCCCTGTTTCATGGATGTCACAGAGGAGTCCCAAATATTGCAGATGAGATCTTTTCTTTACTCGGGGAAGTTTGATGGAAACATTTGCCTGAAAAATGGCTGGCGTTGAAAGGGTTTTAACGGTTTCACCGCCAAAGTCGCATCAAATCAGGGACTGTAATCCAAAGACCCTATTTTCTTCATTTTGGGAGGCAAGGATAGGCCTAATGTTAGCCTACACATGTCACAGAGGAACTCCCAATATTGCATATCGTTGTTCTTCTCTACCCAGTTAAATTTAATGGGATTTTTTGGTTGAAAAATGTCTGGCAGCGAAAGGGTTAAGAAGAATTTTCATTACTCACAATCACAGATAATATCAGAACAACACAGAGCCTTTATATTTGGTAGTGGCTGTTAGAAATGTGCCTTTTCATTGATATACATTGTTATAATATTAAAGGAACAAACACATCAAGAGGAGCAGAAAAGCATAAGGTAGGCCTGTAACGTGCAAATCTGTCGCTCGTGCAAATCTCTCTCTCTCTCTCTCTCTCTCTCTCTCTCTCTCTCTCTCTCTCTCTCTCTCTCTCTCTCTCTCTCTCTCTCTCTCTCTCTCTCTCTTCTCTCTCTCTCTCTCTCTCTCTGTGTGTGTCTCTGTCTCTGTCTCTCTCTCTCTCTCTCTCTCTCTCAGCACTTTTACTCTCTCTCTCTCTCTCTCTCTCTCTCTCTCTCTCTCTCTCTCTCTCTCTCTCTCTCTCTCTCTCTCTCTTTCTCTCTTTCTCTCTCTGTGTGTCTCTGTCTCTGTCTCTCTCTCTGTCTCTCTCTCTCAGCACTTTTACTCTCTCTCTCTCTCTCTCTCTCTCTCTCTCTCTCTCTCTCTCTCTCTCTCTCTCTCTCTCTCTCTCTCTCTCTCTCTCTCTCTCTCTCTCTCTCTCTCCGCGCGCACATGCTGTATGTGCGTGTATGTTTGCGCGCGCGTGCGCGTATGTGACCCCTAAGTTGAAGAAAACCAAAGCAGTCTTCGATGTTTTCAAGCCACACGAGAATACACATTGTCCACAATGTTCTCGTATCGCTGGTTGTACACATCTGCCGTCCCCGCCACTTCTCTCTTCTCTCCTTCACAGTTCAAAGAATTGCATAACCTGTGAATGTTTCTGCATTACCATGTGTTGAAGAGGCTTCCTGGGCTTTTGTCTTGTCCTCTTTGAAGTTGTTAGGAGTTAAGTCATTACTTTTAGCAAATTCGCATGTGAACGGTGTTGGGTCTTCAGTGAATGAAGCAATCTCCAAGAATAATTATTATGGTAAGCTGAACCATTACTATATAGTTCTTGTTCTTGTCGTTGTTGCTATTGTTGTTGTTGTTGTTCCAAACAATATAGAGCATCATCTCCACTCTGTCACTTTTGCAGAGAATAACCACCAGAAGCCATATCAGTCGCGGCCACGTTCTGATCCTCTTCTAAGATATAGTATGCACTTGAGATATCTGCCGGTTGCGAATCTTCTGCAGCATTCTGCTCCCTAGCGTGGTGGGGTGTGTGAACATCCATTGTCTCGTCAGCGCGAGATCCATCGACTTCTTCCAGATAATGGTAAACGGATGTTGTTTCCGGTTTCATGCTTCCGGTTCCTTCAGCGTTTTGGGCGTTTTCTGTGTTCGCAATGGCGGAGTAGACATGTTCTGGAGTTTGGGAGAGATGATCGCTCTGAAGTGCAGCATAGGCAGATTGTGATGATTGTTTTGAAGGATTATCATATGATGACTGTTTTGAAGGATTGTCATATGGTTTCTGGTCAGCAATGTTACCAACACCCAAAATCTTGTTATGATAAATGCCCACGTTTGCAATCACAGAATACTCTTCTTCTGAGGTTTGATGAGGACGATCGCTTTGGGACGTGGCGTGGTTTACTGGCTTTTCTTCGTCATATAATTGTTTGGAATCCGCGAGGGGAAGACCATAAGTAGCATTGCTTGTTGCCTTGGACAGTTTTTCACCGTCACCATTATTCTTGAAACACAGCTTGCAGAGGGGAATATGTTGTCTTCTTCTTCTGATCAAGACAAACAGCACCACCGTTAATACAACAGCTACAACCACCACAGTCACAACAGAAGCTGCCACAGCTGTAGTGGTATCAGAGGACTCCTTAGACCCTGTGGATTTGTCTGCGTTTGACCGTTCGCCATTGTTAGGTGAAGTATCTGTTGCACGAGGTCTTGTTGTAGGGAAAGTTGTTCCTTGTGTTTCTTCAGTCGTTTGTAGATTCGTTGAACATGGAGTTTCTGCAGGAGTCAGGGTAACGCTAACTGTAGCGTGCACGTTTTTCGAAGTTTGAATCTTGTCTTTATTTCGTAGCTGTAACCAAAACCGAGACTGAAAAGACTCAACAAAGAGGGTCCCGGACTCTAGGGGAATATCAACAACGTGGTTCTTGCCATCCGTGTGAGCGGAGAGTTTGAAGTGGGATCGGTTAAAGGCTTTGCTGATTTCAACGACTAAGCAGCGCTTCTTTTGGGGTGGTGGGGCACAGAACTTGGGGCTTCTAAAGACACCAGGCACTGCCTGTTTTGCTTTTGATTCTTGTTGGCCATCCTCGTCCTCCTCTGGAGAATTACGGTCTTCGGAGGAAACTGTGTCTTCTTCTTCTTCTTTCTCCTCCTCGTCTTCTTCATGATCCTCCTCGCCCTTCTCGTCTTCCTCCACCTCTTCTTCTTTTTCTTCTTCTGTGTCGTCGCTGTCGTCGTCGTCGTTGTCGCTATCTTCGTGATCCTCCTCCTTCTCCTCTTCTTCTTCCGTGTCGTCGCTGTCGTCGTCGTCGTTGTCGCTATCTTCGTGATCCTCCTCCTTCTCCTCTTCTTCTTCCGTGTCGTCGCTGTCGTCGTCGTCGTTGTCGCTATCTTCGTGATCCTCCTCCTTCTCCTCTTCTTCTTCTGTGTCGTCGCTGTCGTCGTCGTCGTTGTCGCTATCTTCGTGATCCTCCTCCTTCTCCTCTTCTTCTTCCGTGTCGTCGCTGTCGTCGTCGTCGCTGTCGCTATCTTCGTGATCCTCCTCCTTCTCCTCTTCTTCTTCCGTGTCGTCGCTGTCGTCGCTGTCGTCGCTGTCGTCGTCGTCGCTGTCGCTATCTTCGTGATCCTCCTCCTTCTCCTCTTCTTCTTCCGTGTCGTCGCTGTCGTCGTCGTCGCTGTCGTCGTCGTCGCTGTCGCTATCTTCGTGATCCTCCTCCTTCTCCTCTTCTTCTTCCGTGTCGTCGCTGTCGTCGCTGTCGTCGCTGTCGTCGCTGTCGTCGCTGTCGTCGCTGTCGTCGCTGTCGTCGCTGTCGCGTCGTCGCTGTCGCTATCTTCGTGATCCTCCTCCTTCTCCTCTTCTTCTTCCGTGTCGTCGCTGTCGTCGTCGTCGCTGTCGCTATCTTCGTGATCCTCCTCCTTCTCCTCTTCTTCTTCCGTGTCGTCGCTGTCGTCGTCGTCGTTGTCGCTATCTTCGTGATCCTCCTCCTTCTCCTCTTCTTCTTCCGTGTCGTCGCTGTCGTCGTCGTCGTTGTCGCTATCTTCGTGATCCTCCTCCTTCTCCTCTTCTTCTTCCGTGTCGTCGCTGTCGTCGTCGTCGTTGTCGCTATCTTCGTGATCCTCCTCCTTCTCCTCTTCTTCTTCCGTGTCGTCGCTCTCTTCGTGATCACCTTCGTCGTTCTCCTCCTCTTCCTCCTCCTCCTCTTCTTCTTGATCGTCGTCACCATCTCCGTCGCCATCTTCGTCACCGTTCTCGTTGTTGTCATCGCTCAGTGAAGACGTGTCTTCTTGATGATGGTCGTCATTTTCTGAGATTCCATGAGTGTCCGATGGCTCTGTCTCCGCATCACCGAGGTGCTGCCAGTCACAGAAATCGTCCCCAGGAAAGCTGCACGCGTACCTGGACTCATCGTAACAGCAGTTCCCGCGGGCAGCCCATAACAGAAAGAAGACTGCCAGGAAATGGAGCGCAGTCAAAGAAGTTTTCTCCATAATGGCGTAAGATTACTCCTCCAACCAGGGATTTTGCTCCAAACCACCAATTTTGTTGACTCCCTGCAACGAAACGTACTGATTATTAAGGCATGGATAGTGTTGCACTTACAGTAACTCGCTTTCTTGCAAAACGTAAAATAAAGTATACACTGAGAAGAAAACACACGTCCACCCATGCCCCTATTCCCTGAGCTCCAGCCCCCCCCCCCCCCCCCCCCTGGCCCCTGCCCCTCTCGCTACACCATGTACCCTACCTACTCCCCCCACCCTTGAGCTGATCATCTGGGCAGCTGTTCCTTTCCCACAGTACTTGTGTTTTTAGATGATAGCTGAAAACCCCTGTTTGTATACATCATAGTCGTCAACAAGTTGATGGAGGATGTCAAAGCGAAGAAGAAGAAGAAGAAGAAGAAGAAGAAGAAGAAGAAGAAGAAGAAGAAGAAGAAGAAGAAGAAGAGAAGAAGAAGAACGCTGCTCACGTACTCTATTTCGAAAAATAATAACAACCCAACTCAACCCTTTCCTCCCTAGTATGGTACAGTAGAAAGAATGACAAGGGACTAAATTCTTGACGTATTTTAGTACTGAGTGGAAAGAGTTAGTTCCCTTGCCACCTCGATCTATCAACCACAATAAATACATAAAAAAAGGAGCTGTTTAGGTGGAGTTATGGTCCTTCGCCCTGGACACCACATGGTGCTCCATTAGACCTTGTGCATAACATACGCGCAAATTCCGTAGGCCTACAGAAATCCATCCTTAATCCGCCACAACAACAAAAAAAACACCAAAATCTGGAAGTAATCTGGAATATGAAGTAGTGTGCACATAGGGCCTACACGCGGAAACCCGTCCGCACACCCTATAGTTCGATTATACACCTGTATCGTTAAAAATTCGGGACTTTCCTGGAGTTGCACTGCCTCCGGGCATTGCCTCCGGGATCGTTCCCACCATCTTTATATCTAATAATGTCCCATATGTGCCTGTTTCAGACCGGAGGACGTTAAACGGATTTTCATCATCTGGAGTTGCACTGCCTCCGGGCATTGCCTCCAGGATCGTTTCCACCATCTTTATATCTAATAATGTCCCATATATGTCTGTTTCAGACCGGAGGACGTTAAACGGATTTTCATTCGTCCGCACACTCTATTCACTTATTTCTGACATTCTTTTTACTTTATTTGCGGATGGGATATGCGCATGGATTTCCACGTATAATGTGCACACGACCTTAGAAGACAGTGTCTTTGAGACGGCAAACTCACTCTCTATTTTCAGTCTCTGTGTGCCTTATTCCCTCTCTCGCACGCGTTTGGCAAAAATAGATTGTGCCTTCTACATTGCATGTTTAATCAAATGAAATAAACTCAGCCTGGAGAGTCATCATTCCCCCGTAAGATTACCAGAAGTGCTGTTTGCCGCATTAAAATAAACTTTTATATCGATTGAGAAATAATACACATGCAATGCTGTTTTAGATATGTTGGTTAGAGATAACAACATACATTTTTTTTTACCACAGCTTTACTCAACACAGAAAGGAACATTTTCTACATGATTCTCTGGTGCTCTTCAAAATTAATTTGGAATTTAAAAACCACTAGAGTAAAAAGGTTCAGAGACAAATAATACACACACATGCACCCCTCTCCAACCAAAATACAAAGGCTTAAAACAAACTAAACTTAAACACAAAATGTGTGTGCATGTACTTGTGGCGGTACCATAGCCGATGAACTTTAACCGAGGCGTGGTTACCGCTACGCTTATCTGTATTGTTAAAAAAAATAGGGACTTTACTGGAGTTGCACTGTCTCCGGGCATTGCCTCCAGTATTGTTCCCACCATCTTTGTATTTACAGATGTCCCATATGTGTCTGTTCCAGACCGAGAGGACGTACATTTTTCAACGAAACAAAATGCATCTCAAATACAATTCATTGTCAGTGTTTTAACTTCAATACATTAATACGAAATCACTGAAAATGGCAAACAGCTACACAGGTGCAATACGTATTTAAGCTTACCTGAGTCCTCAAAGAGACAATGTTACGTTATATTATAGCTTGTAGAAATAACGTCTCGACGACATGAAGGTACATTGCACAAGACTACTACTACTACGACTTTGCCAGTCAAGCGTACAGCCACACACACAGCAACTTAAAACTTGTTTCGTGCTTTGCTATCTGATATTGTCTCTATGGCAGTGCTGTACATAGTGGGGTACGGGTATGGTAGTGGGGCGTCCTACTGATGTGCCGCCGTCTCTATGCTTCACTATCATCGTGCCCCCGTCTGTATATAATGTCCCCGTCTCTATAGTATCGCCCTCATTGCGTCTCTGTATCTATATGCACCCACGTTTATCTGTGTCCCAGTCCCTATGTGTTCCCGTCTCTATGTGTCACCCTTATTGTGCCCCCGTCTGTATATGTCCCCGTCTCTATAGTGTCACCCTCATTGTGGCTCTGTCTCTATATGCACCCACGTTTCTGTGTGTCCCAGTCCCTATATGTCCATGTCTCTATGTGTCACCCTTATTGTGCCCCCGTCTCTATGTGTCACCCTTATTGTGCCCCCGTCTCTATGTGTCACCCTTATTGTGCCCCCGTCTCTATATGTCCCCGTCTCTATGTGTCACCCTCATTGTGCCCCCGTCTCTATATGCCCCCATGTCTCTGTGTGTCCCAGTCCCTATATGACCCCGTCTCTATGTGTCACCCTTATTGTGCCCCCGTCTCTATATGTCCCCGTCTCTATGTGTCACCCTTATTGTGCCCCCGTCTCTATATGTCCCCGTCTCTATGTGTCACCCTTATTGTGCCCCCGTCTCTATATGTCCCCGTCTCTATGTGTCACCCTCATTGTGCCCCTGTCTCTATAGGTCCCTGTCACTATGTGTCACCCTCATTGTGCCCCTGTCTCTATATGTCCCCGTCTCTATGTGTCACCCTCATTGTGCCCCTGTCTCTATATGTCCCCGTCTCTATGTGTCACCCTCATTGTGCTCCCGTCTCTATAAGTCCCTGTCTCTATGTGTCACCCTCATTGTGCTCCCGTCTCTATATGTCCCTGTCACTATGTGTCACCCTTATTGTGCCCCTGTCTCTATATGTCCCTGTCACTATGTGTCACCCTCATTGTGCTCCCGTCTCTATATGTCCCTGTCACTATGTGTCACCCTCATTGTGCCCCTGTCTCTATATGTCCCCGTCTCTATGTGTCACCCTCATTGTGCCCCTGTCTCTATATGTCCCTGTCACTATGTGTCACCCTCATTGTGCCCCTGTCTCTATGTGTCCCCTGTCACTATGTGTCACCCTCATTGTGCCCCTGTCTCTATGTGTCCCCGTCTCTATGTGTCACCCTCATTGTGCTCCCGTCTCTATATGTCCCCGTCTCTCTATGTGTCACCCTCATTGTGCCCCTGTCTCTATATGTCCCCGTCTCTATGTGTCACCCTCATTGTGCCCCTGTCTCTATATGTCCCTGTCACTATGTGTCACCCTCATTGTGCCCCCATCTCTATATGTCCCCGTCTCTATGTGTCACCCTCATTGTGTCCCCATCTCTATATGTCCCCGTCTCTATGTGTCACCCTCATTGTGTCCCCATCTCTATATGTCCCCGTCTCTATGTGTCACCCTCATTGTGCCCCATCTCTATATGTCCCCGTCCCTATGTGTCACCCTCATTGTGCCCCTGTCTCTATATGTCCCCGTCTCTATGTGTCACCCTCATTGTGCCCCCTGTCTCTATATGTCCCCGTCTCTATGTGTCACCCTCATTGTGCCCCATCTCTATATGTCCCCGTCTCTATGTGTCACCCTCATTGTGCCCCTGTCTCTATATGTCCCCGTCTCTATGTGTCACCCTCATTGTGCCCCTGTCTCTATATGTCCCCGTCTCTATGTGTCACCCTCATTGTGCCCCATCTCTATATGTCCCCGTCTCTATGTGTCACCCTCATTGTGCCCCATCTCTATATGTCCCCGTCTCTATGTGTCACCCTCATTGTGCCCCATCTCTATATGTCCCCGTCCCTATGTGTCACCCTCATTGTGCCCCTGTCTCTATATGTCCCCGTCTCTATGTGTCACCCTCATTGTGCCCCTGTCTCTATATGTCCCCGTCTCTATGTGTCACCCTCATTGTGCCCCATCTCTATATGTCCCCGTCTCTATGTGTCACCCTCATTGTGCCCCTGTCTCTATATGTGTCCCCCGTCTCTATGTGTCACCCTCATTGTGCCCCTGTCTCTATATGTCCCCGTCTCTATGTGTCACCCTCATTGTGCCCCATCTCTATATGTCCCCGTCTCTATGTGTCCCCCTCATCGTGCCTCTGTCTTTATGTGTCACCCAATAGGAATTAAATCTCAACGTACATTTAGAATATTGAATGTGGCGGTGGCCGATGAGGTGGCCGATGAGGTTTAACCGAGGCGTGGTTACCGCTACACCTATCTATAATTATTGTTAAAAACTCGGGACTTTACCTGTGTTGCACTGCCTCCGGGCATTGCAGCCAGTATTGTTCCCACCATCTTTGTGTAATTACAAATGTCCCATTACGTGTATGTGACCTAGAGGACGTAAAACATCATTTTCACCAGCAATGAAATCGGTGACACATACTGTGTAGGCTACATGGCGGTGACGGGGAGCGCATAGAAGCGGGGGGGCATTGCTATTAGCCGTTTTAGGTGGGGTTGTTACTTCCCTTGGTTTGGTGGCTCACTGATACAGTCCCTTTGTTTGCTATAACTTCCGGTGGCGAGTTGGGCAGCTACCGTAGATAGTAGATCGACTTTCCTGTTTCTGTTTGCGTCGCAGACGCCACTTCTGACGATAAATCGCGATGTTGATACGAACATGAATGTTTTGCTGTCCCTATACGTGATTACGCGAGTTTTACTACTCCTTATTTGCTTCAATAACAGTTACTTTGTCACCATCTTTACCCTGCGCTTTTTGTTTTGTTTCTTTTCATGGTAGGCCTATGACGATAATGTGTTTACTGTTTACCACATCTGTGTAAATAATTACGGTGTGGCGAGAGCGCCGTATGCTTTGGTTTGTTCGATAATTCCTTTGATGGCTTTACAACAAATAAAATAATCTGAGTTTGAATTTTGATATGGTTGAGGGGAAAGGGGGCATGCAAGCAAACGGGGGATTCTACTAGAGGGTGGGTGGGTCGTGGATGAAGGATTTTCACTATGATTTGGGAATGGGTAGAACTAGAAGGGTGGGAGTAAAGTGGGGCGGATGGGGGAAGGGGCTCGCACAGTGACACACACACACACGCACACATGTACAGAGAGAGATATATATATATAGTTTTACATCAGTTTAAAGAGGCAATGCTATGGCATAGCAGGCACCTTTCTAGAATGGGTTAACCAGTGACATAATTATAAGCCTTTTACTACTTGCCTTATATGCAAATTCCTTGATGTTGACTAACTCTACTTTTAAGTTGCGATGGAGGAAGCCAAGGGTCTTACTGACTTTGCTGCGCACATTTGAGATGTGGGTGTCCCATCTAAGGTCTTGTGATATTGTAAAACCCAGACATTTATTTTCATCTCTATCCAATCCAGGTCCTGGCCATATAGTTGGTAGTTCTTTATCAGGGGATTTTTCTTCCTGATCACATGGAGGCTCTTGCATTTGTCGGGATGGAAGGACATCCATTTGTTTTCCCATGATGCTAATTCATTTAGGTCTGGTTGGAGATCATTGAGGTCTCTGGGAGGGTCCACAGCTCGGTGACAGAGTCGTCCACAAAGAGAAAGGAAGTTGGAAGATAGTTGCCTCGAAAGACCATTGATGCCAACAGGAAAAGGGTCGGCCCAAGCACAGATCCTTGGGGGACTCCTGATTCTACATGGATAGCTTCGGATGCAGCTCAATCAACAACTATTTTTTCCTGCCTGCCTGCAAGGAAGCTCTCAATTAATCTATTGACTGAACTTCTGATCCCATAGTGGCGAAATTATTCATAAGGAGATAGTGATAAATCTTATCAAAGGCCTTTTTAAAATCCACGACTAGGACGTTGGTCCTTCCAGATAAAAATTTAAAAATAAGCGACAAAAATGTGCTTGATAGTGGTGGTGAGAAATACTGGGTCACCAACTCACTCACACACACACACCACAACTCGCATACACACACAACACAACTCACACACACACACACACGCACGCGCACACGCACACACAGAGGCGCGTGAAGGTCGAGAGGGTATACAGTCGTATATTGTAAAGACAAACAATTTATCATGTGTGTGTGTGTGTGTGTCACTGACTGAGTCAGTTGTGTCTGACTATAACCTTTTCATAGCAGATAAAGCGACTGCTATTCTACTTTTACAGGGCTGGACTGAAATTTGTTTTCATTGGTGGTAGGTGATAGAAGCTGTGAAGCAGTGACCGACACCTAGGCATCTATATATAAAAAAAGACAAACAATGTATCGTGTGTGTGTCACAGTGTGTGTGTGTGTGTGTGTGTGTGTGTGTGTGTGTGTGTGTGTGTGTGTGTGTGTGTGTGTGTGTGTGTGTGTGTGTGTGTGTGTGTGTGTGTGACTGACTGAGTCAGCTGACTATGACTTTCACATAGCAGATAAAGCTACTGCTATTCTACTTAGAACTACAGGGCTGGACTGAAATTTGTTTTCAGTGGTGGTAGGTGATAGAAGCTGTAAAACAGTGACAGACACCTAGGCATCCATTGTTTCAGAAGGCGTAAAATCTCTATTTTTCTCTCTCTCTAGGCATCCATAAAATAAGTTTTTAAAAAAGGACCTAGAATACTACCTTGAGGAACACTACTGCTAACATGTGCAGCCTACAGACTGATTTCACATCTTTACTATTACAATGCTGAGTTCTGTTACATGAAAAGTCTTCTATCCATATTAAGTAAATTGTTGTGGATTCCATAACCATGTAATTTAATTGTATGTTGTAGGCCTACTTACAACAGTTGTGTTGTAATGGAAAGAGTGACTTGTTTTGGGCTTAAAAGCTGATTAAGTTCTTTTAAAACATTATTTATTATTTATTTTGTTATTATTTGTTTTTAAATAAATAGATCTAGCGCAGGCCAAACAATGTCTTAGCGTGTACTATTTCACTTCTGAGTACTGGGTGCACTATCCCAGGTTGTTGGGGTGATGGCTTATGCACAGTTTCTTATTTCAAGCACTGGGAGAGGGGTGGAAGTAAAGTACATTTTCTTACTACACATTTCATAATTTGCACACCATTTCAACGCCCCAGGAGAAATATCAGTATGCAGTACACTTTCTTGTTACAAACTTGCTGTTTGTATACCCTTTGAAAATCCAAAATAACCCTCTTTTTTTTAAAAAGCGTGAATAGCAAATTTCTTCTTTACATCCTGCAGTCCTAAAGATTACAGGCACATGGGAGGGAACATGAGAATCAGTGAATAATTGACATCATTGGTAGTGCAACATACTGGGAATGAGATTGAATCATACAAATTATTTTTAAATTTTGTCTGAAATTGAGAGGATTTGTGGGGATACCCGGATAGTGTTGGTTAAAATAATGTGAATACGTCTTACTTTGTTGTGTCAGTGTATTTGTATTTAATGCTGTTATAAAGCAAAGTACACCTGTGCATGCGCATTAATTTTGAATAAAATCATACCAGCCCCGAAAGTCTCAAAACCTTTTCGTACGAACCTCCCCCCTTCCTCACTACTAGTACACGTACTAGGCAAACGTGTTTTGAATAGGCAAACGTGTATGTAATTTTTTTGGGCGTGGTTTCATGATCACAATAGCAGGCAAATGTATTTCACTTTTACCAAAACCGTTTTGAAAAAAAAAATGTAACGAAGCCTACCTAACTGCCCCCTTCCCTCCCCTTTTTGGGGGGAAGATTTACTAACTATCCTGGGATAAACACTGATTTTAAGCACTGAGAGAAAGAGCATCATCACCCTAAGCTAAGTGACCCAGCCAGTCAGGATCCTTTCAGCGGGCACCCAACGTGATGCTGAATGGAGCAGCTACCTTCACTCTAAGCTAAGTGACCCAGCCAGTCAGGTCCCGATCAGCGGACACCCAACATTATGAAACATAATAGAAAAGGAACCGCCTAAGCTAATGAAAAAAGTTATGTTCTGTGGCTTTTTCGTGCAAGACAGTATGAGTTTGCTCAGTTGCAGGGTTTGTGATCGAATAAATAATCACAACTGAGCCAAACAAATAAGATCGTGATCTGTTATGAGAAACACACAGTGTTGTGTAAAAGTAGAGCTGATTAATTAAAAAAAATCAGTGACAAAATTGTGTGTCAGAGATTCAATGCGAGATCTGCAAGCTGCACGCACATCTTTGGTTGTTCCTTGCCCATTACTTGTCGTCAGGCAAACATTCAGCCCCATCGGCTCGGAAGTGAGTAGATCACTTTTCGCGACTCCGCGCGCTAGAGATAAACAAGCGCATTCACTCTTGCAAACCGGCTTCGATAAAACGGCTAATAGCAAGGCTCACGTAGTGGTAGAGTAATGGCTTTGGGGGTTAGGATACAAAGGATGAGGGTGGACGTAGAAGGCTTTTGTATGCTGTTTCCCCCACTCTCCGTGTCGGTATCTGTCTCTGTGCCCGTCTGTCTGTCTCTCACAACTGAGTGTCAAAAATCACTGAAGCTTGTCTCATTTACCCTGTGTAAATAAAGAGGCAACAACATATTCGACCGTGTTGTGGCTGTGTGTGTGTGTGTGTGTGTGTGTGTGTGTGTGTGTGTGTGTGTGTGTGTGTGTGTGTGTGTGTGTTGTGTTGTGTTGTGTGTGTGTGTGTGTGTGTGTGTGTGTGTGTGTGTGTGTGTGTGTGTGTGTGTGTGTGTGTGTGTGCTTTGCGTGCGCGTGTTTGTTGTATGCGTGCGTGTGATCAAGAGTGGGTATGGAAAGTTGTTCGAAAAGGGAAGATCAGCTTGTAGACCTAGTAACCTTTTCCGACTTTGTTATTTCTCTGTTGTTGTTGTATGATGGTTTTGGTTTTCTATATTATATTTGTTATGAAGTTGATACATTTTGCCAACCCCCCTTGTCATAAGACCGTGTCTGGTAATGACAATAAAAATGTCGAATTGTCGAATTCTCTCTCTCTCTCTCTCTCTCTCTCTCTCTCTCTCTCTCTCTCTCTCTCTCTCTCTCTCTCTCTCTCTCTCTCTCTCTCTCTCTCTCTCTCTCTCTCTCTCTCTCTCTCTCTCTCTCTCTCTCTCTCTCTCTCTCTTCTCTCTCTCTCTCTCTATCTCTCTCTCTCTAGCGACTGAGAAAGACAAAACATCAATTGAAACTGAGAGGGAGAAGAGGAGAGAGAGATAGATAGAGAGAGAGAGAGAGAGAGAGAGAGAGAGAGAGAGAGAGAGAGAAGAGAGAGAGAGAGAGAGAGAGAGACAGAGACAGAGACAGAGACAGAGACAGAGAGACAGAGAGAGGCGGGCAGACAGAGAGACAGAGACACAGACAGACCGAGACAGAGAGACATAGTGAGACAGAGACAGAGACAAAGGCACACACGCAGAAAATGATCACAGGACATTCTTCCGTTTGGATAAATGGTTTTTTTAAAATGAGATATCAGCTCTGTTTAAACACCAGCAGCAGCATTAGCAACGAGAGCAGCAACAACAGCTGCAGAAACAGCACACGGCATTGTCAATAAAGAATACAAACATGTATGATAATTGAAGGCCTATGAACCAACCTACAAACACAGTATCTACACAAATATGCTTCTTTTCGACTTGAAATCAAGATTATTAATAACAAGGGCGTCGCCGAGCGGCAGACATGTCCGTCACCAGCAATGCCACGCACTTGCGACACCCCGTAGAGTGTCACATCCTGACACAAAATTGGAAGGGATTCTGTCTTCTAGTTCACGAGATACAGCTTGAAGAAGAAACATATAGCGCAAAGAAGGAAATTTCGGTTTTCAAGGTCACACTTCAAGGTCAAAGTCAGCATGGTGATAATTTATGCTCGGATGTTTTCTTCTCTAGGGTATACAGTACCACACACAATCTGAAGCGCTTCTGTCAAGTACCAATGTGGAAAATATGGCTTAAAACCCAATTTGTAGACCCCTACCACTTTCAAGGCCTACGGATCGCCCGGACCGTGACCTTGACCTTGATCGGTATGCCACCATCAGAACGGGCATAAGCCAAAGTACCTTCATGCCAAATTTGAAGACTCTAACACTAACGGTGTGGGAGTTATGGCCCCTGAAAGATTTTCGGTTTTCAAGGTCGTACGCCAAGGTCAAGGTCACGACGGCAAATATGGTTTGCGCGGATGCCTTCCTCTCATGGTGACACACCAGCACACACAATTTGACGTGATTCTGTCAACCCGTTCGAAAGATATCCTTGGGACAGACAGAAGGAGAAAAAAATGACCCTCCGATTTTCAGGCTCCAGCGATCTTTTTGACCTTGACCTTGACCTTGATCGGTATGCCATCATCAGAACGGGCATAAGCCAAACCACCTTCATACCAAGTTTCAACATCCTATGTTGATCGGTGCCCGAGATATGGCTAAAAATAGATTTTCGGTTTTCAAGGTCGTACGTCAAGGTCAAGGTCACGACGGCAAAATGGTTTGCGCCGATCTCTTCCTATTAAGGAGGCACACCTTCACACAAAATTTGACGCGATTCGGTCAAGCGGTTCGGGAGATATCCTTGGGACAGACAGAAAACCCCCCCAAAACAAACAAAAACAAACAAACAAACAAACAAAAATACAAACCAGCCCATCGCAATAGTCCGTCTTGGTGACGGACTAATCATAATTAGCATTTATAGCGTCTAATCTTAACAAAAGGCCCTAAGCGCTTATAATAATAAATGAATAAACCAGCAAGCAATATAAATAAATAAACGACACAAATATATTATTCACACACACACGCGCGCACGCGCGAACACACGCACGCACTAAGCACAGACATACATACACACGAACGCACTGCACGCAAGCACGCGCGCGCACGCACACGCACACGCACACGCACACGCACACGCACACGCACACGCACACACACACACACACACAAACAACACGCATGCACACAAACACACGCGGATGGAAGGGGCACAGTACTTTGAAAAGAAATATAGCAGGCTATGATTTGAAAAGAGTAGTTTTGAGAGAAGACTTAAATGAAGAAAGGGAGTTGGCAGAACGGAGAGGTAAAGGGAGTCTATTCCAAGAGGAGGGGACCTGGAAAGAGAAGGAGCGTTCGCCAAGGGTCCTGGTGTGGTAACGAGGGATCAGGAAGAGAGAAGTGTCAGAGGAACTGTCTAAGAGGTGTGTAAAGGTTTAGAAGATCAGCGAGATAAGAAGGAGCCAGACCATTCATGGATTTGTAACAGAGCAGAGAGAACTCTTCCGACAGGAATCCATTGAAGAGATTGGAGTAGAGTGAGAGAATTTGGAGCACCTCAGTACAAGGCGAGCAGCATAATAATTGTTCTGAATTGAAGATTCAAGATTTGATTATCCGCTCACCCTTATTAGAGCATGGAGGGCTTAATTAAACTTCAGCTATTATACAATTAACAGAAATAGCCTACGTTTAGACAAACATAAGATTCAAACTTATACAGAAGCTTTAAAAATGGTAACAAATACAATAAACACATATGCTTCGGTTGTTACAGTTTCTAATCAAAGATGTGAAAAACAGGTTTTTTGGGGGTGAATGCAATCTTCATCTAATAGCAGAACAACACTGATCCTTATTTAGTAGTGGCTGTTATAAAATCAATTGTCAATGACAGGCTTCGTTAAACAAACAAACAAACAAACAAACAAACATGCAAACAAACTTCAAAGAGGAGAATATAGTCGTAGCATGACGTATTGTTAAAATGTTCAAAATTACAGGCTGCAAATGAACTACTCTATTTAAATTTTTATGTATTAACACTTTTAATAAAACATGCAATAAATTTTTAAAAAAAGGTCAAGCATGGTTATAATATTATAACGTATAAATGCGCTCACATTGCGTAAGATTACATTACCTACATTTAACAGACACTTACTGAAGGTGAAACTGACTAAAAAGGATAATGATAAAAAAAACAACAACATCTTTTGTTAAAACACATAATTTGTAACACACAAATCCGTAAGTTTTACCAAAAAACTGAGCATTACTGATTAAGTAAGAAACAAGGATGTGGTTGATCCAATTAACGTATAAATGACCTTAGCCTGTACTTTAATCAAAAACATATGTACAAAAGAAAATGACAAAAGGTTATAATTTAATTCTTTGTCCAATACAAAATTATTGTTAAGTTGGTTTAAATCGAAATTGGCGTAAAACATGCTTGCCATTGTTCCCCATAAAACATTCAGAAAAGTAATTGTCTCTGATCTTTTTTGCTTTGTTTTTCCCCCCCGTAGTTTCTACAAACCAAATCAAATCAAATCAAAACATCTTTATTATCTCTAAAAGAGAAATTGCGTCCAGGTGCCACGATTATAACATAGACATTGACATTAAAGATACAATAAAATACATTATAAACGGTTATAATATTAAAGGCATAGAAGATTAAGAAGGCATAGAATGCACACAATGCATTAAGAACAAAGACCAAAATCACAGTCAGAAAGGTGTTGCACACATTCAGGGTACACAATTACAACGCACTTAAACAAGAACAATAGGTCTAAAGTAAAATGCAAAGGCATTCAAATGTATCACGTCATATCTGCTAAACGCGTGGTTGCAACAAAGACCAAAATCAACAGTCAGAAATCTGTCTTTTAGGTTACTTTCTTATTCTGTTCATATAAAGCATCATTTTCCTTTTCTTATTCTCATCACTGTTACCCTCCCCCATCTCTTTCTCTCTCTGCGTAGCACCACGCTAGTATGTGTGTGTGTGTGTGTGTGTGTGTGTGTGTGTGTGTGTGTGTGTGTGTGTGCGTGTGGTGTGCGTGGTGCGTGTGTGCGTGCGTGTGCGCGTGCGCGCGTGTGCGTGTGCGTGTGCGTGCGTGCGTTTGCGCGTGTGCGTGCGTGCGTGTGTGTGCGTGTGCGCGCGCGTGGGTATGCATATCCTCTCCGTATCATAAGCCCAGAGAAACTCAAAGCAGTTTTCGATGTTTTCAAGGCACACGAGAATACTCATTGTCCATAATGTTCTGTCCGTTCTCTCTCTGCAGTTCATTGTTACTGTCTGCTTTCTCTTCGTTCAGATGGTTGTACACATCTGTCGTTCCTGTCACTTCTTTCTTCTTTCCATCCTCGCTCTTCCCTTCAAAGTCCAACGAATTATAATCCGTGAGTGTTTCTGCATTACCTCGCGTTGAAGACGCTTCCTTAGCTTGAACCTTTTCTTCCTGAAAGTCGGTAGACGCTTGCAGGCCACCTGTCTTTGCAAGTTCATAAGTGAATGGCGTTGGGTTTTTCGTGGAGGTAGCAGGCTCATCTTCAAGAATATGGTAAACCGAACCGTGATCTTCTTGCTTTTGTTCCTGCGGCTGCTGTTGTTGTCCCAAACAATGCAGAGCATCGTCTCCAGTCTGCTTTTGCAGGGAATAACCCGAAGCCAGATCAGCTGTGGCCACATTCCGACCCTCTTCTAAAGTGTGATGCGCGCTTGAAATATCTGACAGCTGTGAATTCTCTGCATCATTATGCTCCCTAGCATGGTGAGATTTGCTAGCATCACCGGCCTCTTTAGGGCAAGATTCCTCATCTTCTTCCAGGCAATGGTAAAAGGACGTTGCTTCCGGTTTCTTGTTTCCGGTTCCTCTTTCCGTTTCTGCCGGCAGAGGCAAGTGATTGTAGTCTCCCTTGGTCTCAGACGTGGACACAGTTTCTTGACCAGCGGTGTGGAAATTCAGCGTGTTGTAATCCACAGTAGCTGACTGCGCTGATGGTTTTTCATCTCGATTTAGATCAACGTTGTCCACACCTGGGTTGGTGCTTTGGCTGTTTCCTGGGTCTGTGATGACTGTGTAGACATGTTCCTGAGTTTGAGAAAGGCGGCTGTTTTCAAGTGCAGAATAAGCTGATTGTGATGATTTGTCCGAAGGAGTTCTGTTTGTCCTCTGGTTAGTAGTGTTCCCAACAGCCACGTTAATGTTTTCAGTGGTTTCTCCTAATGTAATCACAGAGTACTCGTGTTCCAGGTTTTGAGAAGGACGATTACTTTGGGGTGTGGCATGGTGGGCTGGTTTTCCTTCGTTGCGTAAT
>CM065687.1:2019994-2033413 GCA_017654935.2 Phymorhynchus buccinoides
ACAGAGAGGCCAGAGGAGAGACGAAGCGAGACACAGAGGGGGGGTGAGAACACAGAGGACAGAGACGAGAAGAGACATGAGAGAGACAGAGAGAGTGGACACAGAGAGACAGAGAAAAACGAGAGAGAGAACAGAGAGACAGAGAGGAGACAGAGAGGACAGAGAGAGACAGAGCAGAGACAGAGACATAGAGAGATAGATAGACACTGAGAGAGAGAGAGACAGAGGACAGAGAGACAGAGAGACAGAGAGACAGAGAGAGACAGAGGAAGACAGAGAGACGACAGAGAGACAGAGAGATACAGACAGAGACACAGAGAGACAGAGAGGAGAAAGAGAAACTGAGAGAGAGAGAGATACAGAGAGAGACAGAGACAGAGATACAAACAGAGAGAGAGAGAGAGAGACGAGAGAGACAGAGAGAGACAGAGAGAGACAGAGAGAGGGACAGAAGAGGACAGAGAGAGACAGAGAGATAAAGAGAGATAGAGAGGAGACAGAGAGACAGAGAGAGACAGAGAAGAGACAGACAGAGCCACAGAGAGAAGAGAGAGACAGAAAGACATAGAGCGAGAGAGAGACCTGAGGAGAGGGAGGGAGAGTCATTAGAGACAGAGAGAGAGAGAGACAGAGGAAAACACAGAGAGAGACAGAGATGAGAGAAGAGAGTAGAGGAGAGACAGAGAGAGGACGGAGACCGAGAGAGAGAGAAGAGACAGAGACAGACAGAAAGACAGAGAGAGACCAGAGAGAGACGAGAGACAGGAGAGAGGAGACAGAGGGAGACAGACAGACGGAGAGACTGAGTGAGTGAGAGAGTGAGTGAAACGAGAGAGACAGAGAGGAGAGACAGAGAGACGAGGAGGGAGAGAGAGAGAGAGAGTGGAGGGAGGACGAGAGAGAGAGAGAGAGAGAGACAGAGGAGAGACAGAGATAGAGAGAGACAGAAGAGAGAGACAATGAGAGTGAGAAAAGACAGAGAGAGAGAAGAGAGAGAGAGTAGAGACGCAGAGAGAGAGAGAGACAGAGAGAGAGTGAGAGATAGCGAGAGAAAGAGACAGGGAGACAGAGAGAGAGAGAGAGAGAGAGAGAGAGAGAAGAGAGAGGAGAGAGAGACAGAGAGAGAGACAGAGAGAGACAAAGAGAGGAGACAGAGACACAGAGAGAGGGAGAGGAGATACAGAGAGACAGAGAGAGAGGACAGGAGAGAGAACAGAGACAGAGAGAGAGAGAGACAGAGAGACAGAGAAGAGACAGAGAGACAGATGAGACAGAGAAGAAGATCAGAGAGAGACAGAGAGAGACATAGAGACAGAGAGCGAGAGAGAGAGAGAGAGACAGAGAGAGAGACGGAGAGACAGAGAGACAGAGAGACAGGAGACAGAGAGAGAGAGAGAGAGAGATTGAGGGAGAGAGAGATCAGAGAGAGATAGAGGATGAGAGAGAGAGAGAGAGAGAGCAAGAGCGCCGAGAGAGAGAGCTCATAGATAGATAGAGAGAGAGAGAGAGAGACAGAGAGAGACAGAGAGAGACAGAGAGAGACAGAGAGAGACAGAGACAGAGGAGAGAAACAGAGAGAGAGAGAGGAGTGACACAGAGAGAGAGAGAGAGAGCGAGAGAGAGAGCGAGAGAGACAAGAGAGAGAGGAGAAAGAACATTTGAACTCGAACATAACTCGAACTCGAACTCGAAACTCGAAAATTTTAATGAATAGGCCTCACCTGCCCGTATCATGTGGGAGGGTGGGGATGGGGATTACATGAGGCATAATAAATAACATTATTATCAAAACATTCCATCGATTGGAAATGCAAACACAAACAACCAAGGAAATAATGAATAGACAAACAAACCAACACACCACCAAATGAATGGATGACTAAACACAGAAATAAGTAAATAATTAGTTAAACCAATTAGATAAATACAATATACCCCACACATCGGTTCACACACAGGGGGATTAGATTACCCAAACAATCATTATCATTATTTGTGAAATAATAATAGAAAATAATACTCAGCAACTCAATCAGCTACTATTTATCACACATAAACAAAGTGCACACAAACTATATTTGAGGAATAAAATCCATCAAAAATTTTTCCTTTTTTTTTTTTTTTTTTTTTTTTAATACATGGATCAAACTTAACCAGCCACAGTTGCATAACGGGAAAGCGAACAGCAGAGATCCACAGAGAGAGAGACGATTAGACGAGGTTAGTGGGTGGTGTTGTAAGCACCGTTACGCTGACCATCATTACATATTGATGATGTATTGACGACGAACGCTGATGGGCGGGATTTTGTTTTGTTTGTTTGTTCGTTTCCCCCCTTCCTCCGTAAGTTCGTGCGTGTGGGATATTAGCGGAAGAGAAATATGAGATTGTCCTCATTTACAATCAAGAAATGTATTTGACCCACGGTACAAAACATACGCCTAGGGACTTAAACTCAAGGTTTTATAATTTTTTCTAACAAATCAGTTTTGTCTTAAGCGGGCGACAGACTGTGTGACAGCCTCATATGACTCGATCAGATACTTTATATCAGATACAATCGTCTACCTTTGTGAAAGCTTACCCATCCCTTGACCTTTAAATTACAAATTAAACGTTCTAATAAAGCGAACTCCTAAAAGAACGAAAAACAGCTATTCATATCTTAGTAATTTTGTTATGTTTCAGGATTCAGACAGTGGGGTGTGTTCGAAGAGTCGTCGTCATCATGGAGAAGCCTTCACTGACGATGCTCCCATGCTGTCTGATATTCCTCCTCGTTCTCTGGACTGCTCACGTGCATGGCAAGGGCAGATGTCAAAATGACTCTGAGTACAGATGCATCATTTCTGGGGACGATTTCTGCGGCTGGAAGCACGTTAACACTGGAGAACCATCTTCTGGAGGAGGTTTCTTCACAAGCCCCACGTTCTGTGCTCCACCCCCCCAAATGAAACGATGTTTAGTCGTTCAAATCACAAGGCGATTTAACCGCTCCCGCTTCCAATTCCATGTCCAAGATGGCAACAACAGCAACATTGATGAGTATCCCCTAGAGTCAGAGACCCTCCTTGTCAGATATTTTATGTCGCGTCGGTTTTGGTTGGTTGCTAAAAACTTATGGGTCAAGATATAAAACATCGACAAAGGTGTACTGCAAAGTGTTAAGGTTACCAACACTGAACTTCCTGACTGAAATCCCAGTGTTCAACAAATCCAGAAACGGCAGAAGAAACACAAACAACAACTTTCCCTACAGCTGCGGTAGCCTCTGTTGTGACGGTGCTGGTTGTCGCTCTTGTAATAACTGTGGTTCTTTTCATCCTGATCAGAAGAAGAAGAAGAAGACAACAGCCGTTGTGCAAGATGTGTTTGAAGAATGACAGTGACGATGAATCGTCCAAAACAACGGGCGATGCTGCTCCCGGTCTTCCTCTCGCGGATCCGAAACAATTACGCAACGAAGGAAAACCAGCCCACCATGCCACACCCCAAAGTAATCGTCCTTCTCAAAACCTGGAACACGAGTACTCTGTGATTACATTAGGAGAAACCACTGAAAACATTAACGTGGCTGTTGGGAACACTACTAACCAGAGGACAAACAGAACTCCTTCGGACAAATCATCACAATCAGCTTATTCTGAAACATAAAAAATCAGCTTATTTCCTGCACTTGAAAACAAGCCTGGGCCTTTCTTCCTTCCTCAAACTCAGGAACATGTCTAAACACAGTCCTCACAAGACCCAGGAAACAGCCGAAGCAAGCACCAACCCAGGTGTGTTGGACAACGTTTGATCTAAATCGAGATGAAAAACCATCAGCGCAGGTCATCTACTGTGGATTAAACACACACGCTGACTTTCCACACCGCTGGTCACGAACCTGTGTCCACGTCTGAGACCACAAGGGAGACTACAATCACTTGCTTGCCTCTCTGTCTGTCTGCTCTGCCCGGCAAAACGGAAAGAGGAACCGGAAACAAGAAACCGGAAAAGCAAAACGTCCTTTTTAATTTAATAACCATTGCCCTGGAATAAGATGGTGAATCTTGCCCTATGGAAGAGGCCGGGTGATTTGGCTAGCAAATCTCACCATGCTAGGGAGGCATAATGATGCAGAGAATTCACAGCTGTCAGTATATTTCAAGCGCATGCAATCACACTGTAGAAGAGGGTCGGAATGGTGGCCACAGCTGGATCTGGCTTCGGGTTATTTCCCCTTATTTCCCTGCAAAGCCATTACTGGAGACATGACTGCCTTCTGCATTGTTTGGGACAACAAAACCAAGCAGACGCAGGAAACAAAAAAACAAAAGCAAGAAGATCACGGTTCGGTTTACCATATTCTTGAAGATGAGCCTGCTACCTCCACGAAAAACCCAACGCCATTCACTTATGAACTTGCAAAGACAGGTGGCCTGCAAGCGTCTACCGACTTTCAGGAAGAAAAGGTTCAAGCTAAGGAAGCGTCTTCAACGCGAGGTAATGCAGAAACACTCACGGATTATAATTCGTTGGACTTTGAAGGGAAGAGCGAGGATGGAAAGAAGAAAGAAGTGACAGGAACGACAGATGTGTACAACCATCTGAACGAAGAGAAAGCAGACAGTAACAATGAACTGCAGAGAGAGAACGGACAGAACATTATGGACAATGAGTATTCTCGTGTGCCTTGAAAACATCGAAAACTGCTTTGAGTTTCTCTGGGCTTATGATACGGAGAGGATATGCATACCCACGCGCGCGCACACGCACACGCACGCACGCACACGCGCACACACGCACGGCTTGTACGGAGTAAGAGTAGGCGAGGCACAACGCGCTAAACAGGCGCAACGGCGACGGCCGCAACGCACGACGTCACTGCACGCAAACACGCACACGCACAGACCACAAACACACACGCACACACACACAGCACACACCCACACACATTAGCGCTCGTGGTTGCTCGCGCACGCAGAGAGAGAAAGAGATGGGGGAGGGTAACAGTGATGAGATAATAAGAAAAGGAAAATGATGCTTTATATGATACAGAATAAGAAAGTAACCTAAAAGACAGATATATCAGAACACGTGAGTTGATTCTTGAACAAGAGAGAGAGGGCAGACAGACAGACAGAGACACAGAGAGACAGAGAGACACAGATCGAGTGTGTGTGCAACCACGCATTCCGCGTAGCAGATTTATGACGTGATTGTACATTTTCAATGAATGCCTTACAAGGGAAACAAATGCATTTTACTTGAGTAGACCTAGTTTGCATGAACACAATACCTTGCCGTTATAAGTAGCGCGTTGTAATAGAGTGTGTACCCTGAATGTGTGCAACACCTTTCTGACTGTGATTTTGGTCTTTGTTCAATTAGATATCATACATTTTGTTGCATTATAAATTGTTCTTGTTTGCTTTTTAAAAAAAATTCTTAATGCATGTGTGCTCTATGCCTTCAATCTTCTATGCGATATTATAACCGTTCAATGTATTTTATTATATCTTTAATGTCAATGTCTATGTTATAATCGTGGCACCTGGACGCAATTTCTCTTTTAGAGATAATAAAGATGTTTTGATTTGATTTGATTTGGTAGAAACTACGGGGGGAAAAAACAAAGCAAAAAAGATCAGAGAGACAATTACTTTTCCGAATGTTTTATGGGAAACAATGGCAAGCATGTTTTATTCCAATTTCGATTAAAACCAACTTAACAATAATTTTGTATTGGACAAAGAATTAGATTATAACCTTCACTTCTTTTGTACATTTGTACATTTTGTACTTCTTTTATTATGTTTTTGATTAAAGTACAGGCTAAGGTCATTTATACGTTAATTGGATTAACCACATCCTTGTTTCTTACTAAATCAGTAATACTCAGTTTTTTGGTAAAACTTACGGATTTGTGTGTTACAAATTATGTGTTTTAACAAAAGATGTTGTTGTTTTTTTTATCATTATCCTTTTTAGTCAGTGTCACCTTCAGTAAGTGTCTGTTCAATGTAGGTAATGTAATCTTACGTAATGTGAGCGTATTTGTATGCTATAATATTATAACTACGCTTGACATTTTTTTTATTGCATGTTTTGTGTAAAGTATTAACATATTAAAATTAAAATGAAGTAGTTCATTTACAGCCTGTAATTTTGAACATTTTAACAATACGTCATGCTACGACTATATTCTCCTCTTTGAAGTTTGTTTGTTTGTTTGTTTGTTTGTTTGTTTAACGAAGCCTGTCATTGACAATTGATTTTATAACAGCCACTACTAAATAAGGATCAGTGTTGTTCTGCTATTAGATGAAGATTGCATTCACCCCCAAAAAACCTGTTTTTCACATCTTTGATTAGAAACTGTAACAACCGAAGCATATGTCTTTATTGTATTTGTTACCATTTTTAAAGCTTCTGTATAAGTTTGAATCTTATGTTTGTCTAAAAGTAGGCTATTTCTGTTAATTGTATAATAGCTGAAGTTTAATTAAGCCCTCCATGCCCTAATAGGGGTGAACGGATAATCAAATCTTGAATCTTCAATTCAGAACAATTATTATGCTGCTCGCCTTGTACTGAGGTGCTCCAAATTCTCTCACTCTACTCCAATCTCTTCAATGGATTCCTGTCGGAAGAGTTCTCTCTGCTCTGTTACAAATCCATGAATGGTCTGGCTCCTTCTTATCTCGCTGATCTTCTAAACCTTTACACACCTCTTAGACAGTTCCTCTGACACTTCTCTCTTCCTGATCCCTCGTTACCACACCAGGACCCTTGGCGAACGCTCCTTCTCTTTCCAGGTCCCCTCCTCTTGGAATAGACTCCCTTTACCTCTCCGTTCTGCCAACTCCCTTTCTTCATTTAAGTCTTCTCTCAAAACTACTCTTTTCAAATCATAGCCTGCTATATTTCTTTTCAAAGTACTGTGCCCCTTCCATCCGCGTGTGTTTGTGTGTCTGCGTGTTGTTTGTGTGTGTGTGTGTGTGCGTGCGTGTGCGTGTGCGTGTGCGTGTGCGTGTGCGTGTGCGTGCGCGTGCGTGCTTGCGTGCAGTGCGTTCGTGTGTATGTATGTCTGTGCTTAGTGCGTGCGTGTGTTCGCGCGTGCGCGCGTGTGTGTGTGAATAATATATTTGTGTCGTTTATTTATTTATATTGCTTGCTGGTTTATTCATTTATTATTATAAGCGCTTGGGGCCTTTTGTTAAGATTAGACGCTATAAATGCTAATTATGATTAGTCCGTCACCAAGACGGACTATTGCGATGGGCTGGTTTGTATTTTTGTTTGTTTGTTTGTTTGTTTTTGTTTGTTTTGGGGGGGTTTTCTGTCTGTCCCAAGGATATCTCCCGAACCGCTTGACCGAATCGCGTCAAATTTTGTGTGAAGGTGTGCCTCCTTAATAAGAAGAGATCGGCGCAAACCATTTTGCCGTCGTGACCTTCACCTTGACGTACGACCTTGAAAACTGAAAATCTATTTTTAGCCATATCTCGGGCACCGATCAACATAGGATGTTGAAACTTGGTATGAAGGTGGTTTGGCTTATGCCCGTTCTGATGATGGCATACCGATCAAGGGTCAAGGTCAAGGTCAAAAAGATCGCTGGAGCCTGAAAATCGGAGGGTCATTTTTTTCTCCTTCTGTCTGTCCCAAGGATATCTTTCGAACGGGTTGACAGAATCACGTCAAATTGTGTGTGCTGGTGTGTCACCATGAGAGGAAGGCATCCGCGCAAACCATATTGCCGTCGTAACCTTGACCTTGGCGTACGACCTTGAAAACCGAAAATCTTTCAGGGGCCATAACTCCCACACCGTTAGTGTTAGAGTCTTCAAATTTGGCATGAAGGTACTTTGGCTTATGCCCGTTCTGATGGTGGCATACCGATCAAGGTCAAGGTCACGGTCCGGGCGATCCGTAGGCCTTGAAAGTGATAGGGGTCTACACATTGGGTTTTAAGCCATATTTTCCACATTGGTACTTGACAGAAGCGCTTCAGATTGTGTGTGGTACTGTATACCCTAGAGAAGAAAACATCCGAGCATAAATTATCACCATGCTGACTTTGACCTTGAAGTGTGACCTTTGAAAACCGAAATTTCCTTCTTTGCGCTATATGTTTCTTCTTCAAGCTGTATCTCGTGAACTAGAAGACAGAATCCCTTCCAATTTTGTGTCAGGATGTGACACTCTACGGGGTGTCGCAAGTGCGTGGCATTGCTGGTGACGGACATGTCTGCCGCTCGGCGACGCCCTTGTTATTAATAATCTTGATTTCAAGTCGAAAAGAAGCATATTTGTGTAGATACTGTGTTTGTAGGTTGGTTCATAGGCCTTCAATTATCATACATGTTTGTATTCTTTATTGACAATGCCGTGTGCTGTTTCTGCAGCTGTTGTTGCTGCTCTCGTTGCTAATGCTGCTGCTGGTGTTTAAACAGAGCTGATATCTCATTTTAAAAAAACCATTTATCCAAACGGAAGAATGTCCTGTGATCATTTTCTGCGTGTGTGCCTTTGTCTCTGTCTCTGTCTCACTATGTCTCTGTCTCGCTCTGTCTGTGTCTCTGTCTCTCTGTCTGCCCGCCTCTCTCTGTCTCTCTGTCTCTGTCTCTGTCTCTCTGTCTCTGTCTCTCTCTCTCTCTCTCTCTCTTTCTCTCTCTCTCTCTCTCTCTCTCTCTCTCTCTCTCTCTCTATCTATCTCTCTCTCCTCTTCTCTCTCTCAGTTTCAATTGATGTTTTGTCTTTCTCAGTCGCTAGAGAGAGAGAGAAAGAGAGAGAGAGAGAGAGAGAGAGAGAGAGAGAGAGAGAGAGAGAGAGAGAGAGAGAGAGAGAGAGAGAGAGAGAGAGAGAGTGAGAGAGAGAGAGAGAGAGAGAGAGAGAGAGAGAGAGAGAGAGAGAGATTCGACAATTCGACATTTTTATTGTCATTACCAAACAAGGTCTGATGACAAGGGGGGTTGGCAAAATGTATCAACTTCATAACAAATATAATATAGAAAACCAAAACCATCATACAACAACAACAGAGAAATAACAAAGTCGGAAAAGGTTACTAGGTCTACAAGCTGATCTTCCCTTTTCGAACAACTTTCCATACCCACTCTTGATCACACGCACGCATACAACAAACACGCGCACGCAAAGCACACACACACACACACACACACACACACACACACACACACACACACACACACACACACACACAACACAACACAACACAACACAACACACACACACACACGCACACACACACACACACACACACACACACACACACACACAGCACAACACGGTCGAATATGTTGTTGCCTCTTTTATTTACACAGGGTAAATGAGACAAGCTTCAGTGATTTTTGACACTCAGTTGTGAGAGACAGACAGACGGGCACAGAGACAGATACCGACACGGAGAGTGGGGGAAACAGCATACAAAAGCCTTCTACGTCCACCCTCATCCTTTGTATCCTAACCCCCAAAGCCATTACTCTACCACTACGTGAGCCTTGCTATTAGCCGTTTTATCGAAGCCGGTTTGCAAGAGTGAATGCGCTTGTTTATCTCTAGCGCGCGGAGTCGCGAAAAGTGATCTACTCACTTCCGAGCCGATGGGGCTGAATGTTTGCCTGACGACAAGTAATGGGCAAGGAACAACCAAAGATGTGCGTGCAGCTTGCAGATCTCGCATTGAATCTCTGACACACAATTTTGTCACTGATTTTTTTTAATTAATCAGCTCTACTTTTACACAACACTGTGTGTTTCTCATAACAGATCACGATCTTATTTGTTTGGCTCAGTTGTGATTATTTATTCGATCACAAACCCTGCAACTGAGCAAACTCATACTGTCTTGCACGAAAAAGCCACAGAACATAACTTTTTTTCATTAGCTTAGGCGGTTCCTTTTCTATTATGTTTCATAATGTTGGGTGTCCGCTGATCGGGACCTGACTGGCTGGGTCACTTAGCTTAGAGTGAAGGTAGCTGCTCCATTCAGCATCACGTTGGGTGCCCGCTGAAAGGATCCTGACTGGCTGGGTCACTTAGCTTAGGGTGATGATGCTCTTTCTCTCAGTGCTTAAAATCAGTGTTTATCCCAGGATAGTTAGTAAATCTCCCCCCCAAAAAGGGGAGGGAAGGGGGCAGTTAGGTAGGCTTCGTTACATTTTTTTTTTTCAAAACGGTTTTGGTAAAAGTGAAATACATTTGCCTGCTATTGTGATCATGAAACCACGCCCAAAAAAATTACATACACGTTTGCCTATTCAAAACACGTTTGCCTAGTAGTGAGGAAGGGGGGAGGTTCGTACGAAAAGGTTTTGAGACTTTCGGGGCTGGTATGATTTTATTCAAAATTAATGCGCATGCACAGGTGTACTTTGCTTTATAACAGCATTAAATACAAATACACTGACACAACAAAGTAAGACGTATTCACATTATTTTAACCAACACTATCCGGGTATCCCCACAAATCCTCTCAATTTCAGACAAAATTTAAAAATAATTTGTATGATTCAATCTCATTCCCAGTATGTTGCACTACCAATGATGTCAATTATTCACTGATTCTCATGTTCCCTCCCATGTGCCTGTAATCTTTAGGACTGCAGGATGTAAAGGAAGAAATTTGCTATTCACGCTTTTTTTTAAAAAGAGGGTTATTTTGGATTTTCAAAGGGTATACAAACAGCAAGTTTGTAACAAGAAAGTGTACTGCATACTGATATTTCTCCTGGGGCGTTGAAATGGTGTGCAAATTATGAAATGTGTAGTAAGAAAATGTACTTTACTTCCACCCCTCTCCCAGTGCTTGAAATAAGAAACTGTGCATAAGCCATCACCCCAACAACCTGGGATAGTGCACCCAGTACTCAGAAGTGAAATAGTACACGCTAAGACATTGTTTGGCCTGCGCTAGATCTATTTATTTAAAAACAAATAATAACAAAATAAATAATAAATAATGTTTTAAAAGAACTTAATCAGCTTTTAAGCCCAAAACAAGTCACTCTTTCCATTACAACACAACTGTTGTAAGTAGGCCTACAACATACAATTAAATTACATGGTTATGGAATCCACAACAATTTACTTAATATGGATAGAAGACTTTTCATGTAACAGAACTCAGTATTGTAATAGTAAAGATGTGAAATCAGTCTGTAGGCTGCACATGTTAGCAGTAGTGTTCCTCAAGGTAGTATTCTAGGTCCTTTTTTTAAAACTTATTTTATGGATGCCTAGAGAGAGAGAAAAATAGAGATTTTACGCCTTCTGAAACAATGGATGCCTAGGTGTCTGTCACTGTTTTACAGCTTCTATCACCTACCACCACTGAAAACAAATTTCAGTCCAGCCCTGTAGTTCTAAGTAGAATAGCAGTAGCTTTATCTGCTATGTGAAAGTCATAGTCAGCTGACTCAGTCAGTGACACCACACACACACCACCCACAACACACACACACACACACACACACACACACACACACACACACACACACACACACACACACACACACACACACACACGCACACACTGTGGACACACACACGATACATTGTTTGTCTTTTTTTTATATATAGATGCCTAGGTGTCGGTCACTGCTTCACAGCTTCTATCACCTACCACCAATGAAAACAAATTTCAGTCCAGCCCTGTAAAAGTAGAATAGCAGTCGCTTTATCTGCTATGAAAAGGTTATAGTCAGACACAACTGACTCAGTCAGTGACACACACACACACACACACACACACATGATAAATTGTTTGTCTTTACAATATACGACTGTATACCCTCTCGACCTTCACGCGCCTCTGTGTGTGCGTGTGCGCGTGCGTGTGTGTGTGAGTTGTGTTGTGTGTGTATGCGAGTTGTGGTGTGTGTGTGTGAGTGAGTTGGTGACCCAGTATTTCTCACCACCACTATCAAGCACATTTTTGTCGCTTATTTTTAAATTTTTATCTGGAAGGACCAACGTCCTAGTCGTGGATTTTAAAAAGGCCTTTGATAAGATTTATCACTATCTCCTTATGAATAATTTCGCCACTATGGGATCAGAAGTTCAGTCAATAGATTAATTGAGAGCTTCCTTGCAGGCAGGCAGGAAAAAATAGTTGTTGATTGAGCTGCATCCGAAGCTATCCCTGTAGAATCAGGAGTCCCCCAAGGATCTGTGCTTGGGCCGACCCTTTTCCTGTTGGCATCAATGGTCTTTCGAGGCAACTATCTTCCAACTTCCTTTCTCTTTGTGGACGACTCTGTCACCGAGCTGTGGACCCTCCCAGAGACCTCAATGATCTCCAACCAGACCTAAATGAATTAGCATCATGGGAAAACAAATGGATGTCCTTCCATCCCGACAAATGCAAGAGCCTCCATGTGATCAGGAAGAAAAATCCCCTGATAAAGAACTACCAACTATATGGCCAGGACCTGGATTGGATAGAGATGAAAATAAATGTCTGGGCTTTACAATATCACAAGACCTTAGATGGGACACCCACATCTCAAATGTGCGCAGCAAAGTCAGTAAGACCCTTGGCTTCCTCCATCGCAACTTAAAAGTAGAGTTAGTCAACATCAAGGAATTTGCATATAAGGCAAGTAGTAAAAGGCTTATAATTATGTCACTGGTTAACCCATTCTAGAAAGGTGCCTGCTATGCCATAGCATTGCCTCTTTAAACTGATGTAAAACTATATATATATATCTCTCTGTACATGTGTGCGTGTGTGTGTGTCACTGTGCGAGCCCCTTCCCCCATCCGCCCCACTTTACTCCCACCCTTCTAGTTCTACCCATTCCCAAATCATAGTGAAAATCCTTCATCCACGACCCACCCACCCTCTAGTAGAATCCCCCGTTTGCTTGCATGCCCCCTTTCCCCTCAACCATATCAAAATTCAAACTCAGATTATTTTATTTGTTGTAAAACCATCAAAGACATTTCTAGTTGTGTTGTTTATGGAACAAACCAAAGCATACGGCGCTCTCGCCACACCGTAATTATTTACACAGATGTGGTAAACAGTAAACACATTACCACATAGGTCCTACCATGAAAAGAAACAAAACAAAAAGCGCAGGGTAAAGATGGTGACAAAGTAACTGTTATTGAAGCAAATAAGGAGTAGTAAAACTAGCGTAATCATGTACAGCGTACAGCAAAACATTCATATTCGTATCGACGTCGCGATTTATCGTCAGAAGTGGCATCTGCGACGCAAACAGAAACAGGAAAGTCGATCTACTACTCTACAGTAGCTGCCCAACTCGCCACCGGAAGTTATAGCAAACAAAGAGACTGTATCAGTGAGCCACCAAACCAAGGGAAGTAACAACCCCACCTAAAACGGCTAATAGCAATGCCCCCCCGCTTCTATGCGCTCCCCGTCACCGCCATGTAGCC
>CM065687.1:2033913-2046413 GCA_017654935.2 Phymorhynchus buccinoides
CGTGTGAAAACGTACAGAACGAAACTAAATCGCAAAAGAGACTAGCTAGCATACTAAGAAAAATATAACATAAGAAGTGATTCTGTTTATTGCACAAAAAGAGTCTCAACAGCAGTCAGCATTTTTTTTTTAAATTCTCCCTCTCCACCCCCCACCCGACCCCCACCCCCCTTCAACAACAACTAACCATAGGTAATGTTTGTGGGGAAACAAAAGAGTGGAAAGACGAGAGGAACTTAAAATGCTTTTTAATGGCAGTGAAGAATACGAGTGTCAGAGAAAGTTAGGCATGGAATTGGGAGTAGAAAGAAAAGTGAGATAACCAGGCTCTTATGATTCCTGCCAGGATTTGAACCTAGATCTCTGTCTGAAATTCAGACAGCGTGTTATCCTTAACACTACAGGAATTGGGTAATGGGAGCCAAAGGTCATCTCACTAATTAACACCACGTCCTAGGTATACTCCCATCCCTTTAAGCTATCATCACAATGGGCTTTTACTTTTAAAATAATAGAGGAGGGATTGGAGGAAAAGGTGTAAGGGTCAAAAATGGACTTAGAGCAAAAATAATAAAAATAACCAGGCCTAAGTAGAGCAGGCAAGGCCTAATGTTGCTTTGGTGAACTCACTCTCCCACCCTTTCCTGATATTGTCCATCCCGGTAACGGACAGTTTCAATTTTTTTGGCCCATTTTTGTTTACCAGTCAAGCACAGAATGTTCAGTTAACAGAACCCTGTGCGTGCAAATGTTAGTGCTCACTCACCTAACCAAATGAGAATCGCTGGATCTACAGCATACAGCTGTCTCCTGAAGCCTCATAGAGTCCCAGTCGCACTGATGTCCCACCTCCAGTCAGAGCTCCCCAGTCACCCATACTGTAAAAAAAATATGATGAAATTTATGTTTAACACTACAGTAGACTTAAACTCTAGTAGAGTTAAACTTTACTTATTAAAAACCAAACAAACTGTTTAATAATTAAAGCCTAAACCATTAACAAATGTACAATTAAGTACAATAGAACCTCCTTTATAACATTTCCCATTATAAGACTCCTTCCCACATATGACCTACTTAACTTCTGAAATATTGCCCTTCTTTCTAACTATTAAAATTACCTCCTTTGTAATAAAAAATACAAGACCCCTCCCTTAATTAAGACCCCATTTTGGATTATTTTTGAAGGAGGCAGATATTTTCTAGCAAAAAAGACCTGATCCCTGGGATCGGTTGTGTTCCCTCTTAAAAAACAGAGTGAGTCGTTGATCTTTCCTTGTCTTCTTCTTCACCATAGGCAGCCAACTTCATCACGTTGAAGATTCTGCTGCACTTTAGGGGTTAGTATGAAAAAGAAAGCAAATAAGTTCAGCAAGGATACTGTAAAAAGTGAACTGATGAGATATTATGGTAAGTGTCCCGCGCGACCCCTCTTTCTTTATCTACACCCCCCCCCCCCCCCTCTCCTTTTCATTTCTCTGTCCGGCCGCCACGTTAATTGCCATCCCGCGTTCAAAGAGAACGCCGAGTAAGGGCGTTGTCTGTTTCAAGTTCGAATTGTCTCCCCGGTCGGCACGTACCACCTACCGAGGTTATCTCCCTTCAACCCCCCCCCCCCCCCTTATCTACCGTCTCATCACGAGATAGTGATATCAGCAGTCGGCTGCCTTTGTAAGACACCGCGTCCTTCCCCCTAACAAGAAAGTGACAACCACGGTTATCTCCCTTTGAAGATGGTTTTGCTTTTCCAATCACAAGGTTAGGAATGTCAGGAATGTGATAAGGATGGAATAGGCGCGTGATTGTTCGGTACAATTAGAACAGCATCTTGTGACGTGTGGACTGTAATACACCAATAGCAGGCTTTCATTGTTTGAAAGTGAAGGCTATAATTGGCGTGGTGAGAAAAAGTTGTCACACAAGATGCTGAAACGTAGCTAGAGCAACACTCACAACCAGTCATCATAAGCCCACTAGTAAGTATTATTGATGGCAGGTGATTGAGATCTGGTTTGTTTGACTCTAGTTTTGATCTAGATCCTATGTTCAATGATGAATAAGGAGTAGATAGATATGCTATAGATACTTTAGTCCTAGGCTAATATTTTATTTTCGTTTCGTTCATACCCCCCCCCCCCCCCCCCCCTCTCTTTCACCATGAAAGGTTAAATACCCCCTCTAGTGCCGTAGTTTCTCCCCAGAATTCGTTTGGGGTCGAAAACGCAATGTCATTTGCCATAACCGCGACAATCAATTTGACCCAGTGACCTAGATATCGGACTCTGAAGACGCCATTTTGCACCTGGATTTTTTCCGGAAGTGAAAGGTTAGAGCTGTAAGCGATGTTACATCGCTTACAGCTTTTTTGTCCTTGACCTTGCGCTTACAGAAGAGTAGCTGATCGCTCCTGCATCTCCTAGGAGTTGTGCTTTTATTTTAGTCGCATTCTGTTTGCTGATAAGTATTGTAGCTATGCCTTGGTTTCAGTTTTCTCTTCTAACAACGTACGTTCAATTGATAACTTTCTTACTTGCCGATAACGGCTGCAATGTTCGGTTGAATGATCGAATTGAGCATTCGTGAAAACACGGTAAAGTAAGGTCAATAACTGGTCTTCTTCAGGCTAGCCGAGACTAAAACAGACACCTCCAGGATGAATGCGAAGGTAGTTTGGATCGTGATACGAACAAACAATAAAGAAACAACAGCTGGTCATCAGAATTTGGAAGAGAACACATGATAGACTAGCGCAAAATAAAGAACACTTTCATCTGACATCAGCAGTGACGTAAAGAAGAAATGACGTTTGCTTGACAAGTTCCAGGAAGGTTGATTCACATTCTTCTTCTTCTTCGCAGTACGTAGCCACAATCAACACACTGATTATTATGCCACGGAACCGGGGAGGTTCATCCACATATGCCGGAAGAAATGGCCAGGAGGCCGAAGAATAAAGAAAGAGGAGAGAGGACGGACAAAAGGAAAACGCCTAGCTTGATGGGAATCTGCAGGGGAGGGGGGCAGGGAGGGGGGGGCAGGGAGGGGGGGGGGGGGGGGCTTTTGCTTGGTTGTTAGACTGATGACCCCTGAGTGGGGCCACCAGCCGCAGCAGGTGCAGCAGGTGGGTGTCCTTTGAGAAACTTCCAGACTCCGGCTGCGAAGCTCTCTAGAGTTCTGGCCTCCACTGCGGGTGTTGGCAGGTCGTTCCACTACTTGATTGTTCGTGGAAAAAAAGAGCTTTGACGGTACTGCGTCCGACCGTCGCCATCGTGAATAGAGTGTGTATTCGCGATTAGCGACAGTCCGACACTGGGGGATGAGGAGCTGTTGTGAATTACCCCTGCGTTGCCGCTCTGGCTGAGGTATGACTTTGCTCCTGTTCACACTCACCATGCCATTGAGTATTTTATACAGCATGGTGAGTCTGGTGGCTTGTCGGCGTTGCTGCAGTGGATTCCATCTGAGCCTCTGTAGCATGTCGGTAACGCTGGCTGTCCTGTGTTATCTATCTTCAAGTCATATTCTTCTGACTGCAGATCTAGAATAGGTGTAGATCTATTCAAATGACAAACATCCTTTGAGTTGAAGCTGTCTAGCAGCGAAGCGACATCACAACTGATATCTTTAGGCGATATCTGAAGCTGAAGCAACAAAAGAAAGAAAAAAGCAGTTATAAAACTGCACTTTTTAATCAAATCTTATCAGCTTGGTGGTGAGCACACGCAGCCTGGCAAAGTGACCAGAAACTCCTTTTCCCCACGAACTACCATCGGGCGGAACAGACTGCCGAAGTGATCTTCAGAAACTCATTTTCCCCACGAACTACCATGTACCATCGAGCATCAGCCTACCGTCTGCTGGGCATAATAACACCAATTTACTCCCCCCCCCCCCCCCCCCCCCCCCTGCAAGGCGCGGCATCATGCTGAGGGCCCGATCAGTGGGACCTGGCTGCCTGGGCCATATTTGTAGAAATAGTTGGGTGGGTTTTTTTTAGCTAGAGAGTTGCTTTCCCCAAGTTCTTCCCGCCAGTGCTTATATCCAGAATTGGATTTCTTCCGTTGTAACGAATCAAGATCAAGACCAGTCAGTGGACTGTCAACGCAATGTCCCCCCCCCCCCAAAGGGATACCGGGCGGAGGGGTCTTCTGTATAAATAATTCCTCCACCTTCTGGAAATTCTGTGCTTGTAACTTCCTCTAATCTGTCACTCTCTTTGACTCTGCCTTTTCCCTTTGCTTGCTGTCATCTACTATCTTTCTGCCTTTCCGGTCTATCCTCCTACCGTTTTTCAAGAAACTATTTCCAAAAAATGTCCTCCAGCCGAGGTCGGACATGCTGGGCCTAATTATTTCTTACTTAGGCCCGTAATGGCAGCATGATGCATCTGCACTCATAATTGACAGGAAGCTGTCTGAGCGATCGAAGAAAAAGTTGATGTTTTTAAGCCCCACCGTAACCAATATTTTCCACACAGTGGCAAAAACATCAATGCCCTAATTTTGATGACCTGGCCTCTGTGTGTGTGTGTGTGTGTGTGTGTGTGTGTGTGTGTGTGCGTGCGCGCGCGTTTACGTGTGCCACTTGTCCATGTATTATCACACATATTATGCAATCATTTAAATCCCATTTTTTGCCTCACACTTAAATCTAAAATCATATCTTAGGTTGTATTCTTTTGCAAACTCTTGTCTTACATTCTGCTGTTTTCTCTGTGATTTGTCTGTTTGTGTCTCGTTTGTTGTTGTTTTCTTTTCTTTTTTTAAAGTGGTGACAGTAAACAAATTACATTATGTTTTATAAAAGGACAATAAAGATTATTTGATTGATTAAATGATGGTTTGACTGATTGATTGAGATTACTTGAATGATTGACTGTTTGACATAAATTAATTGATATATCTGAGATGCTGATGTCATTCATTGTTTTTATTTTTTATTTTTTATTTAAGCCACTTGGTATTTGATTGCAAGCCAATGTTCAGTAAGAATAATGTTTGCAGGTGAAGCCATTTTCTATGCAGTTGCATTTTTTTTTAAATGTATAGGCGTACACCTAATTTGCATTTGTCTGCATACTGTATATACCATGTGTGAATGCATGATTGCATGAACAAACTATACATGGGGTAAAATAGTTTTTTTTAAAATTTGAACACCACGAGTATCATAAAGACATTGTGATTGTTAAACAATATTTCAGTGGTTGACTATATGTTACTAAACAATATTTCAGTGGTTGACAATAGGTTACTACCTATCTTGTTTAACAATCACAATGTGTTTATGATACTCGTGGTGTTAAAAAAAAAGTAGTATGACTAGAATCGGTAAAGGTCAAGATGTGCCACCCCCCTACCTATCTCGGTTAATTCTATTTTTCCGTTTTTGCCTTTCTTACCATACATAAAGCTGTATTTTAGGAACATTTGTAGCTAATAACCTTTTTGGAATACTAACCCTAGCCCTAAACCTAACCCTACCCCCCACCCTATAAGACCGAAAAACGCAATGAACCACAACTGTGACAAATCGCGGTGTACTGCAGTACATAGTGGGGGGTAGGGTTAGGTTTAGGGCTAGGGATAGGGTTTGTATTCCAAAAAGGTTATTAGCTAAAAATGTTCCTAAAATACAGCTTTATGTATGGTAAGAAAGACAAAAACTGAAAAATAGAATTAACCGAGAAATGCAGGGGGGGGGGGGGGGGGCACATCTTTGTGTGTGCATAAACTGATTTTGCTTTCACTGTATGCAGCAAGGATTTCTAACGAATACACAGAAAACAATGTATGGTTTCCTTATGTACCATTACATATTTAATGTATTACAAATGTAACAAAAATCATGAAAACAAACGAACAACAAGAAATTTAAAAAAAGGTATGTGTGTGGACGGGGTGGGGGGTATGTAATGTACAGCCCAATTATGGTGAAAACAAATAAATCAAACCCAAGACTTTTTAAAATATAATTTTGGTGTAGTCTAGTCAGAGAGACTTATTAGATCTCTGTGAAATTCGGGCTGCTCCTACCTGGAGAACGCGTCATCGCAAGACTAAGAGCGGTGCCATCCATATTGTATGAAAATTGGAAACTTTAATTTAGCGTGCTTCTGTCCATTTATGATGTTCAAGCACATCAAAAAAGAATTTAGTAGTATGGCCGATATCCTGTTGCTTGGGGGAAGGGGGGGGGGGGGGGGGGGGGGGGGGGGGGGGGGGGGGGGGAGTTCAGAGAAGAATAGAGTGCTTCAATGAAAACAAAAAAGAGTTTAAAAAAATGGACGATTTGAAGCTAGTAGGAACTAATAATGAAAACAAAAACAGACTGATTTTTTTTAATGATATAAAAAAAAAATCATTCTCTCTTCTTTCATTCAACACACATAACTGATCTCTAAACAAAAATATTTCTTTCAAATCTCTCTTATTATTTACACCCACCCACACACATGGATGAAACCAATTGCAGGAAAAGCAGGAATTCTGATTTTGGCTTTGTTGTTTTTCAGAAAATCCTGAATTTGCAGTACTTTATTGAACGATTATTACCCTGAAATGAGATGGGAAAAAATTGTTTTATTGTTTTAAAAAATGAAAGCTGTCTCTACAATTTATTGCTCTGATTTTATTAGTAAAAGTGTACAACAACAAAAACTTTCTGTATTGGGGTTTCTCCCCCTGACCCTCACAAACAAGTTCATCCTTTGACCCCACCAAGGTGGCCCGCCAGAACCAAGGCCTTCCTGCTTTTCATTTTGTCCAGGTTTCATCCTTGCACACACACGCACATAAGATACTAAGTGATGATTTTAAAAACGTGTAAAATAAACAATTGTCAAAACGCACACTTCTCTCTGTAAGAGCAGGCAATATACATGGATGCAACTGGAGAAAATCCAAAAACAGACAAGGCAGGGGTCCAGGGGCCACCCAGGCCCTTGGGCGGTCAAAATTTTTAAAAAAACAAGCGCCGTCTGGTTTTCAGATTTAAAAAAAACCAGGAGCCGCCTTGCATCCATCGTATAATATCATTGACAGAAGAAGCACTGGTTGCACCTTTTTCCGTTTATGAATTATCTCCTTTTCAAGTTCAAGTTCAAGTTCAAGTTCAAGTATACTTTAATATCTCCAAAAGAGAAATTCAGGTTAGGTGCAACAACATGACAGATACAACATAACTGAAATAACATTAATCAAACGTGTGAAACAAAATTATACCAATCACATAATGATTAAAATAATAGCCCTTTTACAGGGCTAAATGTGAATATATCCAAACTAGTCTTCAAAGTCTCTCTTATTTCCCTGTGAAATAATAATAATACAGTTTACTACTACTAATAGTAATAGTTGTAATAATAAGGAATCTTATTACAGTACTAATACAAGACTAACAAGTGCAACGCCGAGCGGCTGCAAAGTCCCCTCGCAGCATCGCCGAGCTACTCCGAAATCGGAATGTGTCGGCTGTACACCTCCGAAATCGGAATGTGTCGGCTGTACACATACATAAAAACGCATCAAAACAGCACGTAACTACATAAAAACGCATCAAAACAGCACAAAACCGAATAGTTTTTGATATATAGCCTTAGGGTTCGGACCCGTGATTTGAGTGCGCGCGATCATGCGCACACGAGCGCACAGAAAAATTCATGACAACTGTGTTATAGACCATTCATCAAGAAATGTTGTGAAAAAAATTGCATTGAAATACATGCAAAACTTCGCGAGATATTAGCGATTATGTGTTTTGGGGTTTGAACCCCGTAACTGGCGCGACCTTGACCTTAATGTAAAACTAAATACATCAGTGGATAGCTTGCATCTTGGCAAACTAGTATGCCAAATGTGATGATGATAGACTGAATAGTTTTTGAGAAAAACGGACGAATAGCCGGACGGACGGACGGAGGGACGCACGGACGGATCAGACAGAAACAATACTCCCCGAACATTCGGCTCGGGGACTAATACAGAACAAATAACTGCCACTTCATTTATTCAAAAGCGGCAAATATTTTGAGCTGTAAACTGCTCTTCCTCAGTGCTTGCCTCCAAAATGCCGACAATACAAATCACACTTCGATAAAATAAAATAAAAAGTAGTAGGGATAACAAGTCAAGGTGAAAAAACACTTCGGTAAAGGTCCCGTTTTTCCGTCTTATAGGGGGGGGGGGGGGGGGGGGGCTGGGGCTATTAGATAATGGCCTTTATCATGACTGCGATTTATTATTCCAGAAAGATAATTAGCTCAAAAGGTTAATAAAATACAGCTTAATGTTTGGTAAGAAAGGCAAATAACGAAACATCGACAAGAAAAATGTTATTGTCTCATACACATTCCTAGCTAATGTTCGTCCCAGCGTCCTGCCAAGCATGCCCACCAACATTGTTGAAGCTCAACAACAACAAATCGTGATGACATCGGACAGTGTAGGAGATGGAAGGTGGGGAAGAGGGTGATGAGACTGGGAAGAGTATAGAGTTAGAAAATAATTGTAAACAGAAATGGGGCGAAGAGACAAGATGGAGAGACTTGGAGAGAGAGGACGGGGAAAGAGAGGAGTTGAGGGTAAAGAGATGGAAGAAGAGGGAGGGTGAAGGTGGGATAGAGAACGGAGGTAATAGAGGGGAGCAGCAACAATGGAAGGAGAGAGGAGGGGCACACACACACACACATTATATTAATGTAATGCAAGAGATAAATAGAAAATAAACCGATAAGTACTGTGGAATAGCCAGAACACAAAATAAATAGATAATGAAATGGCAGAAACAAATTGATTAATAAAATACATAAACAAATGCATGAATAAAAAAATTAATAAATAAACAAATATTGTTTTAATGAATTAAATTAAATCAATAACGTCAGAACAGAATTAAAACTGTGTAGGGGGTAGGGGGTAGGGGGTAATGTTCTCTAATTCTTACAATTAATATATTTTTAAAAAACACATAATATAGCGATATTTCGGTTTATTTTTTCAACCTTCGACGGGCAAAGCACCAGGGCAACTAAAACAGCCTTTAAAATACAGTGGTACACAATGACAAAAAAACCCATTATGATGAAAACTCATAAAAGCGAGCACGGAGCAAACAAGCAAGGAAGGCGAGTTTTGCACGAGCTCTTCAAAATAAAAATATCACTGTGATTAAAAGCTAACCCACAAAACCAGAATTGGTAAGAGATCGTGTACAATACATTTGTATGTAGGTCTTAAGCCGGCGACAGACTATGCGACTGCCTCATATGACTCGATCAGGTCGTGACGTAGGGGAAGACGGGGTAAAAAGCGCATGGGCGGGTAAGAGGCCCACCCCAATTATCTCATGAAATAAAGAAAATTTCAGTCAAATTTGCCCATGAGACGAATGCTAGACATTAACGCTCGTCTCATGGGCAAAATGAGACTGAAATTTGCTTCATTTCATGAGATAATTGGGGTGGGCTTCTTACCCGCCCATGCGCTTTTTACCCCGTCTTCCCCTAGATCAAATTTTGTTTCCCGCACAGAAGAGGTCACAAGCCATCAGACTCGATCAGTGAAATTTAGAACCCGCCCTATTCGGCCCTGTCACCTGACTGGGCCCGACTGAGTCAGACTGATCGAGAAGGATGGTATGCAAATGAGGTGAAACGTCACGACCTGATCGAGTCACATGAGGCAGTCACATAGTCTGTCGCCGGCTTTACATATCTTAAAATTGTACTTTTTCTTTCATACAATTACAAGATATTCTGTTTTTAATTTTATATTGATTAGCCTGTTGCCTTTTTCAACAGAAATGTTAAATTTTTCATGCAAAGTATCCACAGCAAATAAAATTCATAAAATTCTCAAGAATCAAGAGCAAAGGCCATTTTCGCAAGCGCGCACACGCACGCACTCACACACACAAACATAACACCTGTTGTCTGGGCTTCTGGAAAGTTATATAAAAAAATTCCATGTGATGAAGTAACTAGGTTAAAAAAAGTAACCCAGAACACAGATACAATTATATCTTATTCACCTTTGCATAGAGCACAGATTTATAACCTTTCAACTGGTATAAGACGAAGATTGATTTACTACTATATCATTTTGGTAATATAATTAATTAAAAAAATGATTTTTTTAAAACAGGTATCAATGTACTGCAATATAATATTTTATGAAACTATCATTTAGGATCCAATAAGAGTGTGTTGGGTTTCTGGTTATTTTATAGGAACAAAAATGTGTTTATTGATGAAGATGCCTTGATGCAGTGGTAATGTCATGGACTAGTGGCTGGGAGGTCTCGGGTTCGAGATCCATCAGAGGCAATGTTTTTTTCGGTTCTTGCCAGAATGAGTTTGGTATGGGAATAATGAAACAACACAGTCCAGCTTCATCAACTTGATGGATGCGATACTGAGAGTGAGAGAGATGCTCTACTTTGTTTATTAAGGTATTAAGGGCATGGTTAACGTCGGGGTATCATTATGAAAGGAAGCATAGAATATGGCCCTGTCATGTAGTCTCAGACTAATAAGGAACTTCATTGTTTTGGTCTTGCATACCCTGCTGTTATGGTGACCAGTTTTGATTTCAAATTTGGTGCGTCAAAGTCATGGGAGTCAGTCGGTGGACAGACGTGTTGGGGCTCACGGTAGTTCTGCGACTAAGACATTATTGTCGTCAGTAGGGGGCTTAGTGGGTGGTTTCCTGTGTATGTTAGCTCAAAACAGGCTCCACTGAACTCCACCGAAGTGACTCAGCAGCAGTGCAATGTCTCCTCTGGTGGTCGCCTCCTGACAGCCTAACATAGATTTTCTCCCTTTGGACGGCTGATTTCGGATTCTGCGACCTGACAAACCAGGGTGTGGTTGTGAGTTGGGACTTGGAATGAACAGCGTTGGAGCAACACCACTGTATGGCCCAGAAGTGGCCAGAACAGTAGATCGGACAGCAAAAAAAGTGTCTATTGTACATGGGTACAACATTGAATTATATCCCTTTGTACTTCTTTTTAGCATTTTATGATTTTGCTAATTTTGTATCTGTTTGATTATTATTATAATAAATTGTTCACACACAAAAAGATTAAAAACCTGTCAATGCTGTCACTAAACCGACTTAAATTAGCATAATAATTTTTTTTATATAATGTTTGAAAAACAAATGTGGTGACTGGTGCTGATTTGCTTGCTTTGCTGGAACCTCTCCGGCATCATTTACACCCTTTCTTTGTGGTCCACTGCAGTCTGTTGCTAGTTCCATGTCTCGGCATTTGTAGCCTCACTCAAAGAGGAATACACCCACACTGCCTCTGCACACACACACACACCGTCACACACACATATACACACACACACACTCACACACACACACACACACAATCAGCAACAATTTTGTAAGTGTTCATAGGTCATAACACACTAAAACTAAAATCTTTCTACATCCACATTCAAGTTACACGAACTACAATAGAAAAGATCTGCATTAACCTAGTCAAGGCATAAACTCTCTACTAAAATAAATAAACAAACTACCCGGTAAATGAACAGTCCAGTAAAGTGTGTGGATTAGTAATGTCAGTGTCTGTGTTGTTATGAGCTATGACAGTAAAGTGTGTGGATTAGTAATGTCAGTGTCTGTGTTGTTATGAGCAATGAAAGTAAAGTGTGTGGATTAGTAATGTCAGTGTCTGTGTTGTTATGAGCTATGACAGTAAAGTGTGTGGATTAGTAATGTCAGTGTATGTGTTATGAGCAATGAAAGTAAAGTGTGTGGATTAGTAATGTCAGTGTCTGTGTTGTTATGAGCAATGAAAGTAAAGTGTGTGGATTAGTAATGTCAGTGTCTGTGTTGTTATGAACAATGAAAGTAAAGTGTGTGGATTAGTAATGTCAGTGTCTGTGTTGTTATGAACAATGAAAGTAAAGTGTGTGGATTAGTAATGTCAGTGTCTGTGTTGTTATGAGCAATGAAAGTAAAGTGTGTGGATTAGTAATGTCAGTGTCTGTGTTGTTATGAACAATGAAAGTAAAGTGTGTGGATTAGTAATGTCAGTGTATGTGTTGTTATGAGCAATGAAAGTAAAGTGTGTGGATTAGTAATGTCAGTGTCTGTGTTGTTATGAGCTATGACAGTAAAGTGTGTGGATTAGTAATGTCAGTGTCTGTGTTGTTATGAGCAATGAAAGTAAAGTGTGTGGATTAGTAATGTCAGTGTATGTGTTGTTATGAGCAATGAAAGTAAAGTGTGTGGATTAGTAATGTCAGTGTCTGTGTTGTTATGAACAATGAAAGTAAAGTGTGTGGATTAGTAATGTCAGTGTCTGTGTTGTTATGAGCAATGAAAGTAAAGTGTTGGATTAGTAATGTCAATGACAGTAAAGTGTGTGGATTAGTAATGTCAGTGTCTGTGTTGTTATGAGCAATGACAGTAAAGTGTGTGGATTAGTAATGTCAGTGTCTGTGTTGTTATGAGCAATGACAGTAAAGTGTGTGGATTAGT